>LPNX010539147.1:428133-498116 GCA_001517045.1 Pseudotsuga menziesii | reverse complement strand
TAACTTAGCTTGACTAGTCATTAACTGAAGTGAACTGACCTTGGTTGGTTTCGGCACTCCCAGTGGATTCCTAAATTGTAGGGATTGGTCTAGGAGGCTCCTAACTGATGCAATCAAGTGCACTCAATAGTTAATTGACCTTGTCTAAACCATAACCGGAGTTCATCGGAGCTCTAAAACACAACTCAAGTGTTACATTCAGTGTTGATTAAGGTTAACTGACAGTGGTAGGTGAGAAATGCGCCCCACATGTGTTCAGTCAAGTAAACCTAGCGCTAACTGAATGTAGAGGACTAGAACTGAATGTAACTGATTCCTAACTTAGCTTGACTAGTCATTAACTGAAGTGAACTGACCTTGGTTGGTTTCGGCACTCCCAGTGGATTCCTAAATTGTAGGGATTGGTCTAGGAGGCTCCTAACTGATGCAATCAAGTGCACTCAATAGTTAATTGACCTTGTCTAAACCATAACCGGAGTTCATCGGAGCTCTAAAACACAACTCAAGTGTTACATTCAGTGTTGATTAAGGTTAACTGACAGTGGTAGGTGAGAAATGCGCCCCACATGTTCAGTCAAGTAAACCTAGCGCTAACTGAATGTAGAGGACTAGAACTGAATGTAACTGACTCCTAACTTAGCTTGACTAGTCATTAACTGAAGTGAACTGACCTTGGTTGGTTTCGGCACTCCTAGTGGATTCCTAAATTGTAGGGATTGGTCTAGGAGGCTCCTAAACTGATGCAATCAAGTGCAATCTGTGGCAATGAGCCTCAATTAGTGTTCCCCACACTTTAGTAACTGAAACATGTGCCCCAATTAGGTCAAGTGGACTCAATGGTGTTAATGACTATAAATAGACTGGATGGACTCCCGATTTAGACATGACTCCTGATTTAGACATATGACCAAATTTGGACAAGGGAGGATTAATAATCCTAACACCCCCCCTGAATGCTAACTTGGACAATTTGTGGGCCCTGGTAACTAAGACCATAGGTCACCCATTACATCAAGTAAAGTAAAGTAACTGCTCAAAAACAAGGTGCCGGGGAAAAACCACATGGAAAAAAATCCCCCCCTCTAATTAAGCAGGTAGAATCAGGATCAATCTGGTTCTTCTGTGCACAGGTATCCTGGGGCCTGGCATGTGAATCTCTCCATCATTATGTCTGAAGGAATCTTCCTCTTTGGAAGAAGAATGATATGCTCAACTAAATCAGAAATATAGACAGCTGCCGGATGAAGACTGGACCCATGTAGAGCAACTGAAGTCAATTGAAAAGTGAGAAAAAGTTCTTGAGAATTCAGAGAATGTGAGGAACACTCAAGAAACTGATATGTTGCATCCATGAACAGCAAACCATGAGTGGTAAGAACAGCCCCAAGTGTTAGGGGCAGGTGTCCAGGCGGATGCAGAAAATCTTCCTCTTTACTAGTTCTGTGTTGAGATGAGCATGTGATCAAAGGTAGAGAAGCACTGAGACTGTTGAGAGCGAATGCTTGAGCTCCATAGTCTGATATAGCTTCTAAAATAGATAATGAATCACATAATAAAATATCAGCAACCTCATATGAGGAAACTAACACCAAATCCCCATCAGCAGTTTTGAAGAGAAAGTGCGGTACTTGATTTTTCACACCGGAATTGGTGAGAGCAACAACAAGCATGACTGAAGGATTTTGGATTTTAAAATATGAACCAAATAATATCAGATCAGAAATTAAATCAGATCTAAATAGGTTCAAAACAGATCCAAAACTGTTAAATGGAATCAAATCCCCAGCAGCAGTTTTGTAGGAGACTTGCGGTACTTGTTTCTTCACACCGTTGGTGAGAACAGCTACAAGCGGTACTGAAAGATTATGAATTTGATATATTAAACCAAGAAATATCAGATTAGATCTAAATAAGATCATATCAGATCCAATAAGGTTAATATCAGATTCAAATAAATGGTTAACCGATACGGTGGATGCACAGCTTTCTTCTTCTTCAAAATTTTGAATTTTGGTGCATGCAATCCTGCAGGAATTTGCTGAAAAATATAGATCATGGGGAGCGAATGGATCACTCTGGTAATCTAATATTTCTTCCAAAATATCCAAGGTATCACATATTTTCACACCAGCAGCAACATTAGAGGGAGAAAAATCAAATTTCTCTTCACTTTCGAAAGCAATTACTGGTAAATTTTGCACAGAATTTAAAGGAAAATCACCGGTGAATGTTTGCATGGAAGTGCAACAGAATTTTTCTTCAATATCAGATATTCGAATGTCTTCTTCTGTTTCAGCAATATGAGAAGATGAGATATCAGAGATCTCATGAACTTTCGGAGCATCAGGAGAAGGAGTCACTGCATGGAGACTGTCTTCAATTCAAATTGACTGTGCAGAAGCTTCTACTTCTTCTTTATCTTGAACAACTTCATCAGAGAGAGTGGAGGCCGCGATTTTTGGATCAAGGATGCTTATGGTGCTGGATGTTCCAAAAGCTCCATCACTTTTATTTAGCCAATTAATCTTACTAAAACACTCTTTACCGAGCCCAATAGACACCCGACAGAGACCTTGTCTCATCAAAGATGAAATCATTTCAAAGTTGTACCTGCAAAACAAAAAAAATGATCCAGTAGGAGATGTGAGGAGGAGAAGTGCCTTGTCCGCGGAGGCTCTGATACCATATTAAATTGAGCACATATATCTGTGGACAAACACACAACTCGCATGATAGATCACACAATTTACTCAGTTATTGAAGAATGAAACAGTGCAAAAATGGCTTGCAGTTGTGAATGCTTTTCATTAATCAAAGAGTAATTAGATAGATAATTACAATGAAGTACAATGGCTTTAATAGCCACAAGCAATTCGAATCCACATGAGGAAGTTTGAATTGATTAAACTCTACTTGACTGTAGGTAACCAAGACCTTGTCTAAATCACTATCGGAGGACTCAATAGTTAACTGACTTTGTCTAAACCATAACCAGAGTTCATCGGAGCTCTAAAACACAACTCAAGTGTTACATTCAGTGTTGACTAAGGTTAACTGACAGTGGTAGGTGAGAAATGCGCCCCACATGTGTTCAGTCAAGTAAACCTAGCGCTAATTGAATGTAGAGGACTAGAACTGAATGTAACTGACTCCTAACTTAGCTTGACTAGTCATTAACTGAAGTGAACTAACCTTGGTTGGTTTCGGCACTCCCAGTGGATTCCTAAATTGTAGGGATTGGTCTAGGAGGCTCCTAAACTGATGCAATCAAGTGCAATCAGTGGCAGTGAGCCTCAATTAGTGTTCCCCACACTTTAGTAACTGAAACATGTGCCCCAATTAGGTTAAGTGGACTCAATGGTGTTAATGACTATAAATAGACTGGATGGACTCCCGATTTAGACATGACTCCCGATTTAGACATATGACCACATTTGGACAAGGGAGGATTAATAATCCTAACAGTGTGAGGACCAGAGATTCTGAGGTTCTCAAGCGCTTTATTCAGCAGAGCACTTGTCCCAGCCGGAGCCAGATGTTATCACATATATAGTAGCCGGGCTACCATATTCTATTTTTCAGATTCCAGTACACTTTTTGTGCCAGTTCCCTTACATATGGGATGCTGAGATGAGCATCTATGATGGATCACTATTTGATGATGGACTATAGTACCTTCCCATGCTGTGATTGAGTCTCAGGACACTCAAATTTGAGGACTGATGTAGCCATTTAGCCATTTACAGAGCAGTCGGTATTGCCCAGAGTTGCAGCGACAGTTTCTCAATGGACAGATGTTGGCTCAGATTAGTTATTTACATGTATATGATTCAACGGATATTATCTTGTGTTATGGTTATTATTGCTTTTATACTCATTCTTGTGACATTTCTTAGCATTCAGTGTCATGATCTGGCGATCATATAAATATGTGGACTTGGTTGTATTGATGATATGTATGTATGCCCCTACTTAGACCCAAAAGTTCTTGACTCATACTCATTGGTTTTTTCCTCCTTAGGGAGAATAGAGGTGATCATTCCCACCATACTTTGGCTTGCTAGTGTTGGTCTCATTTTTCACTATCTCCGCCCATCCATTACCTTCCAGTTATTTTTATATCCCGACTTACTATTTGACTTGTGGCATGGAGGACCTTTCCCCACTAGAGCCTCTTTGTTGGATAAGCTTCCCTGTTTATTTGTGTCTCGGCTCTGAGTTGCCTAGGTTGTGTTTGCTAAACCTGAAACTAATAGCGTTGCCATCAATACAATGTATATGGAAATGAAATGAATATCTTGTGAAAAGCCCATTCATGAAAATAAGTGTTCCCGAACATACATGAATGCAAGGAAATCCTAATGAAATTGGCTTTGAAGTGTAAATGTGAAATGTGAAATGTAAAACCCATGTAACAAGTGTTTTTAAACACGCATGGAGCATGAAGCCTTAATAAATAAAAATCCGTGTAACAAATGCATGGATCAAGGCTATGGAAACTCGAAGGCCCAAAAAGCAATGGTTCTTAAAAGTTATATCTAAAGATTGCTAGCCTCACTTGTATTTGATTTGGATTGTGAGCATTTGTCAAGGTGAATAAGCACCTCTGAACGTAACTTACCTATTTGTGAGACAGTGCCATCCCCTGTGTTATTGCTTCTCCGACACATGCTAGAGTGAGTATCCCCTTTCCATATCCAAAGTGTCACAATGTCAAGTTAGTAGTCACCCGTTAGCCTAGCCTTTTGATTTTTAGCCATCATCCTTCACTAGCAAATTGATTACAACTATGAAGCGAGTATGGTCTTGAAAGTCTGGTCTGGGTCGTAATTAATAATTAACAAAACTCTATATATTTGGTTGATAGATCGCCAGTGAAATGATTACTACTTGTTATAATTGTTACTTGAATGATTTGTAGAGCATGTCTTAACCTCTAGACGCTTGCAGCAGATTGATCTTAGCCTGGGTCATATTTTTTATTATTTTATCATTTACAGATTATTATTATTTTATTTGTCTGGGCATATTGGATATTGTACATGATCATGTAGAGATCTGTAGA
The DNA here is from genome assembly GCA_001517045.1 of Pseudotsuga menziesii. Lineage (NCBI taxonomy): Eukaryota > Viridiplantae > Streptophyta > Pinopsida > Pinales > Pinaceae > Pseudotsuga > Pseudotsuga menziesii. The sequence goes on along the minus strand of LPNX010539147.1, from coordinate 493,051 downwards.
GGTGTATGAGTATACACCTTAGATGGATTTGGGCTCCCTGAGTCCAATGGAATAGTTTGTTTTCAGTTTCGAGCAGTTACAGTAGTGATTTGATTCATTATACCATTCTGGTGCAGTTTTCCCATGTTAAATGGCCTGTCAGAGCAGAAGGATGATTTGATTGGTTCACATAGGGTGTTGTATGAGGAGGGGGTGTTCCAACCACTTGTTTTTACCATTATACCCCTATCTCAAAGCACTTGGTGGGCTTAGTTGGACAACGCAGGCACTCCAGGTGGCAGTTTGGGTAGGTTCAGTGTTCCGAGGCAGATTAAAAATGATGAAAATGGCTACTGAAGAATTCGATTTGGGCCACTGAGGCAAGGAAATGGCATGGGATAAGTTTTGATGTTGAGTGTGATGTCTTTTGCCCCTTCTCCAGTAGTTTCAGCATTCAGGAGGACCTACACCATTCTCTCCGGCACTTTTTATGATTTTTTGGAGCTTTTGGAGGCTCACGATTTTCCCAGAGAGGCACTATTTTGCACTTAAAATAATATTTTATTTATGTTGTGAGATGGGGACACACTAGAGGTGTTAGTCACTACCCCCTGGACCCACCATGAGCTTTATTCATGTTTATTTTTTCATATTGAGTGGGATCCGCTCTCTTAGGGTGATTTTGTCCATTGATGTGTTATATTATTATATTGATCCATGTACTTTGTGTTGAGCTCATCTCAATCGTTGATTAGAAAATTTTGATCTTTTAATATTGGCCATCCATTCTAAAGGTGGTTAGGATTTTGGTATCTCTCCATCCTATTTAAAGAGGAGCGCTTCTCATTGTAAAGGGGTCTTTGGCTCTTGGAATCTTGATAAGAGAAAAACTCTTTTGTGGAAATTCTTGGATCTCCTTTGAATCTGGTGTTCTTCGTTGGTGATTGGAAATTCTATTGCATCCTAGCATTTGGGTATTTGTGGTGAGATCTATATTTTTTCGTGGAAACATTGTTTTGTCTACAGGAGGGCGACTTCACTTGTGCGTTTTTGTAGGGATTTCTCAACTCGCTTGTTTGGCATTGCTTGTATCAGGGGGTTATCATTAGTATCATTGTGATCTATGGTTTCATTTTGTTATTTTTCTGTAGCATTTGTCCATTTCTCTTGATGCATCAAATCTGATATTGTTGACATTTGTTGTGCAGGAGGGAGGGCCGTTGACTTCTTTGGGAAAATCGATTTGCATAGAGTCTTCATCCAAATCTTCTGAAATTGATCAGGACGACATAGATCATCATCATCAAGGAATCTACAAGGTTATCCAGGTTAGATCCATAGATTAGTTCTTCTTTTCTTGGTTCCAATCCATTGGCATCATCATTTTACTGTCAAAACCCTCATTTAAAATAATCAGAAAATCTTACGGATCAAACCGCTTGATCAATTGGAAAACCATTTATGGGTATTGTAGATCGGGTCAAACTGTAAGTGAGTTCTCCTAGGTGTCATGCTTGGGTGACTCCACTGGGCCCAAATCCTAAGGCACTAATCTCTCAACCCTAGCGCAACTCCTCACTTGGCTAATTTTTCTTGTGTTTTGATCTTATCTTTGAGGCTTGGGTACTTTGATACTGTCATACCTTTCATCAAGTCTATCCACTGTTATTAGATAGCCCCAATCTTGTCCTTAACCTTTCTGCATTGGACACGGTTCCCAAGGCAGTGGACATTTTCATCATTTGTCGGTACCTTGATCCTGAATCTAATAGTAAAACTCATAAGTCACTTGTATTTCAACTTTGGATCAATTTCACATTTATAAGCTCCTTAATCCAAACCATAACACATCTTGTGACTTCATTCATAGATCTAGGGTTTACTTCACCTTACACCTTACGTACTTCATCTTCCATTGATCTGATCTGGTGTCTTGGTTTGATCTCTCCTGTCGGGAGTAGATCTGGGTCTCCCCCATTGTTGTCTTGGGCTAAGACAACATAAGTGAAGATTGCCTTGATTGACGTGACAACCATCCATTTGGGAGTCGAGGCTATCTTGGTTCACCTCTTTGGTTGCCCATCCCTCTACCATCCACCTTGGATCCATCTCATAGGGGAAACTACAAGATAGGTGATAAAAGTACTCATGAGGATCAACTTGTAGTGGCTTTCCTCCAAAGACTATTATGCCACCAACAACATCAAACATTGGTGGTTCGGCCCCTCTATATTCACTATACACTTGGTTACTAAGGTAACCATCCTCATCTCTTTTCATTTGCAAACCTTCATCAACATAGATCAACTCAATGATCAAATCCTTCTTTAAGTGCTACCGGTACAAGCCTCATTATGCAACCTTGAAGATGTGATATGCAACTTTCTTCAACTGAGAGATTACTTTCTATAGGAGCAGAGGAAAGTGCTCTGATACCACTATAATATCCCCAAATCAGAATTCAGGAGATATCAACTCTAACACAAGGAACCAATCAGAAAATTTGAAGACTAGGTGTTAGGAATGGACTGAGATTGACTAGTTTTATTCAAAACAGTGTTGGATTCTTCTCAAGTTCATTAAGATTCAGGGACTGGATCTATAAAAGTAATGACAGGTCTGCAAAAGAATATTAGAGGCACATCAGATCAGAATTCATTCAATGGATTTGCACAATCTCAAGTTTCCTTTGCACAAAGCACTGAGACCCTTTAGGTTTCGAGCATCAGCGAGGCTGAAGTCTACTTCTAGGATCTTGGCCACCCCAGCATATGCAAACTAGATTCCTGATATTGGCATAGGTCGAAATCATAGGTTTAGGAAAAAAACTAGCACAGTTTGGAAGACAAAGTTTAACTAGGATTATTGCAGGACAACTCAACTAGTCTTGGTTCAAGGGTTCCCAAATGACCTAAAAGGCTCTCGAATTTGCAAACTAAGACATGTTAGAGGTTCATTAAGGTATTAAACAACTTCAGTAACATAAAGCATTCGAATCCATGGAGTAGAAGTGCTATTACTGAAAGATCACTGAAAACTAGTTAATTTCTATTCAATTCTTGGAGAGGGTCTTGGAATAACTGAAGAGATGCAAAAATATTTATTGAAATACTTACAGAACTGATAAAAATGGTTTAGAAACAGTCATAAACTTCAGATGGGATGCCATAAGGCTTCATCATTACAATCATGGTTTGACTTCTTCACAGAATGATAGAGAATAGAAGAGAAAGATAGAAGATATTAGAGAACTTGAACTGGAGACTTGTAATTCTTCTTTCTGGCTTTCGAACTTGCTTGCATACTCTTCAAAATATGCAATACAACTTAGTGACAATGGCTGAATTCCATCATCCTCTCAATAGAAGCGGCACATCTCCCAGCTTGGACTAGGGGCACATATCCCAAGTCAGAGAAGCTCAATGCTCTCAATGAAAAACACAAATTGTCAAAAGATGGGAAAGTGGTGTGCTTCTCTTCTTTTATAAAGTGAATGACTTGTTGAGCAAGTCACATAGCCTAGTGCGCCCTCATGAGGATGATGAGGACTTGCTTTCCAATACTTTTCATTTTGCTTTCTGCCTTAATTGCTTTATCTTGCTTTTCTTCCTGCTTTATTTTGCTTTTCTACTTTTGGCCTACTTTATCTTACTTTTCTTGTTTTGGCCTGCTTTATCCTGCATTCATGTTTTGGACTTCTTTTTGATTTCCTGCTTTATGCCAACTTTTCTTTGCTTTATCTTGTTTCCTTCTTTTCTTTGCTTTCTAGCTTTAGATGCTTTCTCCTTTCTTCCTTCTTTTGTAAACTTCCTTTTGGTTAAACCTTATCTCCTAATGCGCCCTCATGGACCATTATCTCCATTATTTTATTAAAATAAAAACTTATTCATGAAAAATTATTTATCCAAAGTGCATCTCCAAACATTAGGAAATAATAATTGCTACCACTAGTTAATTGCCTTGTTTCAAAATATAATGCAAAGCATTTACTGAACTTTTCTCCTAAAACCATAGGGACTAAATGGCTAATGGGATGATCCATATGCCACCAAAATGGGGACATGACAAATCGAACCACATTGAAAGGGATACCGCAAGCATAGAGGGCCCTAGTCACCCTTATTTTAGCTTCTTCTCTCCTTTGAGAATTATGAAGTTTAGCTATTATGTTATCTTTGATGGAAGGAGATGTTGATGATCCTCTACGTCAAATTTTGAGGCTACTTCTTGGATTTGTTGAAGTTCCCTCTTCTTCCTCGCTTTTTGCACAATTCTTAACTCATTGTTTGGAACTGGAGGTGCATCTTTAGAAAGCACATCATGTATTCTTTTAGTCCTATCATCCTCATCTTGATTAGTTTGATATTTCCTCCTCTCAACTGGGTCTCTTGTTAGTGGGAAAGATTCAATGCCCTTTCTTGTTTCATGCAAAAAATGGGCCTTCACCCTTGGGTAGGATCCCTTGAACAAACCATTGCAAAGTGTACATCCCCGTTCCCATGAACCACCACCTCCACATCTGGATACCTTTTGCAAATGCCTCCAAAGACAATAATACTCAGCCCTATTGTTGGGCTTAGGGGATGAATTAGGGGAAGCCATTGCTGTTGCAATAAAAAACAAAAACAACTTTTTAATAAATAAAATTAAAAATGGAAGCATAAGGTCTATGAAAACATAAAAAAATAGCATGCAACTCTATTAAATCTTGCTGCTCACCAATGAAAGATTCCTGTAGTTGCCCTTGCTCAAACTTGGAAGACTCCCTAGCACAAATCGCCCTCTTTCTAAGTCTCTCCTCTTTTTCCAAATCAGTTGCTCTCCAAATCACTCTTCTTAGTTTGTGTGAGGGAGGAATGAACCCAATGGCTCTTTATAACCTTTCCCCCCTGTTAGATTTTTATCATTTTAGCTATATGATCTTAGGATCTTATCTGAGAGAATAACAAGCACATCAATCAATCACAATAGACAATGAACACAAAGATTTTCCTCGGGGAAACCATAAAGGAGAAAACCCCGCAACTTCCTCAGAGATAAAATGAGCACTAAAAGTAAAATCCAAAGATACAAAGATGATCTCTCGACAACAGTTGTCTCTCTCTCTCTCTTGTCCCAGCTTCTTCTCTCTCTTAGTTATGTGCTACAACTGAGTGTGAATGGCTGTGATAAATAGAGAGGCTTACTCTCTATTTATATTCTTTCATTCACTTAATATTTGACTCTATTATGTAGGCTCGAGTAATCCTAACTCAGTTATGTAGGCTCGAGTAACCACAACTAGGGTACTAATGACCCGACTTACAATGGAGGGGACTTCTTCATGACTTATAGTAATTCTCCCGATAGGAACATCGGGGTACAAAGAAATACAAATGATTCTCCCGATAGNAATGAAATACAATATATACAAGTGAATACATTCCGAAGTTACAAATACATCAACACTCCCTCTTAACTAGGAAGGTATTCTCTTGACACAATTCATCAGTGCAAGTCTTATTCTTTGGATCATCATCAAAGTTGGATCATCACTGGATCATCATCAAAGCTGGATCATCACTGGATCATCATCATCACTGCTTCTACTATCTCGATCAAATGGTGCTATCTCTCAATTCTACTCATCATAGGAAGTTATATAGAGCCAGCCGTTTTTCATGCTGGTTGTAGGCCTAGCCTCCAGGTAGGTCTTCATCTTCTTCAGCACTTATATCTGACCTAGTCAGAAAGGCCTCCCCAACACTTACATATGACCATGGGAGGAACTCATCCACCACCATGTCAGAATGGCACGCCCAGTACTCACATCTGACCTCATCATGTCAAAAAGGCCCAGCACTCGCATCCGACCTCATCATGTCAGAAAGGCTCGTCCAGCACTCACATCCGACTTCATCATGTCAGAAAGGCCCAACACTCACATCCGACCTCATCATGTCAGAAAGGCTCGTCCAGCACTCACATTTGACCTCATCATGTCAGAAAGGCTCAGCACTCACATCTGACCTCATCATGTCAGAAAGGCTCATCCAACACTCACATCTGACCACATCAGGTCAGAAAGGCCCAGCACTCACATTTGACCTCATCATGTCAGAAAGGCTCATCCAACACTTATATTTGACCATGTCAGAAAGGCTCTACACTTACATCTGACCCAGTCAGAAAGGCTCTGCACTTACATCTGACCATGGGAGGCCCAGCCTACTACCATGTCAGAATGGATCTGCACTTACATCTGACCATGGGAGGCCCAACCTACCACCAGGTTAGAATGGCTCTACGCTTACATCTAACCATGGGAGGCCCAGCCTACCACTATGTCAGAATGGCTCTGCGCTTACATCTGACCATGGGAGGCCCAGCCTACCACCATGTTAGAAAGGCACACGGACTCATCACTTCCCCTTGGAGGGAACCTCGATATGGAGAACACCAAGCTTCTCCCTGAAGTACTCAAACTTCACATTGGCCATTTCTAGCATAGAATCACATATGGGTTGATTACGTCCAAGGATAACCTGCGAGCTTCGCCAGGATTTTATGCTCAGACAACCTATCTCACCAGTTATGTTAGAACACCCTCTTTCGAGAGATCTCGATCTAGATCACATACTGGAGCTTCATTGCTCCTCTCTGCATCATACATAAATGCAAGTCAGATCAATCAAATCAAATAGTAGTTTTCAAAAGAAACATACTACCTCCCAAATAGCCGAGCAAGTGGCAACATATTTTGCCTCGGTTGTACTCAGTGCCATGCAGGACTCCTTCCTGCTAAACCAAGAGATCACACTTGATCCCATATTGAAGTAGCACACCGAAGTGCTCTTCCTCTCAATGGCACTGCCTGCCCAATCCGAATCCACATAACCCTCTAGGTTAATGGTCTGATTTGCCTCATACTTGAGCCCATAATCAATTGTACCCTCCAGGTACCTCAATGCATGCTTTGCAACCATCAGGTGAACATGTCTCAATGTGTTCACAACAAAGCAAATATTTGGTCTCGTATTCGTCAGGTACATCAAGGAACAAATCATCTGACGATACATCGTGGCATCAATCATCTCTGATGAAGCATTACTCAGTAGCTTCAGGTTCGATGCCATAGGTGTGGTCATGGTCTTGCAGTCCGTCATCCTGAACCTCTTCAAGATCTCTACTGCATACTTCCCTTGTCCCAGGGAGATTCCATCCGCATTCTTCCACACCTCCATGCCTAGAAAGTAGTGCATCATATCCAAGTCCTTCATCTTGAACTCGGCAGCAAGTCTCCTTCTTGCAACTTTAATGAGCTCCTCTTTTCTGTCAGGAACAAGTCATCGACATATAACAGGAGCATCACTGGTCTTTCACCTTCAACCTTGAAGTAAAGGTTGGAATCCGCTTTACTCTCAGTAAAGCCTAGAGTCATCAGTAATCTTTCCATCCTGTCTTACCATGTCGAACCTCAGGATCTTCTGCAGTCACTCCCTCTGAAGTGGAGCATCATTCTCCCTCTTCCTTTCGTACTCTATGCATTGAAACATTCTGTAAAGGAGTGACAAGTAGCTTCCTCTGCTACAAATATTCTATGTATCCATCTAGGGTCACTGGATACCAAGATCCTATATCTTGAACCTTTTCAAAAGTTCTTCTCGCACCCATCTGTGAGCTTGTCATCCTCTATAGGCTTTCATCTTCAACCTTGTAGCAAAGGTTAAGATCTTCATCACTCTAGGTGATCTTCAAGCTCTTCATGTATGTGTTATCCCATGGGTGCCTTCTGAGCTCGTACAAGGGCTTCTTTAATTTGTACAAATGAGTCTGCTTGTCATGTGTCTTAACTTCCATTGGCTGCAAATGTCTCTTTGTAGTTTATGCCTTCTTTCCCTGAGAAGCCTCGTGCTACGAATCTTTCCTTGTATCCCACAATGTTGCCATCTATTGCATGCTGGATCTTGTAGATCCATATGGAAGACATTACGAACTTCCCTTCAGGTCTCAATACTGCATCCTAGACATCATTCTTCTTGAATTGGTATACTCCTTCCCTTTCTTCTTGGCCACTTCTTCATAGGTGGAAGACTCTGCATCAATGATGTCGCTTAACAATGTCACATAACTAGAGTGTCTCTGAGGCCTCTTTCTTATTTTGAAAGTATCGTCATATTATTCTTCATCTTGGATTCTTTCTTGAATTGTCGTCCCTTGTTCTTCAGAACAAGTCTCATCCTTCAGAAGAAGTCTCATTAGAGGAATTTTGGGGTCTAAAATGGGCCTCCTAAGGAAAATAATAAAATAATAGTTAAAATAATAAAAATAATATTGATTAATTTTGGAGGAAGAAAGAAAAAAACTACTTTTTGTGTTCGTATTTTCGACATATCTTCCTGTGTTTTTACTCAAATTTCGATCGAGAGAGCTCGTTGGATGCGGAATTTGATTCCGCATCCAACGAGTACTCACACTGCATACTTTCGACGGACCCCGCTACCCAAAAAACAAGAAATACCTGAAAAAACGTGATGATGATGTCTCGTTGGATGCGGAATTTGATTCCGCATCCAACGAGTACCCACACTGCATACTTTCGACGGACCCCGCTACCCCAAAAACAAGAAATACCTGAAAAAACGTGATGATGCTACCTCAAAAACAAGAAATACCTGAAAAAATGTGATGATGATGTCATCACCACGTTTTTTCAGGTATTTCTTGTTTTTGGGGTAGCGGGGTTCGTCGAAAGTATGCAGTGTGGGTACTCGTTGGATGTGGAATCAAATTCCGCATCCAACGAGCTCTCCCGATCGAAATTTGAGTAAAACCACAATGAGATATGTCGAAAATACGAACAAAAAAAGTAGTTTTTTTTAATGACAAATATGTCAATTCGACCATTATGGTTGACTTATTTTATTGAAATTCTATTGGTTCTTGAATTCCAACTCACAAAAACTTATTTTGGCACATTTTCTTATAAGGCCCATTTTAGACCCCAAATTTCCTCTAATGCATCCTTCTTTTCTTGTAGGCAATTGTACGCGATCTTTCCTACAAGTCAAATGCACTAGTTGTATGGTTAGAAACATTTCATAAGGCGTATTCATAATGGAAAATTTTTATGCATAAAGATATAATCATGCAACTATTTTAGCCAATACAACATTCATCCATATCTCACGGAAACTTTCTAGATGCCTTCTATCTCTACCAAGACATCATTGAGATTGTGCACTAATCCAATATGTCAGCAAAGAGGTTTCATTCTAGATAAGTAGCAATGGAGAGTTGTATAGCACCATGAGCTACTTACCCATCACATGCATATTAGTAGTATACTGTCATTAATGCAAACATTCTATCATGCATAATACATCAACTGAATATAAACAAATGCATAACAAAAAACAATATCATGAATGACAATTGAATGCTTATCTTTATTTGTTTCGTGGGTAGACTCCTTTTTTCAGCGTCATCATCTTCTTCATTCATAACAACATCATCTCTTATCCAAATGCTTAAGATGGATAAGAGGTTCTTCAAGAATTGAGTTCTTCATATTCCTCATCGCTTGAGGGATATTCTTTGAATCGTGAGAGATAGATCTTCAGTTGGTCCCATCTTCTTTTCTCTTATTATGAGTCAAGCTTCTTCTTGTGTGCGCTCTTCCCAAAGTCTTGTTGAAGGTAATCACTTCCTTCTGGCACACATTCCTCGAATGAATGAATCCCATGATCCTGGGAGGCCATTCAAGGTGGTTATCACAACTTCTGCATTCTCCACTTCTTCTTCTACCTCTTCAAGTTGTTCTTTAAATTAAGAGACGCTTGATTGTATGGTCTCTGCATTCTGGATCTTCACATTCTTCAACTGTTTTCTCAAGGTCATCTTTCGATTTATGTTCTTCCCTTCAAATAGCTTGGTCAAGGAATCAAACATCTCTTTAGGTGTCTTTAGGGAAGACACTTATGGTATAAGGTGATCCTCTTGGCCTTGACCAAATTCTTCTTGTGTAAGGCTTTAGCCTCATCTCCCTCTGGAACTGGAACCTCTCCACTTATATAGGTGTCCAATTCATTTTCTTCAAGAACTAGTGAGATCCTACACTTCCATGCTTGGAAGTTGTCAGCTTCACCAAGCTTGTCATCAAGGTAGTGTGATTAGTCATTTTGAAATGAGAACCTCAAATGTAAATAGAAAAAGATTAGATCTTACCGATTTGAGGTGTCCGTCCTGGTTTCGGATCTGGTTGATCTAGGGTTTGTCAGAGAAACCCTAATTTTCAAAACTTGGAATATCAAACTTTTGATTGGATAGATGGATGGGCCTCTTCAAGGTGAGCTGTCCAATGTACTCCTTTTTCTAAAAACAGTGGAGGGAAACTTCCGGAACAAGAAGCCCTAGTTTTCCAAATTCTTCTGCAAAAATGCCTGATATTGTTTCTGCATTATCTCCGAATGTACTGCTCCTCTGTGTCTGAAACTTCGCACTGAGGTAGCTTCGCCTGTTCTCTTTCCAACACCACAGGTTTGAGTAGAATTGGTTTCACCATTTGGGACTTATGAGAGTTTTCCCAATGTGACTTCTTTTAGGATTATTTAGTTTAGAGAACTTGTACGGACTGCCACGTGTCAGTGTTTCAACTTCGGGGTCTGAAACTTTTACCACAGAAAGTACAGTCCGTGCCCTATTTGGAACATCTTGCGAAATTTCATTTGGACCTTCGTAGCCCTAGATACAACAATTCTTCCTAGGTGTCCTGTTTAGGGATGAATCCTGGAAGTTGCTCCTCTGTGTCTGAAACTTTGCACTGAGGTAGCTTCGCCTGTTCTCTTTCCAACACCACAGGTTTGAGTAGAATTGGTTTCACCATTTGGGACTTATGAGAGTTTTCCCAATGTGACTTCTTTTAGGATTATTTAGTTTAGAGAACTTGTACGAACTGCCACGTGTCAGTGTTTCAACTTCGGGGTTTGAAACTTTTACCACAGAAAGTACAGTCCGTGCCCTATTTGGAACATCTTGCGAAATTTCATTTGGACCTTCGTAGCCCTAGATACAACAATTCTTCCTAGGTGTCCTGTTTAGGGATGAATCCTGGAAGAGGCTGGAACCCTGAATTGGAGGAACCATATCTCCCAGAATATAGCGAATCTGATGCTGAAATTTTTACACGGGGTACATCAGGATTTTATCTTCGGCCTGTGAAAATTTCGGCCCCTGATAATTTTTCAATCTTGAGATATAGAGAATGTACCAAAACTACCCGTTTTAGTATTTTAGGGTTTTTCAGGCCCGGGGTCAAACTAGGGTTTGACTTTCTCGGAGTTTTACCCAACCAAAAATATCGACCTTGGTCTCTAAAATTCGATTTTGATGAAGAGAGAAATCCTATGCTGGGCTCACTCAAAAATTCTTCTTCCGTAAAAGGCCTTAATATCCCGCAGCAAAAACTGAAAATGCCCAGAATCGAATTCTGCTTTGATAGAAAGATGCACCCTTGAATGGAGAGTTAGCCTAGCCTCCTTTTGCTGATGGATTGTGGAGAGAGACCCAGAAAGTAAGAAGCCCTAGCTTCTGCAGCTGCACAGTGTCTTCTTCTCAGGTTAGCTTTGATACCATGTTAGACTTTTATCATTTAAGCTATATGATTTTAGGATCTTATCTAAGAGAATAACAAGCACAGCAATAAATCACAATAGACAATGAAGACAAAAATTTTCCTCGGGGAAACCATAAAGGAGAAAACCCCGCAACTTCCTCAGAGATAGAATGAGCACCAAAAGTAAAGCCCAAAGATACAAAGATGATCTCCCGGCAGCAGTTGTCTCCCTCTCTCTTGTCCCAGCTTCTTCTCTCTCTCAGTTATGCACTACAACTGAGTGTGAGTGACTGTGATAAATAGAGAAGCTTACTCTCTATTTATATTGTTTCGTTCACTTAATATTTGACTCTGTTATGTAGGATTGAGTAATCCTAACTCAGTTATGTAGGCTCGAGTAACCACAACTAGGGTACTAATGACTCGACTTACAATGAAGGGGACTTCCTCATGACTTTTAGTAATTCTCTCGATAGGAACATCGAGGTACAAAGAAATACAAGTGATTCTCTTGATAGGGGCATCGGGGACCAATGAAATACAATATATACAAGTGAATACATTCCGAAGTTACAAATACATCAACATCCCCCCTCACTTAACCTTCTAGATGCTCCATATTCCAATTAGAAACTCAAATAAAAAAACAAAAAAAACAAGTTTTTACAAATTTACGGGTTGGGTTTTCACCTGAAATGCGGCTGTACGGACGCAGTCATATTGGGAAAGCGTTTCCGTACATACGAAATGTGTTTCCCCTACAAGGTATGGTTTCGTACATACGAAAATGCATTTCTGTCCATACGTCACGTGTTTCATAGTTTTTTGTATGGCGAAACGAGGGGGACAAGGCTGGGGCCCACATTTCTTGCAACATAGACTACAATCTAAGGTTGTAGGTGAAGCAAATTGGGAAAGTACCCAACGCAGATGCTATTTCATTGGATGCCATTGACACTACCAGTAAATGGAGGGTGGAGACTGAGGAACGCGCAATGGAGGAGAAACTTGAGTGGTCGAAGGGAGAGGAGGATGTCATTGCAGATGTGTTGGAGGAGGAGGGGGAGGAGGAGGATGTTCCACTTCTAGAGGATGATGACATTGAGGAGGATGTTGATATTTAGGTGCAGTGCCAGTGAATGCCACCACCTCCACAAAGACATGCAGTTGGGACTAGGAGGAGACAACTCACGTTGGCTTCCATCTCAGCTCGAGCAGTTGGAGCTTCTAGTTTCACCCTAGGCTCATCCAGAGCACCTCTATGATGACCTATTGCTTCTAGAGGAAGAGTGGTTCCCTTTGCCCATAAAAGAGGTAGACTCGGTAGAGTGAATCAATGATTCCTATTATTTATCATTGTACTATGTAGTATCTAGATGTCTCATGAGTCATGATGATTCATCTCATGAGATACATTTATTTTGATCATTTGATGTGATTTTTTGTCATTCTATCAGGCCTAGTAGAAAAAATCGCCAATTTTTTCTGGCTGCCGATTTTTCAGCCCGAAAAAATCGCGATTTTTTCAAAAAATAGGGCATCGCGAAAAATCGGCAAAAATCGGGAAAAAATCGGGAAAAATCGGGAAAAATCGGGAAAAATCGGCAAATAAGGCAAAAAATCGGTAAGGAAATTTTGACCCTATTGAAGTACAAAATTTGCATTTTTTAATGCTTGCCGCGGTTTGCCGATTTTTGCTGATTTTTTCGCTGATGTTGCCGAGAAGATGTTTTCTGGACCCTCACCGATTTTTTGCTGATGCCGATTTTTTCTACTATGCTATCAGGAACATATTCCAGAATTTTCCTTGTAGTGTTGATATGTGATCATGATGCACCATTTGATATCTTATGCATCTTATGTATTAGTTATATTTTCATATTTATGTGGCAATGTGTTTATTTGATGTTGCTGTTTTAGATGTTAAAAAAAATGTTTATTTTTGTGATTTCCCAATATTTGCCTATATTTTCCGATATTTTCCTTGATATTGCCAATAAGTTACATTCCGGACCCTCGGCTATATATTTGCTGACACGATGTAAGAAACTATGTTTAAATTTTCAAAATGGGTTTTAAACTAAAAACCTTTAAAAATTGGTTTTAAACTATGTCACTGGATCCATCTATAGAGGATCCTGGATCTGCATTTTTGTGGATCTGGATCTGGGTCTGTTCCAGATATGTTTCTGATATGGGACTGCTAAAGGCTTTGCATGAGATCTACATAAATAAACATAAAATAAAAATAAAAAAGGAAAAAATGTGGAGCCATAAAACCCTATTTTTACATATAAAATTGTCTCTTGCCCCAATCCCAAAACACTCAAATCTGAGTTTTTCATACCAATCTGTACTTCTGAGTTTGTGAGAGCAATTTAGAGAAATATATTTAAATATTTGGGTCTGCTATGGTTCCAATTGGTTGTTTTTCTTGAGGAAGAATAAAGTTGTATATTTATGTTTTTATATAAGTTGTTTTCTGTATTTGGATCCTGACTTTTCAAAAAAAACTGGCAGAAATGGATCCGGATCTGGATCTGTATCCATTTACATGCAACATAGGTTTTATATTTAATACTCTAGTTAACAAAGAAGCTATGCTCTCTTGAAGTCTTCATCTGAAATTTAAATCTTAAGCCAATGCCATATTTTTAACCCAAATGATTTTGTTAGTAAGACTTCTCAACATGGTTCAACTTATATTGACAAATTATTGGATCAATGAAGAATATAAGCATGCTTAACTAATTATATGAGTTATTGTAAAAGTAAATACTACACGTCTGTGTCTTAAAAGAGGTTAAATCTCTCCATAACATAAATTTATTCAATGAAGGATTACTGACAGAAAAAAGTTTCAAAGCAAAATTTCCATACCACTCTTGTAAGATGGAAAACCATAATTCATATTTGCTGTCTCCTATGTAGCAACATACCCAGAGCTTTTTACAGTTTATTTTTGGACTTCCATCCAAAAAGAATATTGTGTGCCATGAAAAAAAAGCAACAAGTAATTTTTGTTTTTTGAACTGACAAAGAAATGGCAAGATAAATTCACAAAGAAAGGTAAAGTGAGAATTACATAAATAGCATTGTGAGAAGCAATACTGCACCACCCTTTCCCATGAGAGCCATTGCAGTAGCAGGTGGCACGAGTCCATGGCTAGCTTCACTTTCTGTCAATGGAAGATCAAGAGCTAATGCACCAAGACCTAACGATGTTGCCAATGAAAATGGAACAGCAAACCAAACAAGACCACCCAGCAAGTAACCTTTATGGGTAGAGGATGGCCGAGCTGCTATAGCACTGACCCAATATCCCTACAAAATGCAGACAATATTGAGAAGTTTGGGGTGAAGAGTTGCATCAATTTACACTCAAACATCCATCTTTGTTTTCTGCAAAATTGACACTTGTTCAGCTTAGGGTTAAGATATCCTGCTCTCATGTTATCTACTATATGAAGATATAAACAGATTTTCCACTTTAGAGTAGAATAGAAAAATATCAAGCTTAAATATAATAATATATGCATCTATGGGTTAGGATATCCTGCTGTCAGGCTTTCTACCATCATTCAACAGAGGTATGATCATGTATAAGCTTTAAATAGAAATGGAAATGCAGAAGCCTTCCACACATGATCAAGTATGAAATTTCATTGATTACGTTCTTACATTGTCCACAAAAACAGTGCCAAAGTTCCCAATAATATTGATGATGCCAAAAACAAGGCCACCTGAGCTCAACATGGTGAGGTATGAGCCTCCATGGTTCCCACTTACAGGACCACATGCCTGCCCTGCATGTGACAGTGGCTCTATGCAGTTCCTCGATTTGCTTTCCACTGTAACAAGTTTCTCATATACGACCTTTGGACTCCCCAGCTCACTACTTGCTACATACACCAAATATACAAATACCACCAATACCAGATGAACTGACCCATCGACAGACAGGAAAGACAAATTTTTAGTATTTGTATCATTGGACTTTAAAACAAACATAATATATCAAATGCTCATAAATTGCAGTACAACAATCATTAATATGTGCTTGAGCGAAAAAGATCAATTTTGATTCCTTATATGAACACACAATGTAAGTTTTTCTGCATATGAAAAGTGTGCTAAACCCACAGTGAACATGAACAAGTTCTTCTTTCTTAATCCACATCTATGATGTCTCTTTTCATTTCTTTTCCAATTTTAAACTTCTTCATAAAGTCCCTATGTTAAAATTCGAACATATTCAGCTTCATTCTGAAACAGAAAAGAACTGTTTCTTACAGGAAGACCCAGTGTAAATAATATAAATATTCCATGAATGAAATAAATGTAAAATGATAAAAGATTTAAGATGTGTTGTTTTACAATTACATTGGTAGGGATTTATATAAGGCTTTGCCTTTTCAAATGAAAGGATACATCTCTTTACTTTTTTTTTCTAATTAATTAATTAATCATTTCTATTTATTAGTTATTAATATTAATATATATTAATAATTAATATTGATACTTAATATTTATATATAGTAATATGTCTTATTATGTTATATATATATTTTTATGTAACATTGTGTTGTCTGCCGAATGCACACCAGCAGCAGAAATCTAATGAAAGTTGTCTCCTCACTTGAGAAAGTGGGAGAGGTGTGTCCTTGGTGGCAAGCACAGAGCTAGGTATTGTCACCAACTCCTAGCTCCTCCGTTTAGGCTAACTCCTAACGAAGCCAAGGGGGGTAGTCCCTAACAAAGTTTCTATGGCTCAATGTATTTTAAGTGTTTTTGGTGTATGATGATGCAGATGGGTGTTGTTTAGGAGTTTATTATGATGAAAAGATCACAGATTTAAAATTTAAATAGCACAAAGGTATACTTGCAATAATTTAAGGACAACACAACTGATTGATTTAAGCAAAGGCATCCATAATGAAATAAAATATGCACTTCAGATATATAAATGAAATGAGCACAAGACCAGTGCCTTATCCGATGGGTAACGGAGTCAAGATTGCAGTGCTTGGGATGCAAAGATATAAGCGTTCAGTATGTTTGTGAGATAATTTTGCAAGTGTTCTTTGTAAATTTTATAAAGTTTTAGTGATCTTGATTATTATGGCTAAGAACACAAGGTATCAACTGGAAGATATACTTTCAGTGGCTCCTCTCAATGACATGTCGGACCGTCCAGTATTCCAGGCTAGGTGTCCAAGGAACTTAACCAGCCTGATTGAACTCTGAGACAACAGTTTATTCCAGCGTCACTAGCAAGAATTTTCCCACTTATCTCAGTATTTATCGACAACGCTGGTTCGTTGGTTATGGGGTGAAAGTTTTACTAATGTTTTCACTTGCCGATTAATCAAATCCAACCACCGTTCTGAGTACAAGTCCAACTTTTTAGGGTCGGCAAAGCATACTTGGTGGCAGAAAGCAACGAAGTAAATTTTAGAACGGGGGGTGTGAGTTGCAAATTTTAAGTTTAGAGCACACAGTTAAACTGTCCGACAGAGAGTGCTCTTGACTTGGGTTATGGCAAGTTCAAGAGACTTTGGTTTATATGAAGAGACAATTAGATTGTAAATATGAAACCACGTGATAGCTCAAAAAATTGTAAAACAATGATTAAAATGCTAATAATGAACTAAACTAGCAATCACTATTCTAAGCATGAAATGAAACCAATCTAGTGAAGTAAATCTAAGCTAGCAAACCACTCAAAAAAAAGGCCACTACAAGACTTCTCCAAATGGGGAAGCCAGGTGTGGGGGATTAAAGACCCCACTCAAGAAACTTTTATTAAACTGTTACAATCTTTTGGATTTTCAACCTTTGAAAGAACTTGAAAAGTTAAAATGGAAGGAGCCTTAATGCCTTTTTCAAAAGGAGAGTGTTTTCTTTTATTATCTTCTTTGGTTCACAACTTCCTCTTGGTTTTGTTCTTTTTGGCTTCGCAATCTTGGTTGTGTCTTCTTCTCTTGGTTTCCTCTTCAAGTTTTCTTGTTTCTTGTCTTTTATAGATCTCTTCTTTGATCACCTAAAGCACAACAAAGCTCATAGACCCGTTATTGTCAATCAAATCAAATAAATAAATTGAAAATAGCTAACTTAATGCAAGTCCTAGACTTTGAAAATTGAGATCTATATGCAAGGAAGCAAACTAGTCTATATGCCAAATCAACTTCTAGATGCAAGTTTTGAACTTCCTTTTTTTTTTTAGATGAAATCTAAATATGAAATCTAATGCAACTTAACAATGACACTGGATGCAAGCTAACAATGCCAACTACTTAAGATCTAAATCCGAAACTAGAAGACTAGATGCAAACTAGTAAATGAGCTAGAAATGCAAACTTTAAAGATGCTAACCAAATCTTAGATCTGAAAAATAAGGGAAAGGGGAAGTGGGTCGAAAGGAGAAGGTCTAAGGCTGGAAGGAAAGCAGCAGAGAACAATGGGACAGCAATAAGAAGGACAGGGCTGAAAAGACAAAGACGGACAACAAACAAATAAAGGAAGGTGACTGAAAAATGGGGCAGGGAACAGTAAGGAAGAGGACTGAAAAATGGGGCAGCGAATAGAGAAAAGGAGGACAAGCCAAACAAGGCAAGAAAGAAGAAGCCAAAGGGTGGATAAATGGAGTTTAGGGCTTCTTGTAGTAATTAGTAACCAAAAGAATGGTTTTATCTTGTGGATGGAACACAAGAGAGAGAGTTGCTCTCAGCTTTCTTTTTTGTAGCAAAAGATAACGAGCCCTGTAGGTCCTGTAGTCACAAAATGTTAAACTCAAAAATGGTTGTTTGAAGCTTGGGATAGAAGCAGCTGAGCTCGCACCCTTCTACAATTGGTGAAGCCTGATAACACACAAACACTCAATACAAAAAGTGAGATCAAAAAATCATATGCTAGTATGTTAGGAAAATCAAATCCAGATCAACATTTCGTATTACTGACTACTCATGTCCATCAAGATATTAATCTACTTTGCATAAATAACCAAATTGAGACAACAAATGGTTATTCTACCGTGCCAACAATGGCCTTCTTGAGCTGGCAAATTAATTAAACACATACAAGTATTGAAAAAGAGGAGTTAGAGACAATATCACCTCAACCATGAAGAATTCACCAAAATCAAAAGCCCATAGTCCTCCAAACACTATAGAGTAGATCACTCTGTCCTGGAGCAGGCAATGTGAGAGCACCTTGGGGCCAATCACCACTAGCATAGCTCCATGAGTGATTGTCTGACTGCTCCTGCCAGGGCCATTCACCACTAGCATAGCCCCGTGAGTGCATGTATCATTCCCCCTTGGTTAAGTTAGCAAGACCAATCCAGGAGAATGTCTACCCGATGTTGTAACCTGGAGAAACATCAACAAAGAGAAGCAATCCTTGTCGGTTAATGAGTGGAAACCTACACTAAAAGGAGGGAAACAACCTATGTGGGTCAATTTAGGTGTGGGTTTACCTCAATAATAACCGTTCTAGTTTATTATGAATGAATTTTCCTCAAACTTTTTAAAATGCATTTCATTCTTTTTATTTCCGACATTCCCTAACCTCTCTCTCCCCTTTGAGAAACTCATTGTCCACAATTAGTCTTCATTCCCTTGTGAGTGTTGATGATTTTTGAGCGCCTTCATTTATTTTATTTGTACACATTTCTATTATTGGAGTGCTAATTGCTTTTACGTTTGTTCCAATTTGAAAGATATTGGATTCCGTGTTGTTTTTTAATATTATTAATATATGATTGTCAATGTGCATGTATTCCATAATTTGATTTACTCTTTTCAGTCTTCCCATCTCTTTTGGGTGGTTTCCATCGATGAAGTACTGATTGTATGAAAGAGGTATTTTCATTAGGTCTCCATGACTTTGGAATCTTTATTACTTATAATATTCTTTGGTAGGCCATATTTTGAAAAAATCTTGGGCGATAGTGGTTTGACATTCTAATTCACACTTCAAGGAATCATTCTTGTCACTTTTATAAGTCTATCTATAGAGGAGTTGCCATGATCAAGGGGTTTGTGTAGCAGAGGTTCCACGGTATTAGGCATGTCAACTGAGTTGGAAATGTATCTTCTATTGGCGTGATTTATGGGACCTTGGGATTAGGTTGTGGTAACAATGGTGATCTATTGCTTAGGAGTTTGAGCTATTGACATCTAATCGTCTCACGATCATGGAGTTGCATGCATTTATTTTGGACTTTGAGAAGTTTTTTAAAATGAATATTGGGCTTCCTAGGCCTTTTTGGAGGGATTGGGAGTGGATTTTTGGTAAATCACTAATTTAGTATGATTCTCATCATCACTATTAAGCTCTCCATTGGAGGCACCCATTGTTACTAGTGCTTAATGCGAGGTGGGATTTGATAGATCCAAAGGTGAGTTGGGTTCGTCATTTACACAATGTTTGGTTGGTGCAGCTTTCATATAAGCTGTATGTTTTTTGCTTGGTTAGTTATCTATGAAGGGACTCCCTTTGAGGCTAGGCCGGCTAAGATTGGCCTTGCAGATGGTATGTGCCGTGTATGTAAGTGATCAGAAACGGTCAAGCATATTTTTTGGAGTTATCCGTTTAGCAAGTAGTGTTGGAGTTACATTGAGGATTAACATCTTGGCTTCTTCCAAAACAAGTTGCATTGGAGGGAGTTTTTGGCGGCTATTGATTTTGGCGATTGGCAAGCTCTTGTGTGGGACTCCTTCCTTGGTCTATGGCAGTGTCTATGTATTTCTGCATAGTTTGTGGTATGGAAGCCTGTTTATTTCATCAAAAAACAAGTGTTGTGTCTTTGTTGCTTTATATGGAAAGATGAGGTATGTCACCAACTGTTGGCTAAGGGAGTTTTGTTTATCAAGGATGATAGAATTTTGGCTCCTGATGTATATTCTGACTTTATCTCAGATTTAGATAGCTTGAGGAAGAGACTATGATAGGCATTGTATATTCCCTTCCAAACTTTCTTTGTAAATATGTTTATTTGAATATAAGTATTTTTTCAAAAAAAAAAATTGTCTACAGAACTTTATATCTATTATGGAATCATTCACCTTGATGTGCATTAAGCTTGTACCAGGCATGCATTATGTGTATTTTATGAGGTGTATTAGTGAGACTGCCTCAAGGTCCATGCCTTGGGATGATGGACTGGTGTGGTTGTCATAGAATCCTCACAAACCCTTCGTATGGAACATGTTGAATTTATATTAATTATTGGCATTTTCCCTCTTGGGTAAGGCCTACGTACAAGAAAAACAAATTAGAGGTCCGTAAGATTTCTAATATTGGGATCAGTGTTGAAAACATCGCTGAGATCCTAAGAAATCACGAGTCTAGCTCAAAACCGATTTTTCATTAAAAAATCGCCTCAAAAAATCTCCCAATTTTTTTGCCGAGAAATTGCCAAGAAATCGTGAGTTGATGGGCAAAAAGAGGCTGGGCCAGAAACGAGGGTTTTGAAAGCTGATTTTCACTTTTTTTTGTCATTTGCAAATTACAGCAGGGAGGAGGAGAGTATCATCACACATTTTCCCAAGTAGGGTTTTGTACTTGAAATCATTAGCCATCAAGGATCGTTTTTGTGGATTAAGCATTGAAAAAAATGTTTAAAAAATTGTAAAAACTGAATATTTTTGTATTTTTTTAGAGTTTGCCGATATATTGCATATGTTTGCTGACGTGTTCCCAAGATATTCTGAAACGATGTTTTCTGGACCCTCCCGATCTTTTCGCCAAGACAATGTTTCCAACATTGATTGAGATTACATTCACTGATGGAAGTCTGTTAACTACTGAAGCATTTGAATTGGTAACTTGAAGGTGCATTTGAGTCTTACTGATTGATTTCATATATCTATTCAAATACTCTTGGAGATTTTCCTGTGTTCAACTAAAATTCTGGTCAAAGGGTGGATTCCTCATTTCCACATTAGAAAACTCAGGAAAACCTGCAATTATGTTTTGCTTCACATCCATCTAGTATTTTATTCCAAGAAAGAAGAAACTTTTTAGTAATTGACCTTACTATGTAGTGAAAAATAAACTTAGAAATGGAAAGTGAATGGTTTGATGGAATGAAAAGAAAAAGCTATCCCATGCAAAACAAACAACCAAAAACTAATGCAATATTGCGATCAACAAAGTTGAGTTCATAAGTGAGACTCGTACCAATAACTGAATGTATATAGCTAGCTAGGAAGGTAGCCTTTAATCCTCCAGCAATTGTGTAAACAATGACACCAAGAGGTATTAGAAAGCTAGCAGCATAGATATTTACTCCAGTAAGCGCATTCACAACAGCAGAGCCTCCCAGAAGTAGCATTGCTGTTACAATGATGTTTGTCAAGAAGCAAAATATAAGGAAGACAATGTGTGCAGCAGAGCCCCATCTGTAGATTATCAGCGCAGAGTTCAGACTGAGTTAAATAGGGATATAAACATGGAGTTATATTTCTCTATTTAATTAGAATAATATGTTGCATTTCCATTGTATATTATAAAAAAATGA
This sequence comes from Pseudotsuga menziesii, assembly GCA_001517045.1. NCBI lineage: Eukaryota > Viridiplantae > Streptophyta > Pinopsida > Pinales > Pinaceae > Pseudotsuga > Pseudotsuga menziesii. Next base: position 470,954 of record LPNX010539147.1, on the reverse strand, counting down.
TTGAATAACAGTGCATATGTTATCCACATACCTAGCTCGTACAATCTCACAAACAGTGTGTGCATAAGGAGCCTTCCTTTTGATTTCAATAGCTATTACCCCAAAAAGAATTACCTACATTAGAGGCATCGAAAGTTATGTTCTCAAGATGCTAGCAGTAAGAGAACTTTTAAACTTCCACATTAATGACGTTTCAAGTTAAGTTTGCTGTATTGGCTTCTGTGAGTTTCCCTATAGTCTTGGAGGTTAACAATTTCTAGTACAAAAAATTACAACTGCCTGTATTCTTGATCTATAATTCTGTCTAAAAATAATGATGGTACCTGAATCGTGGCACCACTTGCATACCAGAATGGGCCACTAATTCCATACTCCCAAGCAACGTTGGAACTCTGCAAAATAGTTGCAGCCCATGTCCACTGCAGCAATTTGTTGTCAAGGTTAAATAAAATATCGCAAATCGAAACAACCATCAAAGAATCTAGAACATATGAATGATAAAAAACCACTTGAAAGGTTTAAGAATTACCTGGGATACAATTACGCTAGCAATAAGTCCAGTTTTAACATTTCGACCAGCTGTGTTGAACCATTCAGATGTATGTCGGGATCCCACATAACGTCTTTCTAGCCACACCTAATGCCAAAATCGCTAGACCATTAAATATTTACTAATGCCTGTTGTATTCATGGGATCCCACATAACGTCTTTCTAGCCACACCTAATGCCAAAATCGCTAGACCATTAAATATTTACTAATGCCTGTTGTATTCATGAATCCTGACAATTATTCTCTGTTTGGGAATTTGCCCCCAGCACTGCAAATCAGCTTATATTTGATATCAAAAATCTTTTCTCTCAAATAATTAGCGAATAATCTCAATATTAGTGTATATTTGGATGAATGGAAAATCTGGAGAAAGAATGGCATTCGGAGGAAGAGGAATGATAATTCCATAGAAAAACAAGAGGGAAAATAACCAAAGAGAAGTAAATCAAACATCTCTATAAACAAAATTTGTACATTAGAGGTAGCATTGCCAATTTATCATTTATGCGAGGGAAAGTTAGCAATTATACTAGGGATAATTCCGGGCCATAGTGAACCAAACTTTCTATAAAAACATGTATGTGAGAAAGTTACAATCAGCTATAAGAGCATTGTCACATGGGCCGGGGGAGGACTTGCTATTTTCTCTCAAGGTGTATGGCTTAAAAAATGAGTTGAGGTCGGGAACCAGGGTTCAAATTGAATCTAGGACCTGTGAAATAAATCCCCAAGCAAGTACATGTTGTAGTGATCTCCACCCATTTCCCTTTGAAGAAGAGGTGGATAGAATTGTCTTAGAGATGGTAAAGATCAAAACCTTAGTTTTTCTAAGGTTCACCACCATTTGTCTATGGTCACAAAAATGATTAAGGGCATTGAGTTGACTTTGTAAACTTTCGGGAGAAGATGTGAACATGACTAAGGCAATCAAGACATGGTGTAGAAGGAAACCATCCTCAACGTGCCTGTGCTCCCTGTTGCCGCCTTTCACACACTTGGGGAGGAAGGTGGCAGAAATCTTCAAGCCACTTGGTGTGTCCTTGGGGGCAAGTCTCGAGTCAAGGTTGTCACCTTGTTCTTGACCCCTCCGTTTAGGCCAACTCTTAATGAAGCCAAGGGGGTAGACCCTACGAGTTGCTAAGGCTGATTAGGCTTTAGTGGTAATGGTTTAAATGAGTGAGTTTTTTAGGAGTATTTTAAACAACAATAATAGAACAAGAGATTTGTAAGATGAACCGATTACAACATAAATAGCACAAAAGTTTTTAAATGAAATATTCAACTCATAAATTATACAGATAGAAAAATATAGACCGGTGTTGAATTAAAATGGAGTCACAAGATTGTATGTGTTGAAAATGTTGAAGTACATATTTCGCATTTGTCTCTTGGTCACTTTTAAAGTATTCTGAAAAAATGAGTGATTTAGATTAGGGGGAAGGGAACTCCAAAACCCTTATCCGATGCGGTTCCATGTGGGGAATATCTGGGCTGGATTGGAGTCTTTGAGACGTGTCCAACACTACACCAACAAGGTTGTAGCCTGATGGTGTCTCGAGGTCACTACCCAATTGTTCTCACTTCCTCTATGAACTTTCCCTGCAATGGATTAAATCAAGGGGTTGGATTAAATCGAGGGGTTTGAGGAAGACACCCAAGGAGGTCTTCACAGGAAATCGACCAGATGTGAGTCACATTCGCATATTTGGGAGTGTCTGCTATTGTCATGTTCATGTTGACACTAGGAAGAAGTTGGACCCTTCTGGAGAGAAGGGGTTACTTATTGGATACAACGAGACTTCGAAGGCATACAGAGTATACATACCTGCTCGCAAGAGGATCATTGTGAGCAGGGATGTCTAGTTTGATGAGGACAGGGCCTTGCAGAGATCTATGGACTTATTAGTAGAGTAGCAGCCATCATAGGACACGGGGGTCAAGTTGGAAAAGCCATAGGTATAGGTACAGGTACAAACACAGGGCACAGGTTCTGGTAGTCAGAGGGAGTCAAGTGGACAGGATCTTCCTATCTTTGATGGGGAGGATGAGCAGCAGCAGCAGGAGTACATCTAGCAGACACTAGGCCACAGCCTAAGTGGTATAGGTGCACTGTTCAAGATGCAGGTAGGTGAGTCTTCCCACAGAGATCTTTTAGACAGAGTGTACCACCAGAGAGACTCAGTTATATGGCACTGATGACAGAGTTGATTAACTCTGAACCTTCCAGTTTTGAGGAGGTTGCACAACATGAGGTGTGGAAGGAGGCTGTGGTTGAGGAGTATGACTCAATCATGAAGAACTAGGTATGGGAGGTTGTGCCCAGACTTGAAGGCAAGAAGGTGGTGGGATCAAGGTGGATCTACAAGGTAAAGCATGTAGCAGACGAAAGCGTGGAGAAGTACAAGGCACGTTGTTACCACCTAAGTTGTACTTGGTGGTATTTTCAAGCGATCCTACGAAGTAGAACAAGTAAACTTGTTTATGATTAGAGTTCAGAAGTGCGCTGACCTTTTTTGACTGGGAGTCTGTTTGGAAATTTTTGGAACACATGTTCATACCCCCTTGAGGAAATTGTAAAAAATGTCCTAGCATTTAATTTTTTATAAAAGGTTGTGCTTCCTAGACTTAAGCATCAAGTCGACTAGCCTAGAATGTTTTTTCCCTCGGTTATTATTGGTTGTTGAACAAACGACTAATAATTTCTGAATTTTTCACTCACACCTCCAAAATTGGGGTAGTTGTCTTGGTGTTTCGGCCTTAGGAGGTTATTAGAGCCTTCGTGTTAGTGTTTTTCAACATGCTAGGCATTGAAATCGAGTTTGTAATATCCCAAATCCCAATATTTTCTAATTCTAAGCAAATACGCTAATACAACTGGGCATGCAAACTACCATGCAAAAATCCCTATTTTATAGCAAAAATTAGGGTTAGGGTTTGTAGGATAGAATGAACACTTACCACTGATAAGCTGGCTGGACTGCTCCTGAGAGAGTATGCATGCATCAAGAGCTGAATCAGATTATGAACTCATATCTTTTGCTTTCGATGAAACCCCAACAGCACGAACCCTAGATTAGCTAAGGGTGACGTTTTCAGTGAAGGTGTCCGATGAAGTTGCTGATTTGCAGGACTGATAGCCTTCCAGTGCCGGAGAAAATGCCTGGCACATCCGGAAGTTCTGAGGTCTCTAGGCAGGCTAACGAATTTTTCTAGAGGTGCAGCTGCTCACGCCCCCCTGATTCCGAAATGGCTGATAACTGCTCAGGATGAACACGATCGGATCTGATAATCACTGGGTACTGGAGTAAGATGCTGATGATGAGAATGGTGCCTGGGTTTCGAAGTAAAACTGAGATCTGAAGACCCAGCGAATGATTAGGGCTTTCTGGCTGAAAACCCCTTATGGCTGCACACGTGCCCCTGCAACAATCTCTGTAGTATACTGGATAACTATGAATGAATGGAAGAGCAAATGGTGAACCTGTATGGCTTACCCTGAATGAGACTAGGGCAGATATCTCACTGCCGAAACCCCGCTAGCTGAAGACGCTGTCTCCAACCCCAACTGCTGTGCTGCTATTCAAGAGCTCCAAAATAATAATCATCAAAAGTGAGTCTCCTTTCACTTTATCTTTCTTTTATAACTTTCAACTGCGAAAACCCTATTCTTTGACCTAATTAGGTCACTTTATTTTCTAATTTGCAGTTGACTTGCATGCATGCGCATGGAGACTTAAATGAGTGCATGCATCATTAAATAATGCTTAGATGGCATGCATGATGCTGGCCTTTGGCCCTGGTGGCCCTTCTTGACCTAATGGTGATAACATGATGATGCCCTAGTTTTTCTATAGATGGCATCAGTCTTTAGATGATTCCCTAACTGTCAGTAACCGCTCGAACCCACAGGAATCACATAGGTTAGCGGTTTTGGTCCTCAATGTCTAATCAGATGAGGACATTATAGTCCTCCCCGCTTGAGATTGCTTGTCCTCAAGCAACTGCAAACTGGGATGCTGCAATACCTGTTCACCTTCCCATGTGGCATCCTCTGGTGGTAGTTCCTTCCACTGAACCAAGTATTCCCTAATTACCCTGTTCCTGAGTTTCCTTTCTCTAGTCTGTATGATCCGTTCAGGAATCAGTATCAGCAGTCCTTCATCATCTAAAGGAGGTAATTCTGTTGATGGAGCAAAGTGTTGCCCAAGGGTCTTTTTCAGGGTGGATACATGGAACACATGTGAATTTTACTTTCCTGTGGTAGTTCTAGTTCATATGCCACCTCTCCCACCTTCCTGATTACTCTGTAGGTTCCATAGAAGCGATGTTTTAACTTTTCTGCTCCTTTCTTCTTAAGCGAAGACTGTCTGTAAGGTTGGAGCCTTAAGTATACCAAATCCCCTACCTCAAAGCTTCGCTCAATCCTGTGTTTGTCTGCATATAACTTCTGCTGATTCTGGGCTGTCTGTAAGTTTTCCTTCAAGATTTTAAGAATATCTTGACTGTCCTGTATCCAATCCTTTGCCTTAGGAGCCCTACTGTCTCCAAATGCCAAATTTGCATAGTCCAAGGCCTCGTAGCCATATAATGCCTTAAAAGAAGTCATCCTAATAGACATGTGATAGGTAGTATTGTAGCAATACTCCCCTAAGTGTAGCCATTTGATCCAAGTTTGCTGCTGCCCTGTTACGTAGTTCCTTAGATATCCTTCAATCCACTTGTTGACTATTTCGGTTTGTCCATCGCTCTGGGGATGATAACTCGTGCTGGTAGCCAGTTCAGTCCCCACTAATCTAAATAGTTCCTGCCAGAAGGCACCTGTGAATCTGCTATCCCGATTACTGACAATGGTCTTAGGTAACTCATGTAGCTTGAAGACCTCCCTAAAGAATAACTCAACTACTTGAGCTGCAAAGTAATCTGATGATATAGAAAAGAAATGTGCAAACTTGGTCAGTCTGTCAACTACTACATATAAACAATCTCGCCCTTGGACCTTGGGCAACCCTGTAATGAAGTCCATAGAGACGCTTTCCCACTTTTGTTCTGGAATTGGTAGTGGCTGAAGCAACCCTGCTGGATGGATGTTCTCAATCTTGTTTTGTTGATAGATGCTACATTCCCGTACGTGCTGCATAACTTCCCCCTTGAGGCCCTTCTATGAGAACCTCTCTCGGATCTGTCTGTAGGTTTTCAAGAAACCCTGATGTCCTGATAATGGAGAGTCATGTGTTGCCTGAATGATTTTTTTCCTCAATGTGGATTCTGGGATGAGGTATATCCTGTTCTTGTAATAGATGATATCATCAATAATCCTGTACCTGTCATCCTGAATTTGTCCATCCAATATTTCGCAAGCGAATTTATTTTTGGAGTATTCTACTAAGAGAAGTGCCCTCCAATCTGTGGATATACTCCTACGAGATAGTGAGGCGGGACTCCTGGATAATGCATCAGCTACTACATTATTCTTACCTTTTACATACTTGATCTCGAAATCGTAGGCGTGTACTTTGCTGACCCATTTTTGCTGGTGCTCATTCAGTTCCTTCTGCTCCAGGAAATACTTGAGGCTTTTATGATCTGTTTTGATTTTGAACTTACTGCCCACTAGTTACTGTTTGAATTTTGTGAGAGCATGTAAGATGGCTAGCATCTCTTTGTCATATATGGAGTAGTGGCGCTTGCAGTTCTTCAATTTACAACTCTCAAATGCATTAGCGTGATGATTTTGCATCAATACTGCTCCTAACCCTTCCCCTGAGGCATCACATTCTACTACAAAGGGTTGTGAGAAGTCTGGTAATGCTAAAACTGGACAGGAACTCATAATAACTTTCATCTCCTCGAAAGTTTTCAGTGCTAAGTCTGTCCAGGTGAATGCTCCCTTCTTTGTGAGATCTGTGAGGGGTGCTGCAAATTGGGAGAATCCTTTAACGTACCGTCGGTAATAGGTGCACAGTCCTAAGAAACCTCTCAATTCTGTGACTGTTTTTGGCGTGGGCCAATCTCTGATAGCTCGGATTTTCTCCATGTCAACTTGTACTCCTTCCTCATTGATTGTGTGCCCTAAGTACAACATTTCCTTCTCATGCCAAATTCACACTTGGACATCTTCGCGTAAAGCGAGTGTTCTTCTAGAATGCTTAGTACTTCGTCCAGGTGTTTCAGATGCTCTTCCCATGTTTTGTTGTAAATCAGGATGTCATCAAAGAATACTAGTAAAAACTTACGTAGCTGAACTCTGAAGGTATGGTTCATGCATGACTGGAAAGTGGATGGAGCATTGGTAAGTCCGAAGAGCATGACCAAAAACTCATAGTGACCATAGTGATAGCGAAAGGCTGTTTTGGAGATGTCTTGGTCCCTTACTCTGATCTGATGGTACCCCGAGCGAAGATCAATCTTGGAGAAGTATTTGGCTCCTCGAAGTTCATCCATGAGTTCATCAATTCTAGGGATGGGATACATGTTCTTAATGGTCTTTTTGTTGAGTGCTCGATAGTCGATGCACATTCACAGTGTACCATCCTTCTTCTTGACCAATACTACTGAGGATGGGAAGGGGCTAGAATTGGGTCGAATATATCCAAGCTCCAGTAATTCTTTAATTGTTTTCTCGATTTCATCCTTGTGTCTTTTGGGATGCTGGTAAGGATTGGTGATGACTGCTTGTGTCCCCTTCTCTAGCTCAATAATGTGTTCAAAACACCAGTCTGGCAGTCTACCTGATGGAAGGTCCTGAAAAACCTTTTCATGCTTTTGTAATAAGACCTGAATGTCACTTGGGTGGCATGTGTTGGTTTCTAGGGGTTTCGTAAAGGTGACCAAACATTCTGCAGCCCATTCTATATCATCCTGTCGGAGGACTGCCTCCATTCTCTGTGACGGGAGCGGTTTTGGGGGATAAGTGTTCATGCCCCTCAAAACTACCTGTTTGCCATCTGGCCCCTAGAACTCCATTTCCATTGCCCTATAGTCTGTAGTGTATTTCCCTATGGAATAAAGCCACTGAACACCCAATACTACATGAGTATCTGATACATCTACTACATAGAAGGAATCTGTCATCTGATAGTTACCTAAGGTGACATTCAATTTTGGAATCCAGTAGTTGCACTCCATGCTGGAGTTCCCGGCTACTGCTACAGTGAATCCTTCGAACTTCTCGGTCTGAATACCTCTCTTGGCTACCCAAGCGGAGTCAATGAAATTGTGGGTTGCTCCCCCATCAAGCAATACTCCTACTCTGTGACCCTGTACTACTCCTCTGACCCTGAGAGTATGGAATCTTGGTACTCTAGATAATGTAGCAATGACTCCCTCTGGTGTAGCACCTTGGTGTGATTCTTCCTCAACTGTCCGTAGTTCTTCTGTGGCTTCCTGCTCGTAGTCATCCTCATCACTGTTCGAATATACCTCGATGTAGTGAGCCTTCGCCTTCCCTACACACCTGTGTCCTGGTACCCATGGTTCCTGACAAGTGAAACATAGTTTCTTCCTCCTCAAGTCTTTCCTAGTGTCCTCGTCTAACCATGTTTTCTTGGGAACATCCTGCTGGAAAGGTTTCTTGTCCTTGTCCCTAACAGGAAAGTTGGTTTTGAGCAGGAACCTGTTCTTGGGAACTGAATCCTGTAGATCTCTGGCTTTGCTAATGGCATCCTACAGAGTGAGGGGTTTGTAGGCTTTCACCCTTCCCCGTAGTGGCTCTGTTAGGGTCTCAGTGAATAACATAGTCAACTTTCTCTTTGACACATCTGTTACCATGACTGCTATCCTCTGGAATTCTGAGATGAAGGCTTTTGCACTACCTGTCTGTTTGAGTTGAGCCAACTCCCTGAAATGTATCTCTGGATCCTTCCTGTCAAACCGCTCCATGAGCTTCTGAGTGAACTCACCGTAGGAGTGTATGGTGTTGTGACCCAATGTCACCAATCCGTGGTACCACCACTCGTGAGCTTCTCCGTCCAGGTGGAGTGTAGCCAATTTAATGGCATCTATCTCTGTCATGGGATTGAGTTGGGAATAGGTATCCAACTTTTGAACCCATATCCTCGCTGAACCTCTGCGAGTCCCATCAAAGTTGGGGATGGTCAACTTGCCCAAGGTCTTCTGCAACTCATAGTTGTGATTGAATCCCTTGTTGAAATTCTTGGGCCTGTTCCTACTCTTCATGTTGCAGAATTCCGAAAAAGACATGGAGGCATGAAACTCATCCCCTAAGTCTCTATATTCCTGCAAATAAGCCCCAAAAGGTTCGCTAGGTTCTACCTGCATGATTGGACCACCTACTGTATCTGCCAAGAAGTGAGGCATGATAGGCCTGTTGGAAGGTCTGCTATATATGTGCGGTGTATTTTGTATATTAGTGTACGCAACCTTTCCACTGTTGCTTGTAGATCCTCGATCTATCGGTGAGGGAGCTGTACTGTTGATACCTATTTCTGGTTTCGCAAATAATCTGTTGATTGCATTGAGTACATCTTTTTGCCCTTTGGCTAAGTCTTGCAATGCAGATACTAAGTTGCGAAACTCCATCCTGTCCTCCTCTTCTCCTGTTCCTTTTCTCTTATCAGAGTGTATACCTATTTGTTCCATGTCTGAGCTGATATCCTCTAGTTGGATATCCTCAAATTCCCCTGTGTATCTACTCTTTCTTCTCCTATAGGTTACAAAAGGGTCTCCTTCTGTATTCATCTATGTCTCATTTCTTAAGCCCACAGCTGGCCAAGAAGATAGCTCTGATACCATTGTAATATCCCAAATCCCGATATTTTCTATTTCTAAGCAAATACGCTGATACAACTGGGCATGCAAACTGCCATGCAAAAATCCCTATTTTATAGCAAAAATTAGGGTTAGGGTTTGTAGGATAGAATGAACACTTACCACTGATAAGTTGGCTGGACTACTCCTGAGAAAGTATGCATGCATCAAGAGCTGAATTAGAGATGAACTGATATCTTCTGCTTCCAGTGAAACCCCAACAGCACGAACCCTAGATCAGCTAAGGGTGACGTTTTCAGTGAAGGAGGTGTCCGATGACGCTGCTAATTTGCAGTACTGATAGCCTTCCCGTGCCGGAGAGAATGCCTGGCACATGTGGAAGTTCTGAGGTCTCTAGGTAGGCTAGCGAATTGTTCTAGAGGTGCAGCTGCTCACGCCCCCCTGATCCTGAAATGGCTGATAACTGCTCAGGATGAGCATGATCGGATCTGATAATCACCGGGTACTGGAGTAAGATGCCGATGATGAGAATGGTGCTTGGGTTTTGAAGTAAAACTGAGATCTGAAGACCCAGCGAATGATTAGGGCTTTCTGGCTGAAAACACCTTACGGCTGTACACGTGCCCCTGCAACAATCTCTGCAGTATACTGGATAACTATGAATGAATGGAAGAGCAAATGGTGAACCTATATGGCTTACCCTGAATGAGACTAGGGCAGATATCTCACTGCCGAAACCTCGCTAGTTGAAGACGTTGTCTCCAACCCCAACTGCTGTGCTGCTATTCAAGAGCTCCAAAATAATAATCATCAAAAGTGAGTCTCCTTTCACTTTATCTTCCTTTTATAACTTTCAACTGCGAAAACCCTAATCTTTGACCTAATTAGGTCACTTTATTTTCTAATTTGTAGTTGACTTGCATGCATGCGCATGGAGACTTAAATGAGTGCATGCATCATTAAATAATGCTTAGATGGCATGCATGATGGTGGCCTTTGGCCCTGGTGGCCCTTCTTGACCTAATGGTGATAACATGATGATGCCCTAGATTTTCTATAGATGGCATCAGTCTTTAGATGATCCCCTAACTGTTAGTAACCGCTCGAACCCATAGGAATCACATAGGTTAGCGGTTTTGGTCCTCAATGGCTAATCAGATGAGGACATTACAGAGTTGTATGGACATGTGCTAGGTCCCCTCATAGTTTTGTCAATTTTTTAGAAGAATATTTTTTTTCTTCTGTTTTTAAGCCATTTTTAATGGTTTAATTAAAAAAAATCAAAGTGTAATAAAATTCAGATACGGAGTCCATTTCTGATGTGGGGACACTCGTTTTCACATTCAGAGCATCCACTTTACCCTAGAGACCACTTTTCGCATCAGTCAGGACACCAGAACAACCTGTGGGCCATTGTTCAGCTAAAGATGCATCAGAAGAGCATTTTAATGCTATGTTATCCACTAAGTTGTACTTGGGGGATTTCTAGTGAGCCACCAAGGATCAGAACAAGTAAATTGTTTCTACTCAGTGCTCATAATTTCTAAGGATTCATCAGGACCAAATGTTGGTCCCTTTGTAATTTTTACATGTTCATACCCTGCGGGGATTTTGTAATAAATGACTTAGCATGATGAGAATTTTGTAAAAGGTTTGGCTTGCCTAGGACTTAGTTATCAATACTTTACTCTAGAGTGTTTTTTCCTTGGGAATATTATGTCGTTTTTTAATGACTTATAATTTTTGAGTTTTTCACCCACTCCTCGAAAGCTAGAGTAAATGTCTTGGTAAAAAAACCTTAGGAGGTTATTAAAACCTAGGTGTCAATGTATATTACCATGCTAATCATTTTTTTTGAGTCATATGAACATGTATTAAGTCCCCCATAGGTTTTTTTTAATTTACGGAAAAATTAAATTTTCCCGTTTTTTAGGCTTATTTTTAATAAGTTAATTAAAAAAATTAAAAGAGGCATAAAAGTGTGGTCTAGACTCCAATTGGGGCATGGGGGTGCTCATTTTCCAACTCAGAGCATATAATTTACCCCTATACCCACTTTCCTAAGTTTTTAAGTGATTCATTTTTCACTTAATTAACTTTTAGTCAAAAAACCAAAGAAAGACCAAAAACATGAGGAAATAAAAGAATTCGGCAATTTCCAAAAAGTAAAAAAAACATGCCGAAAATGAAATTTATGAGTTGGCAAAGCTATTTGGAAATATTCCTAACCTTCCCGAAACATGTTGGAGCATTTCTCTCATGTGAAAGAGGCAACATGACATTGCCAATTGGAGAGGGTGCATTTCTCAGGAAATTTATGGAAAGAGGAGAGGTAAAGTGGAATGGGTTGGGTTTGGTTTTGGAATGAGTCATTTTTGTATTAAATTGTTTCCATTTTACAAGCTCATGCCAAGTTGGTGAATGCGACACCCTCTTCTTCTCTATTTTTCTATATAAGCAAGGCTCTTGCTCTTCAATTTCACATGAAGCAAGCAACCTCTGCTATTGTAATGATCATTATTTTTTCTGATTTTGAATAAAAGTCAAGGCTTTGGAGGTCTGAATGGTGTAAGATCTTGTTGATGTGAATACTGCAATTAATTGAGGTGATATTTGGCTAAGCTATTGTTCATTTCTTACAAGTTTTGCAGATCTGATTTCTAGCTTAAAAATCCTTTATGGTTTATTGAGTAAACATTTAAAGTATTAATTTGTTTTCTTGTATTTGGTTATCTGAAATTAAGAAGCAACATTTTGTAGTTGGTAATACTTGTGTTCTTCTCATTTCATTTGATTGAATGCACTAGATTGGATCTCACTTGTTCAAAGTTTCTGTGTAGCTTGCAGATTATCTCAGGTGAAGGAGAAGTGGGAGCTTGGTTGCATCCCTTCTTTTCTTTATTCTTAATCTTAAAGATCTAACATTTCTTGCATTTCAGGCATTTCTATGTCTTCAAAAAGATTCTAGCCAAACTTAAGGGCTATTTCTTCATCTTTAAAAAAATAAATCTTTTTCTTGTTACCTTTAAAAGCAAGCTTAGATTTTTTCTTAGCTTGATTATTTAACTAGATCTAGAATTTCTTTTTAACCATCATAAGTTTAGATCTAGTGAATCTCTTAGTATTTGAAGTCGTTTAAATTCCTTCAACTTTCACAAACACTAAGGTGTAAAATTTTGATTGTATAGCTTAGATCTGGTGAATCTCTTAGTATTTGAAGTGGTTTAAATTCCTTCAACTTTTGCAAATACTAAGGTGTAAAATTTTGTTTGTATTTCTATGCCAATCCACTAATTTATAAATATTAGCTTGCTAGTTTTTGTATTTTGTTTACAGGTCAAGAGGAAATGCTAACGAAATTTTCAAGTTTTTTGCCTCCCAAAGCATCTCCAAATCCCCCCTCTTCAATCCCTTTCTTCCGACAATTTATTGTAATCCTTTTGGCCAAAGTATAACGTCAAAAGGCAGCCATTTATTTAATTATCAGCAATGTAACAATTTAATAAAAGAGCAAGTGGGATTACGGCTCCCACACCCCCCTTCCCCAATTTGGGGGAAGACTGTATCTGTCCTTGAAGTGGGTTGGATTTTCTTGTTTGTTTAGATTAGATTTGATTACTTCAACTTTTAAATCAATCAAGTTTATTACAAGATTTAAAAATTTTATTCGAAGTAATAAAATACTAACCCGGCATTTATTTGTCGTAGTAATTAGTCTCACAATTTTTTGTTCACACGAGCACACAATCCGTCCTAAAGTGTTGTATCACAAATTTACTTTGCTTTCATAAATTGGAACAAACATTTGCCTCTTCCGTGTATTCTCTACCCCTCGCAGCTTTGTCTGACTATTGGGGATTGTTGTTGCCTAAAACTGGCACGCGAGTGCTGAAAGCCCAAACTGCGGGCACGCCGACCCGGTGACAACTCTCGAGAGAGAGGCCAATGTCACCACACCCCTCTCTCCTCGCTTCAGGCTGGCTCTTCTCCAGCTCTAAGGGGTTTCCCTAAGTTCGGATCGCTAAGGCAGGTGCAGCTGAGGACAGGGTGATCTAAAGAGGTTGCCTTAGAGAAACATGGGTAGCAAAAAAGGAAGATGAGTCGGATTGATGGGATGGAAGGGAAGGGAGGATCAGTCCTCAAGGGAAGGCCAGTGCCAGTACCAGAAGGGTAAATGGAGTTAGAAGGGGACTCGGAAAGGCTTTGCGTTTCGTAGAAGGGAGACTAAGCTGGTTCGTTCCATAATCAAAGGCAAGGAGAATGGAAGTATAACTAACTACTTTCCATTACTCCCAAACCTCCAAGAACATAACGGCGACAAGCAACTTGGCAGCTGCAAATGCTTTCCCAACATGCTAGATTGTTAGCCCTCTATCCTGGCTTGGTCTATAATTCATGAAAACATAGAACTATGACAGAGAAGCCCAACATGTCCAAAAATTCAACATGATTTTTTCTTTATTAACTCTGGGGAAAAATCCTCCCAGCCCAAAAATTTCATCATTACAATGGAGAAGGCAAGTCTTTTTATAGACCTCAAAGCCATTCTCTTTTTCCAAATGCCAAAATAATAATTAAATAATAATTAAAGAGAGAAAAAGTGGATGAAACTTAGATCCACCTTTTCCTCCCTAAACTACTACATGGAAATCATCTTTCAACTAGTTGTTCCAACTCTTTCTTAACCCAAAATTTAAAAAATAAAAGATAATAAAAAGAAAAGGTTGATCCCTTCAAATGAGCCATTGGTTGCCAAGTGTAAGTGTGGGTCTTACTCAAACTGCCCGAACTGATCTACTCAAGCCTTGATCATGCCGAGCCCAAGCTTTGGCGCTAAATCAACCGTTGTTAATCAACATGGCTCCATAGGTGGAGCTCTCCATGGATCGAGTCTCCTTGAGCCGCGCTTGAATATTAAGGTGAATGCTCCAAGAACTACATGTAATGAGGCAGCTAACCCAACACGTAACCAGAAAAAGGAAACCAAATCAGAAATTGAATTTTTTACAACATAACACCCAGAAACCAGATGTTCCCACGATGCAACATGGAACTCTCTGTACAATCGCTCGGCTACCAATAGAAAAATTGCGTCGTGTTGTTTGGGCGTGTGATGATGGATGAGAAAGCTTGGACCACCGTGGATAACGCAGCAGCCATCAACTACAATCTTCTATCAAATCTAAGAGGGTTGGCCCAATTTCAAAAACATGAAGGGATGGATTCCATACTAAATGCATGGCGTCATGGTGGGAGAACTCGAGTTTACTCTCTCCCTCACCGAAATCGCGTGCGCTGCTATAAACTCCACATAGTCGCGAAGATTTCTCCAAATAGTTGTTTATTCAGAACCGAGTGTCAATTTCTTCCATGCCACCACAAATGATCACCAAACATTTAAAACTCAATACAACCAGCATCCAATTTGACGAGTCGACTTGTTAATATGCCTTCGGTTGCCAACAATCCGTGATAACAAGTCTAGATTTCTGCAGAGAATCGGTTTAAGTTGATTGCCAGAAATAAACAGAGATCTGGTGTTTTGGTTACACGCCATCATAGATTGCTCCACACGACCATGCCAAAACAAACCCACGGTCCAACTTGGAATTGGCTGCCAACAGGAACGTCGTTATACCCGATCCACCACCAAAAAGAATCTACACACTATGCAATTGGCCGCCAATAAAGCAATGGAGTTCCACGTCAGCTGCTCAAAATAAAACTCTACGATTTTAGCTAAAGGAACCTTATTTCCCAATGTTCTTCATAGATTGGGTTTTCAAGCTTCTCTCCTCTGCAATGGCTTCTTGCTTTAGTCGTGGAAGCATTTTTAGCTTGGATATACCAGAGGAACCTGTCTTCTGAATGCTTGAAAATGGGAACATTTGAGCTTCCTTTTCCCTCCATGGGTACTCTCAGACGTGGGTAGCTGGGAAACTGGCATTTACTTGCCTGAAATGTTGGCAACTCTTTTCTGTCAACTCCACTCGACTGGACTTCATAACCTAGAGTTCCTCTTTGAATCTTGCTCGTCTATCTTTCCAGGCTTGAGCTATGGAATCAACTCTTGCTCTAGCTCCATCACGGAACATCAGACATTCCTTTAGAATTATTACCATCTTCACAAAAAGTCTGGATGTTTTTGGATGACTCTGTCCAAGCCGAACTTCACCAGAAATAGATGATGTTCGCAATGCATAGATTATGAATACATTTTTTATGGCCTCTTTATGCAATCCTGGGCGCCCTGAACTCTTTGATCCTAGTTAACGTGAACTAATAGTTATTTGCATTGTGAACAGTCTATCATAGAGATATGGTCTCTTGTGCCCCATGTTCTCATCAAGAGTTCAATGTATCTTTGCAGCACTGCACCTTATCTTAAGCTTTTGTCTAGCTCCATAAGGCTTCTTCCCATGATTATTTTGTATCATGAGATATTTGTTCGTAAGTAGCCATTGACTCCTTCACTGTTTGTCTGCAATCCATGAACTGCATGCCTAAATCCTCCACCCTTGAGTATGCATCCAGGAATCTCTTTAGCGGCCTTGGTCCAATGACCAGCAAAGATTCATGAGGCTCATTCTTTAACAGCTGTTCTCGCAGAGAAAGTATCCTTGCAAGACCTGTGTGGTGATCAACATGAATATGTGATATCGATATAAACTTCAGTGATTTAATGACATCATCAGCACCTCTCACACCAAACCTCCTTTTGAGCTGAGCCAAAGTTCCCTTCCCACAATCTAGAAGTATACCATCTTGGGAGAAAAGATTAATAAATATTTCACTGATATTACGATATTTTGATGGCTAAGAGGAGCCTACACCTAAAAATACCATCCATAACATCTCTGCTTATGCCCTCCAAGCACACTGGAATTTCATCGCTGTAATTCAACATTCTAACTCATTTGGAGATCTGAGTTGGGTGCTTCTTAGGGAATCATAAATACTTTAATTTTCAAATTATAATTCAGATTTGCATGTCCCTTTCTGTAGCCAAAGCTCTTCCAATATAATTGAAGGAGAATTGGGTGGTTCAGTCGGCTGAGTTCTTTCACATTGCTCCTTTGGCACAGAAATCCATAGCTCGGCAATCTGTTTGGAAGCATCCACAATATCTGGAATCTCTGAAAGCAGGTCATTAATTATATCTGATGCAGTAGGCAAACTAGGAACGAAGGATTGATCCAAACCAAGTCGGGCATAAGGGCGTAAGCGACACATATTTGATTCATGTCACTGACTAGCCTTACTTTCATGATCATTTGTGTATTCTGGACACCTTGAAATTTAAATGAAGCTAACCAACATAAGTGCCACTGCTGTGGATACCCCTGTCAAAATGGGAGGTAACAGGGATATCAAAAGCGAAATTGTGCATTTATTAATTTTCTCACATCTAATTAAATAACTCATTTTAATAAAAGTAACTACCCAAAACATTACGAAAATTCGACATAAACAATTTTGGAGAAGTAGTGGGAAAATTCTTCAGGGAAAGCGAGGACCACTAGAAAGTGACTATGGGGTCCCGTTAGGCTGCACCCTTGTGTTGCAGTGTTAAACACCCCCCCCACGACTCCATCTAGCTCACATTTTCCCGTGAGGAGCCACTCTTCCCAAATTTCGGACATATTCCCAGTACCACTTGGTATATCGGGAATCCCCTTCCTTTAATTAATCATCATTCTAATAATTAAAATTGACCTTGTACATGAGCAAATATTTTCTTTGTTTTCAACAACATTCATTGTTTTGTGACTCCATATTGGCACTGGTTCAATTCTTGTACTTTCTATTTTGCTTATAGTCATATTGTGATTATTGGTATATCTTGCAATGCTGTTGAATTTAGTTATATAATTTTGCATAGTGTCGTGTCAACAATTTATTCATTTCTAACTCATTAAACAAACCAATCAATTGAAACAATTAAAACACTTAAGAGCCTTAGAAACTCTTTTGGTAGGAACTACCCCCCTTGGCTTCATTAGGAGTTAAGCCTAAACGGAGGAGTCAGGATCAAGTAACAGTACCTGACTCAAGACTTGTCCCCAAGGACGCACCAAGCAGCTTGAATATTTCTGCTGCGTTAATCCAGGTGCGTAAGAGGCGTCAACATGCTAAATTTCGGCAAATTGGCACCATGGTCAAAGTTTGAAAAAGGTGAAAATTAAAATAATTTTGAATAAGTTGACATGGCATGGGTCCCCCATACAATGTGCTTCTCTTTGGGATTGTATGAGGATGAAACTTTGGGTTAAAAAAAATGGGGGACCAAGTTATATCTTAGTTTTGACGGCAACCTCTCTTCACGTGAATGAGTGGAGGCTCACGTGAATGGAAGGAGGGGTCCACCCTTTCCATCATTTTAAAAAAAACGTGAGTTGGCAAGAATGTTTGGATTATACTTTGGCTTAAAACTTGTTCATGCAAACTCATGCATGAGGCTAGTGACGTGAGCCTCCACGCTAGCTTAGGAGGGTAGCGAATTGGGAATGGTGGGTGGCCCACCCCCCCTCATTTTAATACCTTTTGTTTATTGGGATATATTTGGGAGCTAGCGAATCATAAAAAAAAATTGTGACGCTCTTTCACCTACCATGGAGCTCACGCATGGAGAAAGGACACCGAGTAGATGTGGATTGGTGGGTGAATCTTGGTGAATGGATTGGGTGCGTTGGTAGCTTAATGGTGAGTTAAGTGATAGAAGTGTCAATCACCTCTTCACTTCCTCTTCACTTCAAGTATAGTTCAACTGGACTCTCTCTTCAGTGTTGGTAGCACCCTTTGGGTCCCATTTTTGTTATTTAAATAGGGCTCCTTTCCTCATTTTCATTGGTCAGAGGACCGAAGGATTTTATTGTATTGTTTACCATTTGGAATAAAGAAGGCTTTGGAGGCAAGATCTATGGTGTAATGCTTTTCATGTGTGGATGGTGATTGTCAAGTGCTTATGAGATATAATTTGTATTATTGGTCTTTGCTTTTTGTTGGTTAACGGTGGACCTTGAAGGGGAGCTCCCTTCCGGCGGGGTAAGAGATTATTCTAGTTTGATTTATGCTCTTACTGTTCGCTTCTTTCAGATCTCTTGGAGATGCATGTATTTTAAGTTTAATTGCATGCTTCCTAATTGTCTTTTTCCAGCAACACCTATGTTTTAACCATTTGTTTGTGCAAGGACTTCTAAGTTGCAGGTGATCTCACTGGTAGAAGGCGTTGAGCTAGTTTGAATCTTCCTCATCTTCAAGATCTTTTTGAGGACATAGTCCCTCGGTGTTCCACCAAAGAAGAATCCATGGCCCAACATTCCCAGGCTTCCATCACTCTTTCTATCTCTCTTTCCTTCATTTTTTAAAGAAAAATTAAATCTTTCCCGGTTACGGTTACTCACATGCTCAAGTAGTTTAGTTTCTCTTTCAAGCAATATCTAAAGGCTGATCTATTTAAACATGTATCTAGATCTAGAAACATAAAGTAATATTTTCAAAGTAGATCTAGTTTTTATTAAGTACTAGTGCATATTTCTAATCTTTCAGTACTTAATATTTTTATGTTCTTAACACTTTATTTGGCACATTTGGTGCATTACAGGTGGCTGATTTTTCACTTTTATTGCCAGAACAAGGAGAAATGCTGTCGGAAAATCAAAGATCTAAGTTGTTCAAAAACCTCATGGAGCACCACTCTTGATCTTGTCTTACACATAAAACTTGTAAGCCTTTGGATCCATATCTGTAAGGACCATTGATATCCACCTCAAGCATTGTAAATCTCATTAATAAAAGATCTTTCCGAGTAGGTTCTTTCGAGCCCACTCCCCATCCCCCCCAGGGGGGAATCAGTGTTTTTGGTGTTTTATGTTTTTTTCATTTTTTCTTTAGTTTAGTTGTTTGTTGCAGTACGGTATACTTTGAATCTTCTTTACAAACATTCCATACTGTTTAAATTCAAAGTAACAATACTATTTACCCCACGGCTTCCTGATTGGCCCGAAAGGGGAAAGAGATGCGTGGTAGGACTAATTAGACAATTCGCGGAGTTTTTTTTCTTTCATTTTCTTTTTTATTATTATCTAAAATCAACCCCTCCTCGCTTTCTCGATTGAGGTCCATTTGGACCGAAAGATATTCCTGGAGGGTTTTCCTTTTTAACAAAGAACACAATGCTTTAAAAAACTTATAACTTTACAAGACTCTGTTGTGTATGCTCTGCACTGGTTGCAGTTCGTCCGATCAGCCGGCTGCATCAAAAGCAGCATGGGTGACTAGCATAATTAGTCCTCACATTTCAATAAACCTCCCCAGGCAAAAATCCAATGGCTCGAATTAAGCCGTTGCGGTGGAAAATTAACCAAAGGAAGCAGGAACAACTTGTTGGTGACCTCGAGACATAGTTAGGCTACACCCTTGCGGTGTAGTGTTGATGTAATATCCCAAATCTCGATATTTTCTATTTCTATGCAAATATTCTGATACAATGGGGCATGCAAACTGCCATGCAAAAATCCCTATTTTATAGCAAAAATTAGGGTTAGGGTTTGTGAGATAGAATGAACACTTACCACTGATAAGCTGCCTGGACTGCTCCTGAGAGGGTATGCAAGCATCAAGAACTGAATCGAAGATGGACTGATATCTTCTGCTTTTGGTGAAACTCCAGCAGCAAGAACCCTCGATCAGATAAGGGTGACATTTTTAGTGAGGGAGGTGTCCGATGAAGCTGCCGATTTGCAAGACTGATAGCCTTCCCGTGCCGAAGAGAATGCCTGGTACATGCGAAGTTTTTGAGGTCTCTAGGCGGGCTAGCGAATTGATCCAGAGAGGCAGCTGCTCACGCCCCCTTGATCCTGGAATCGCTGATAACTGCTCCGGATGAGCACGGTCGGATCTGATAATCACCGGATGCCGGAGTAGGATGCTGATGATGAGAATGGTGCCTGAGTTTCAAAGCAAAACTAAGATCTGAAGACCCAGCAACTGATTAGGGCTTTCTGGCTGAAAACCCCCCTTACGGCTGCACACTTGTCCCTGCAACGATCTATACCATATATTGGATAACTTATGAATGAATGTAAGAGCAAATGGTGAACCTGTATGGCTTACCTTGAATGAGACTAGGGTAGATGTTTCATTGCCGAAATCCCGCTAGCTGAAGATTCCGTCTCCAAGCCCAACTGCTGTGCTGCTATCCAAGAGCTCCCAAAATAATAATCATCAAAAGTGAAGTCTCCTTTCGCTTTATCCCTCTTTTATAACTTTCAACTGCGAAAACCCTAATCTTTGACCTAATTAGGTCACTTTATCTTCTAATTTGCAGTTGACTTGCATGCATGCGGATGGAGACTTAATGAGTGCATGCATCATTAAATAATGCTTGGATGGCATGCACGGAGGTGGCCTTTGGCCTCGGTGGCCCTTCTTGACCTAATGATGATGCCCTAGATTTTCTATCGATGGCACCAGTCCTTAGATGATTCCCTGGCTGTCAGTAACCGCTCGAACCCACAGGAATCACATAGGTTAGCGGTTTTGGGCTTCAAGGCCTAATTGGAAGAGGACATTACAGTCCTCCCCGCTTGAGATTGCTTGTCCTCAAACAACTTCAAACTAGGATGCTGCAATACCTGTTCACCTTCCCACGTGGCATCCTCTGGCGGTAGTTTTTTCCATTGAACCAAGTATTCTCTGATTACCCTGTTCCTGAGCTTCCTTTCTCTAGTCTGTATGATCCGTTCGGGAATCAGTATCAGCAGTCCTTCATCATCTAAAGGAGGCAATTCTGTAGATGGAGCAATGTGTTTCCCAAGGGTCTTCTTCAGATTAGATACATGGAACACATTGTGAATTTTGCTTTCCTGTGGAAGTTCTAGTTCATATGCCACCTCTCCCACCTTCCTGATTATTCTGTATGGTCCATAGAAGCGGGGTTTTAACTTCTCTGCTCCTTTCTTCTTAAGTGAGGACTGTCTGTAAGGTTGGAGCCTTAAGTATACCAAATCCCCTACCTCAAAGCTCCGCTCAATCCTGTGTTTGTCGGCATACAACTTCTGTTGATTCTGGGTTGTTTGTAAATTTTCCTTCAATATTTTCAGAACGTCTTGACTGTTTTGTATCCAATCCTTAGCCTTAGGAGCCCTACTATCTCCAAATGCCAAATCTGCATAGTCCAAGGCCTCATAACCGTATAATGCCTTAAAATGAGTCATCCTAATAGACATGTGATAGGTAGTATTGTAGCAATACTCCCCTAGGTGTAGCCATTTGATCCAGGTTCGCTGCTGTCCTGCTACATAGTTTCTTAAATATCCTTCGATCCACTTGTTGACTATTTCTGTTTGTCCATCACTCTGGGGATGATAACTCGTACTAGTAGCCAGTTCAATCCCCACCAATCTAAACAGTTCCTGCCAGAAGGCACCTGTGAATCTGCTATCCCGATCACTGACAATGGTCTTAGGTAACCCGTGTAACCTGAAGACTTCCCTGAAAAATAACTCAGCTACTTGAGCTGCCGAGTAGTCTGATGATATCGAAAAGAAATGTGCAAACTTGGTCAGTCTGTCAACTACTACATATAAACAATCTCTCCCTTGGAGTTTGGGCAATCCTGAAATAAAGTCCATGAAGATGCTTTCCCACTTTTGTTCTGGAATCGGTAGTGGCTGGAGTAACCCTGCTGGATGGGTGTTCTCAATCTTGTTCTGCTGACAGATGCCACATCCCCGTACATGCTGCATAATTTCCCCCTTGAGGCCCTTCCATGAGAACCTCTCTCGGATCTGCCTGTAGGTCTTTAAGAAACCTTGATGCCCTGATAAAGGAGAATCATGGGTTGCCTGAATGATCCTTTTCCTCAATGTGGATTCTGGGACGAGGTATATTCTGTTTTTGTAATAGATGATGTCGTCAAAAATCCTGTACCTGTCATCCTGAATTTGCCCGTCCAATAATTCGCAAGCGAATTTATTTTTGGAATATTCTACCAAGAGAAGTGCCCTCCAATCTGTGGATATACTACTGAGAGATAATGAGGCGGGACGCCTGAATAATGCATCAGCTACTACATTATTCTTACCTTTTACATACTCGATCTTGAAATCATAGGCTTGTACTTTGCTGACCCATTTCTGCTGTCACTCATTCAGTTCCTTCTGCTCCAGGAAATACTTAAGGCTGTTATGATCGGTTTTGATTTTGAACTTACTGCCCACCAAGTACTGTCTGAATTTTGTAAGAGCATGTAAGATGGCTAGCATCTCTTTGTCATATATGGAGTAATGGCACTCATAGTTCTTCAGTTTACGGCTCTCAAATGCAATAGGGTGATGGTTTTGCATCAACACTGCTCCTAACCCTTCCCCTGAGGCATCACATTCTACTACAAAGGGTTGTAAGAAGTCTGGTAATGCTAAAACTGGATAGGAACTCATAATAACCTTCATCTCCTCGAAAGGTTTCTGTGCTAAGTATATCCAAGTGAACGCTCCCTTCTTGGTGAGATCTGTGAGGGGTGCTGCAAATTGGGAGAATCCCTTAACGTACCGTCGGTAATAAGTGCACAGACCTAAGAAACCTCTCAATTCTGTAACTGTTTTTGGCGAGGGCCAATCTCTGATAGCTTGGATTTTCTCCATATCAACCTGTACTCCTTTTGCATTGATTATGTGTCCTAAGTACAGCATTTCCTTCATGCCAAACTCACACTTGGACATTTTCGCATAAAGCGAATGTTCTTCTAAAATACTCAATACTTCGTCCAGGTGTTTCAGATGCTCTTCTCATGTTTTGCTGTAAATCAGGATGTCATCAAAGAATACGAGCAAAAACTTACGTAGCTGTGCTCTGAAGGTGTGGTTCATGCATGACTGAAAAGTGGCTGGAGCATTGGTAAGTCCAAAGGGCATGACCAAAAACTCATAGTGACCATAGTGACAGCGAAAAGCTGTTTTGGAGATGTCCTAGTCCCTTACCCTGATCTGATGGTATCCCGAGCGAAGATCAATCTTGGAGAAGTATTGAGCTCCCCGAAGCTCATCCATGAGTTCGTCAATTCTGGGAATGGGATACCTGTTCTTAATGGTCTTTTTGTTGAGTGCTCGATAATTGATGCACATTCACAGAGTACCATCCTTCTTTTTGACCAGTACTACTAAGGATGCGAAGGGGCTAGAACTGGGCCGAATATATCCAAGCTCCAGTAATTCTTTGATTGTTTTTTCAATCTCATCCTTGTATCTTTTGGGATGCCTGTAAGGAGTGGTGATGACTGCTTGTGTCCCCTCCTCTAGCTCGATGATGTGTTCAAAACCTCAGTCTGGTGGTCTACCTGATGGAAGGTCTCGAAAAACCTTTCCATGTTTCTGTAGCAAGGTTTGAATGTCACTTGGGTGTTGTGTGCTGGTCACTGGTGGTTTCCTGAAGGTGACCAAACATTCTGCAGCCCATTCTATATCATCCTATCGGAATACTGCCTTCATTCTCTGTGATGAGACCGGTTTTGGGGGATAAGTGTTCATTCCCCTCAAAACTACCCGTTTGTCGTCTGGCCCCTGGAATTCCATTTCCATTGCCCTGTAATCTATAGTGTATTTCCCTATGGAATAAAGCCATTGAACACACAATACTGCATGAGTATCCGATACATCCACTACGTAGAAGGAATCTGTCATCTGATAGTTTCCTAAGGTGACATTCAATTTTGGGATCCAGTAGTTGCACTCCATGTTAGAGTTCCCGGCTACTGCTATAGTGAATCCTTCGAACTTCTCGGTCTGAATACCTCTCTTGGCTACCCAAGCGGAGTCAATGAAATTGTGAGTGGCTCCCCCATCAATCAATACTCCTACTCTGTGGCCCTGTACTACTCCCCTGACCCTGAGAGTATGGAATCTTGGTACTCCAGATAATGTAGCAATGACTCCCTCTGGTGTATCACCTTGGTGTGATTCCTCCTTAGCTTCCCGTAGGTCTTCTATGGCTTCTTGCTCATAGTCGTCCTCATCACTGTCTGAATATACCTCAATGTAGTGAGCCTTCGCCTTCCCTGCACACCTATGTCTTGGTGCCCGTGGTTCCTGATAGGTGAAGCATAGTTTCTTCCTTCTCAAATCTTTCCTAGTGTCCTCGTCTAACCAAGTTATCTTGGGCACATCCTGCTGGAAAGATTTCCTGTCCTTGTCCCTAACAGGAAAATTGGTTTTCAGCAGAAACTTGTTTCTGGGGACTGAATCCTGAAGATCTCTTGCTCTGCGAATGGCATCCTGCAGAGTGAGGGGTTTGTAGGCTTTCACCCATCCCCGTAGTGGCTCTGTGAGGGCCTCAGTGAATAACATAGTCAATCTGCTCTTTGACACATCTGTTACCATGACTGCTATCCTCTGAAATTCTGAAATGAAAGCTTCTGCACTACCGGTCTGTTTGAGTTGAGCCAACTCCCTGAAATGTATCTCTAGATCCTTTCTGTCAACCCTCTCTATGAGTTTCTGAGTGAACTCACCGTAGGAATGTATGGTGTTGTAACCCAATGTCACCAATTCGTGGTACCACCACTCGTGAGCTTCTCCGTCCAGGTGAAGTGTAGCCAATTTAATGGCATCTGTCTCTGTCATGGGGTTGAGTTGGAAATAGGTATCCAACTTTTGAACCCATATCCTCGCTGATCCTCCGCGAGTCCCATCAAAGTTTGGGATGGTCAACCTGCCCAAGGTCTTTTGCAACTCATAGTTGTGATTGAAACCCTTGTTGAAATTCCTGGGCCTGTTCCTACTCTTCATGTTGCAGAAATCTGAAAAAGACATGGCAGCATGAAACTCATCCCCTAAGTCTCTATACTCCTGTAAATAAGCCCCAAAAGGCTCGCTAGGTTCTACCTGCATGACTGGGCCCCCTACTGTATCTGCCAAGAAGTGAGGCATGGTAGGCCTGTTAGAAGGTCTGCTGTATATGTGCGGAGTATTTTGAATGTTAGTGTACGCTATCTTTCCACTGCTGCTTGTAGATCCCCGATCTACTGGTGAGGGAGGTGTACTGTTGATACCTGTTTCCGGTTTTGCCGATAATTTGTTGATTGCATTGAGTACATCTTTTTGTCCTTTGGCTAAGTCTTGCAATGCAGAGACCAAGCTGCGAAACTCCATCCGATCCTTTTCTTCTCCCATTCCTTTTCCCCTATCCGAGTGTATACCTATTTGTTCCATGTCTGAACTGGTATCTTCTAGTTGGATATCCTCAAATTCCCCTGTGTATCTACTCTTCCTCCTCCTATAGGTTACAAAAGGGTCTCCTTCTGTATTCATCTAAGTTTCATTTCTTAAGCCCACAGCTGGCCAAGAAGATAGCTCTGATACCACTGTAATATCCCAAATCCCGATATTTTCTATTTCTATGCAAATATTCTGATACAACGGGGCATGCAAACTGCCATGCAAAAATCCCTATTTTATAGCAAAAATTAGAGTTAGGGTTGGTGAGATAGAATGAACACTTACCACTGATAAGTTGGTTGGACTGCTCCTGAGAGGGTATGCAAGCATCAAGAACTGAATCGAAGATGGACTGATATCTTCCGCTTCCGGTGAAACCCCAGCAGCAAGAACCCCCGATCAGATAAGGGTGACGTTTTTAGTGAGGGAGGTGTCCGATGAAGCTGCCGATTTGCAGGACTGCTAGCCTTCCCATGCCGAAGAGAATGCCTGGTACATGCGGAGTTTCTGAGGTCTCTAGGCAGGTTAGCGAATTGATCCAGAGAGGCTGCTCACGCCCCCTTGATCCCGGAATCGCTGATAACTGCTCCGGATGAGCACGGTCGGATCTGATAATCACCGGATGCCGGAGTAGGATGCTGATGATGAGAATGGTGCCTGAGTTTCGAAGCAAAACTGAGATATGAAGACCCAGCAACTGATTAGGGTTTTCTGGCTAAAAACCCCCCTTACGGCTGCACACGTGTCCCTGCAATGATCTAACCATATACTAGATAACTTATGAATGAATGTAAGAGTAAATGGTGAACTTGTATGGCTTACCCTGGATAAGACTAGGGCAGATGTTTCACTGCCGAAATCCCGCTAGCTGAAGACTCTGTCTCTAACCCCAACTGTTGTGCGACACAATGTGCTACTATCCAAGAGCTCCCAAAATAATAATCATCAAAAGTGAAGTCTCCTTTCGCTTGATCCCTTTTTTATAATTTTCAACTGCGAAAACCCTAATCTTTGACCTAATTAGGTCACTTTATCTTCTAATTTGCAGTTGACTTGCATGCATGCGGATGGAGACTTAATGAGTGCATGCATCATTAAATAATGCTTGGATGGCATGCACGGAGGTGGCCTTTGGCCCCGGTGGCCCTTCTTGACCTAAAGGAATTTTGAGGTCTAAAATGGGCCTCCTAAGGAAAATAATAAAATAATAGTTAAAATAATAAAATAATATTTATTAATTTTGGAGGAAAAAAGAAAAAACTACTTTTGTGTTCGTATTTTTGACATATCTCCCTGTGCTTCTACTCAAATTTCGATCGGGAGAGCTCGTTGGATGCGGAATTTGATTCCGCATCCAACGAGTACCCACACTGCATACTTTTGACGGACCTTGCTACCCCAAAAACAAGAAATACCTGAAAAAACGTGATGATGATGTCATCATCACGTTTTTTCAGGTATTCATCATCATGTTTTTTTAGGTATTTCTTGTTTTTGGAGTAGCGGGGTCCGCCAAAAGTATGCAGTGTCATCATCACGTTTTTTCAGGTATTTCTTGTTTTTGGGGTAGCGAGGTCCGTCAAAAGTATGCAGTGTCATCATCACGTTTTTCCAATGTTACACGGGGACGCGTCCCGCAGGGTCGGGGACGCGTTTCCACGTTTCCTGTGTCTCGGGGACTTGGGGACTCCTGGGCGACACTCTCCCTCCTCAACCATGCCCCTGGGAGTTTTTTTTTAATGTTTTCCCATTATTTTCAGATTTTACAATTCCTACTTTGTACTACTTAGAAAATAAACTGATATATTTAGTATTTACATTGCACAATCATTAATATACATCAAATGAATTATTATTTTTGATATTTTATTTTATTTTTATAATTTTAGAGACGTCCCCACGTCCCCCCGTCCCGGAAACTTGGGGGAACATTGGTTTTTTCAGGTATTTCTTGTTTTTGGGGTAGCGGGGTCTGTCAAAAGTATGTAGTGTGGGTACTCGTTGGATGTGGAATTTTCATCATGTTTTTTAGGTATTCATCATCATGTTTTTTTAGGTATTTCTTGTTTTTGGAGTAGCGGGGTCTGTCAAAAGTATGCAGTGCCATCATCACGTTTTTTCAGGTATTTCTTGTTTTTGGGGTAGCGAGGTCCGTCAAAAGTATGCAGTGTCATCATTATGTTTTTCAGGTATTTCTTGTTTTTGGGGTAGCGGGGTCCGTCAAAAGTATATGTAGTGTGGGTACTCGTTGGATGTGGAATTTTCATCACGTTTTTTCAGGTATTTCTTGTTTTTGGGGTAGCAAGGTCCGTCAAAAGTATGCAGTGTCATCATCACATTTTTTCAAATAATTCTTGTTTTTGGGGTAGCGGAGTCCGTCAAAAGTATGCAATGTGGGTACTTGTTAGATGCGGAATCAAATTCCGCATCCAACGAGTTCTCCCGATCGAAATTTGAGTAGAAACATAGGGAGATATATCGTAAATACGGACAAAAAAAGTAGTTTTTTTTATGACAAATATGTCAATTCAATCATTATGGTTGACTTATTTTATTGGAATTCTATTGGTTCTTGAATTCCAACTCACAAGAACTTATTGTTGGCACGTTTTCTTATAAGGCCCATTTTAGATCCCAAATTTTCTCTAATGATAGAGGGGAGCGTGGATCTGGAGACCTGGGAAAATCCAGGTATGGAAGAGGAACATTCAAAACTCTTATATGGTCCTTCAAAGTCATATCATGTAGAGCCGCACAAAGGTATTAGTAATGAATACATTGAGAAGCAGTGTTGTGAAAAGTCAGATGTGATGCAGTTGTGATGCAGTCATTGGGGTATCAGTCTCAACCATTATCTTCACACCTAGAGGTTCCTTATGATTTGGAGTAGCTTGGGTCTTATACAATGAGTTATCATTTGATAAGCCTTAATGATCAGTATGATGGAGTAATCGACCTAACTCATCATCCTGATTTGTATATCAATCTTATCTAGTCATGGATAGAAGCAGCCTGTGCGAGCACCTACCAGTTTCGGAAAAAGTTTGACGACGTTATTCATGCCTATGATTTCCCATGCAGCCTGCCCATTCTGGATCATCACGCAGGTTTGCATTTTCTGAATAATATATTCTTGCTTTCACTGGTAACCAAAGGCAAGGAAAAACTTTTCTATATTAATAAAATGATAAGGTGGCTACATTGGATTTTCGATTACTCCTAACCTTTTTATATCATGCTTAGAGGAGGAAAATAAGCTCCTTAAAAGCGAGCATTTACTTTCTGCATATCCATTATGTTTACTTAGGTATAATAAAACTTTTCTTTCATTAGTTAGCTACATTTGTTTTGTTTAAATAAAGCAACTTAATGGTTCGTTTGGTTTTCATATGAAGCTGGTGCTACTAAGGTTTTTTTGTCAAGTTGAGATGTTTTTACAGGTTCTATAAACCAGAGATTCTGGTGTTCTTGTATCTTCTCCTTTCCCTATGACCATATCGAGCACACGTCCCGCAGTTGGAGCAAGATGTTACCACATAAGTTGTACTTGGTGGTTTTTTCAAGCGAGCCGACGAAGTAGAACAAGTACACTTGTTCATGATTAGAGTTCAGAAGTGCGTCGCCTTTTTTTTCCTGGGAGTCTGTTCAGAAATTTTTGTAACACATGTTCATATCCCCTTGGGGAAATTGTAAAACATGTCCTAGCGTTTAATTTTTTATAAAAGGCTCGGCTTCCCAGACTTGAGCATCAAGCCGACTAGCCCAGAGTGTTTTTTCCGTCGGTTATTATTGGTTGTTGAACAAACGACTAACAATTTCTGAGTTTTTCACTCACACCTCCAAAGTTGGGGTAGTCGTCTTAGTGTTTCGGCCTTAGGAGGTTATTAGAGCCTCCGTGTCAGTGTTTCTCAACATGCTGGGCATTGAAATTGAGTCGTATGGACATTTGCTAGGTCCCCCTAGAGTTTCGTCAATTTCCGAGAAGAATATTATTTTTTCTGTTTTTTAAGCCATTTTTTAATGGTTTAATTAAAAAATTCAAAGTGTAATAAAAGTCAGATACGGAGCTTGTTTCTGATGTGGGGACACTCGTTTCACACTTAGAGCGTCCACTTTACCCCATGGACCACTTTTTGCATTAGTCGGGCAACTAGAACACCCCGTGGGCCATTATTCAGCTAAAGATGCAATAGAAGAGCATTTTAATGCTAAATTTTGACAAATTGGCACCATGGTCAAAGTTTGAAAAATGTGAAAATTAAAATAATTTTGAATAAGGTGACATGGCATGGGTCTCCCATGCCATGTGTTTCTCTTTGGGATTATATGAGGATGAAACTTTGGGTTAAAAAAAAAGGGGACTAGGTTATATCTTAGTTTTGACGTCAACCTCTCTTCACGTGAATGAGTGGAGGCTCGTGTGAAGGGAAGGAGGGATCCACCCCTTCCATCATTTAAAAAAAAATGTGAGTTGGCAAGAAACTTTGGATTATACTTTGGCTTAAAACTTGTTCATGCAAACTTGCGCGTGAGGCTAGTGACGTGAGACTCCACGCTAGCTTGTATGGAGGCTAGCGAATGGGTAATGGTGGGTGCCCCACTCGCCCGCCCCCCCTCATTTTAATACATTTTTTTTATTGGGATATATTTGGAAGCTAGCAAATCATAAAAAGAATGGGTGACGCTCTTTCACCTACCATGGAGCTCACGCATGGAGAAAGGACGTCGAGTAGATGTGGATTGGTGGGTGAATCTTGGTGAATGGATTGGGTGTGTTGGCAGGTTAATGGTGAGTTAGGTGAGAGAGGTGTCAATCACCTCTTCACTTCAAGCTCAGTTCAAATGGACTCTCTCTTCAGTGTTGGTAGCACCCTTTGGGTCTCATTTGTGCTATTTAAACAGGGCTCCTTTCCTCATTTGGTATGGTCAAAGGACCGAAGGAATGCTATTGCTTGTATTGTATTGTTTACCATTTGGAATAAAGAAGGCTTTGGAGGCAAGATCTATGGTGTAATGCTTTTCATGTGTGGATGGTGATTGCCAAGTGCTTATGAGGTATAATCTGTATTATTGGTCTTTTCTTTTTGTTGGTTAATTGTGGGCCTTGAAGGGGAGCTCCCTCCCGGTGGGGTAAGAGATTATTCTAGTTTGATTTATGCTCTTACTATTCGCTTGTTTCAGATATCTTGGAGTTGCATGTATTTTAAATTTAATTGCATGCTTTCTAATTGTCTTTTTCCAGCAACACCTATGTTTTAACCATTTGTTTGTGCAAGGACTTCTAAGTTGCAGGTGATCTCATTTGTAGAAGGGGTTGAGCTAGTTTGAATCTTCCTCATCTTCAAGATCTTTTTGAGGACATAGCCCCTCGGTGTTCCACCAAAGCAGACTCCTTGGCCCAACATTCCCAGGCTTCCATCACTCTTTCTATCTCTCTTTCCTTCATTTTTTAAAGTAAAATTAAAT
Source organism: Pseudotsuga menziesii (assembly GCA_001517045.1). Taxonomy (NCBI): domain Eukaryota; kingdom Viridiplantae; phylum Streptophyta; class Pinopsida; order Pinales; family Pinaceae; genus Pseudotsuga; species Pseudotsuga menziesii. The sequence goes on along the minus strand of LPNX010539147.1, from coordinate 439,996 downwards.
CTTTCTCGGTTACGGTTACTCACATGCTTAAGTAGTTTAGTTTCTCTTTCAAGCAATATCTAAAGGCTGATCTATTTAAACATGTATCTAGATCTAGAAACATAAAGTAATATTTTCAAAGTAGATCTAGTTTTTATTAAGTACTTGTGCATATTTTCAATCTTTCAGTATTTAATATTTGTATGTTATTAACGCTTTATTTGGCACATTTGGTGCATTACAGGTGGCTAATTTTTCACTTTTATTGCCGAGACAAGGAGAAGTGCTGCCGGAAAATCTAAGATCTAAGTTGTTCAAAGACCTCACGGAGCACCACTCTTGATCTTGTCTTACTCATAAAACCTGTAAGCCTTTGGATCCAGATCTGTAAGGACCATTGGCATCCACCTTAAGCATTGTAAATACCATTAATAAAAGATATTTCCAAGTAGGCTCTTTCGAGCCCACTCCCCCTCCCCCCAGGGGGGAATCGATGTTTTTGGTATTTTTTTCTCATTTTTTCTTTAGTTTAGTTGTTTATTGCAGTACTGTATACTTTGAATCGTCTTTACAAGCATTCCATACTGTTTAAATTCAAAGTAACAATACTACTTACCCCATGAATTCTCGATTGACCCGAAAGGGGAAAGAGATGCGTGGTAGGACCAATTAGAAAATTCGTGGATTTTTTTCTTTCATTTTCTTTTTTTGATCTAAAATCAAACCCTCCTTGCTTTCCCGATTGAGGTCCATTTGGACCGAAAGAGATTCTTGGAGGGTTTTCTTTTTTACCAAAGAACACAACGCTTTAAAAAACTTATAACTTTACAAGTCTTTGTTGTGTATGCTCTGCACTGGCTGCGGTTCGTCCGATCAGCCGGCTGCATCAAAAGTAGCGTGGGTGACTAGAATAATTATTCCCCACATTTCAATAAACCTCCCCAGGCGAAAATCCAACGCCTCGAATTAGGCCGTTGCGGTGGCAAATTAACCAAAGGAAGCAGGAACAATTAGTCAGTGACCTCGAGGCACAGTTAGGCTACACCCTTGCGGTGTAGTGTTGAACACTGTCTCAAAGACTCCAACCAACCTACATATTCCTTGCAGGTAGCTGTATCGATTAAGGGTTTTGGACATACTCCCCGTACCCTCGAGTATATTGGGAGTCCCCTTCCCCCTAAGTAATTCACTCATTTTCTCACATTAACGTAAAATTGACCAAGAGCACTTGCAACAGTTTTCTTTCAGCAATACAACAACATTTTCATTTGTGGACTCCATTATTGGCACTGGTCTTTTTTTTGATATCATCATATGTTTTCACATGCTTTGCTTATCATGTATTAATCTTTATGCTGTTGTGGTTTAATCAATATCACAAGTATCTTGTGTTAAATTTGTTTATCAAAACTCCTAAGTAACTCATTCATCACCATAAAACACTAAATCCTTGATAGCCTTAGCAATTAACAAGGTCTACCCCCCTTGGCTTCGTTAGGAGTTGGCCTAATTGAAGGAGTCAAGAACAAGGTGACAGCCTTGACTCGAGACTTGCCCCCAAGGACACACTGAGTGGCTTGAAGATTCCTGCCACGTCCCCCCTAGGTGTGTGAAAGGAGGCAACACACGCTTCGTTGCTAAGGGGTTCTCATAGAAGGAGGGTATTGACTATGAGAAGACCTTTTCCCCTATTACCAGGTATTCTTCCATTTAGACCATTATCTCACTGGCAGCTGAGATGGGTTGGCGAGTCCATCAGATGGATGTCAAGACTACCTTCCTCAACAGAGTGATAGAGGAGGAGGTATAAATTGAGTAGCCAGAGGGGTTTGATGTGGAGAACAGGGAGACGCATGTATGCAGGCTACATAGAGCTCTTTATGGGCTTAAGCAGGCACCTCGAGCTTGGTACTCGAGGATAGACAGCTATCTATAGGAGATGGGATTTCAGCGGAATGAGGTTGACGACAACCTGTACTTTTTGACAGGTGAGGTGCCTCTCATACTGGTCCTATATGTGGATGATCTCTTTCTTATAGGAGATAAGAGGTTGATTGGAGACTACAAGTCCAACCTTGTAGTGGAGTTTGAGATGAAAGACCTTGGGTTGATGCATTACTTTCTGGGCTTGGAGGTTTGGCAAAGAGATGGATGCTTCTTCATTGGATAGGGGAAGTGTGCAGTAGATATCTTGAAGAGATTCAGGATAGAGGGTTGCAAGCCTATGGACATACCTCTATTTTCCAACTGCAAAAACCCTAACTTTTGACCTAATTAGGTCACTTTAACTTCTAATTTGCAATTGACTTGCATGCATGCGCATGAAGACTTAATCGAGTGCATGTATCATTAAATAATGCTTAGATGTTATGCATGCCGATGGCCTTTGGCTCCGGTGGCCCTCTTCGACCCAATGGTGATATAATATTAATGCCCTAGATTTTTTGTAGATGGCATCAATCTTTAGTTGATTCCTTAATTGTCAATACCTGCTCGAACCCACAGGAATCACATAGGTTAGCGGGTTGGTCCTCAATGCCTAAGCAGAAGAGGACATTGCAAATGTCTTGAAACTGTAGAAGGAAGCATTGACGCTCAAAGAAAGAGACACATGTCCCTCGATGAGTAGAGGTTGGGAAGCAAGGTTCAAATTGAATCTAAGATTTGTGAACTAGATCCCCAAGAAAGTGGATGTTTTATTGATCTCCACCCACTATTCTTTGAAGAAGAAGTGGATAGAATTGTCTTAGAGATGTTAAAGATTGGTACCTTAGTTTTGCCAAGGTTCACCACCATTTGTGATGCTCACAAAACAATTGAGGACATTGACTTGACTTTGTAAACTTTTAGTAGAAGATGCTAAGAGGATCACATCATCTATGAACATGAGTAAGGAAATCAAGACATGGTGTCAAAAGAAACCATCCTCAATGTGCATGTTCTCCTTACGGTAATCCTCCGACACATCTAAGTGGAATTTTAGTAAAGTCAAAGAGAGGGATCATACTTACCTGGCCCTAGTAGCGCTCTTGATGATGTTAGAAGGTCCTTGAGTTGTGTGAAGTTGATCTATAACTATCTCATAGAGCCATTATGACAACATAAGGGGCTTGTAAATGCCAATATTGCGCAATGTATATAGGGAAAATAAAATAAAGAAAAGATAGGTGTGCACAAACTGTAAGCCAGAAAAACATCTTTAATCCAAAAGACAAGATAGACAAATTTTTCATATTGTGTAGACAATCATGAGTGTAGTTTCAATGCTTGAAATAAAAAGGCAAGAAATTCATGTTTCTCGAAGAGGGGGATAATTAAAACACTAAGGGAATAATGGTAATAGCGATAATAGTTAAGGATGCAATAACAAAGGAGGGCACAATCCTAACTCGAAAATAGTCAGGAAGGATGATTGAGTAGTGCTTCCACTACTTAAAAGGAGAACATTTTTGTAAGGATTGCAAGGAGTCCCAACATAGAAAGACATTGTTAAGTCAATGATGAACATGACAATGATAATTGTCCAAAAGACAAACTAGTAAACTTTGTAAGATCTAATATGCACAGATTGTGGACCAAATACAAGTTTACAACATTAGCACATTTTAGCAATATCAATTATGTCAAGGACATGCTTTCATCATTCATACTTGTGTCATCATTAATGGCAGATAGTTTTGGGTCATATCAACAAATGTGAGCATCCAACCCTTAACCATAGGTTCTCAAGTATTCACAATTCAGTCACCAACACATTGTTAAGTAGAAAACAACTAAACTGTAGAAATTTATTCTCTTAGTACTTTATTGCAAATTTAGAAATTTCACCTCTTTCTTAGAGATTTCTTGGATCTAGTCCTTGTGAGTCGTGACTTTACAGCCTCAAGGTTTTGAAATATAATTTACAGCAGCAAGCAATGGGCAATATTTCATTTCTTTTCAACCCCAATCTATAAGGCAATCCAAGAGAAAAGATACCAAATGTGTGCCAACAAGTTTCAACCCTCTAGGAAAATCTTATGATTGGATCTGAAATTCACATTATCAGAGCTGAACTGGTCAAGCTCAAAAATCTGAACCGGACCGAAACTAGACCAAGATACCGTCAACCAAAAAATACACTAAATATTCACATTTTGATATAAAACTTCTATATTCATGTGCATCCATATGAATCCAAACCATTATAGATAGATATGCAAAGTTTCTCATGTATATAGAAAGGGTGCATATAACTAAAATAGAATTGAGTGAAATCCATGCATGACCCAAAATAGATAGACAAAGAGACTCTAAATGGACTCTAGAGTCCAAAAAACTTCATGCCATGTATATAGAAAGGGTGCATATAACTAAAATAAAATCGAGTGAAATCCATGCATGACCCAAAATAGATAGACAAAGAGGCTCTAAATGGACTCTAGAGTCCAAAAAACTTCATGCCACAATAAATAATTACATATCATTGAAATAATTGTCTATATTGGGATCATATTCATCAAGATTCAATAGCATCCTGTTCCCCCCTCCTCTAGGCTCTAGCCCTTGCCTCTACCTCGAATCTCGAAGTTGATCCACCAAGGACATTAGTCAACACCCTACAATTATGATGAAACTTCATAATCCAAGCGTTAAAATAAGGTAGAAAAATCTTCCCTTGCTTAATCATTGATTTTGCTTGAGCGTAGGGTACATTTTTATTAAGGTCATGACAGAGGAGTTCAACAATCAAGACCACCAACATCAAGGTATATAGAGTGGTTGACCTGTGTTGCCACTCAAATTAGCACCCTTAACCAAGATCACGGATCATGGTGCTACGAGAGGTAAGCACAAGAGAAGCTAGTCTCCAATGTCACCACAGCCTAGCTTCTCAACAATTTAGGTCAACTCCTAAGACCAAGGGGTTGTCCCTAATAATGGTAAATGACATCTGCAATCACTCCAAATACACACAAATAACCATCACAACAACCTCTTGGCTAGACCATTGCCTTATGGAGTCAAAACAATGAAGCATAAGATTACACCCTAAGAGGAAAGGAGTTATAACACTTTATTATGAATTCAAGATAGATAACTTCAATATATTACTGCTGCTATGAAATTGCAGCAGTCATCAACACTTTAGAAATAGATGGATGACCAAAAACAATGCCAACTTACCATATAAGATGTACCTTGAGAGTTCGGGCAGGTAATGTACCTCAAGAGGGTGAAAGGAATCCCTAAATCAGATCTGAAGTTGCATAACCAAACTTGGTTTAAGCCCTAACCAGCCCTTAGATAGATGGTAGACCCGCTTAAAACTTTTCCAATAGATGTCCAACACCCCAGGGTCAAATGTAATGTCCTCTTCTGCTTAGGCATTGAGGACCAGCCCGCTAACCTATATGATTCCCATAGGTTCGAACAGGCACTGACAGTCAAGGAATCAGCTGTGGACTGATGCCATATAAGAAGATCTAGGGCATTAATATTATATCATCATTGGGTAAACGGGGGCCACCAGAGCCAAAGGCCACCTGCATGCATGACATCTAAGCATTATTTCATGATGCATGCACCCGATTGAGTCTCCATGCACCTGCATGCAATTCAATTGCAAATTAGAAATTAAAGTGACCTAATTAGGTGAAAAGTTAGGTTATTCACAGTTGGAAGTTATAAAAGAAAAGTAAAGTGAATGGAGAAAGACACTTACATGATTATTGATTTGAGGATTCGAATTGGAGAGCTCGACAAGCTAAGTTGGGGTTGAGTGCATGCTCAGCTAACTGATGTATTTCGGCAGCGAAATCCATCTGCCCTAGTTCATCATCAGGTTGGATCATCCATATTCAGCACTACTTCATCATCAGGTTTTATTCAGCAGTTGCTTCGAGAGATTGATTATTCATCCAGTTGGAGGGGTTCGCCATCATACCGTAGTACCGTGGTCAGAGACATATCTATTCGTTTTCTTCTCTACAGAGGGCAGAATTTCTGCATGCTACTTCTAATCCTTTCAGAATACCCTCGTCACCCTTCCCCTGGAAGAAGGGCCTCTCAGCTTGAGTATCAAGCAAGTTATCAGCAGTTATCACTATCTGGAGGGCGTCTTTTTGCATGGGCGAATTCCATTGAGGAGGATACTTACGTTCTAGGCTATTGAGCCACCATTTCTTATGCATGTAGCTTCCATCACTTCTAGAGGGATACTATAACCCTAGTGCACATCACCTAGGTCTTCATCAGTAGATTATTTATTATTGAGGACCATCTATAGTTTTGGAGGAGGGCGCATACACCTATGGAGGACGATTTGGCTTATCTCCTTATTTCTCCATCAAAATTCTTGCATGTGGGGACCATCCTCTTCATCATCAGCAGATCTACATACTGGTATGTACATGCATTAATTTCTCCTATTTTCTAGCATTTCAGTATTATCTAGGGCATAGATCTGCATGCAAATGCATGCATGCAGAGATCAGGGTTTGCTTTCATATTCTATTGAGGCATAAGCCTACTGGCCATCTACAGTACACAAGAAAAAGAAACATATCAGTTTGGGATATTACAATGGTATCAGAGTTATTTTCTTTGCCAGCTGTGGGCATGCAAAATTATAAATGAATTCAGAAGACCCATACAACATTACTTACCGGAGACAGAGGTGTAGAGACAGTGATAGAGGAGAAGAGGAGTTAGAGGACATAGAGTTGGGGGACAGAGAGTATCAGTTTGGAAAGGGCAAAGAAACAATGGCCGAGGATAATAAAACAGCTTTCAATAGTCTCATATTAGCCATAAAAGAACTCACTACTGGGCAAAAAGAAGTGATGAGTACCTTAAGGCAAATGACAGAGAAAAATGGGCCCACCCCACACAGTCCCTTGTTTCCCAATAGTGATAGGGTGTCCACCAACAGTAGTAGGGAGTACTTACATACCAACATGCAAAGCTATCCCCATATATACAACAAGCCTTCCCGACCTACCATGCCTCAATTCTTAGACAGTCCAGTTGCAATGCCTTTAGCACAAGTAGAACCAAAAGAATCCATGAGTGCCTATCTGAGAGAGTATAGAGCTTTAGGAGATGACTTCCATTCAGCCATGACCTTCACTGACTTCTGCCACTTTAAAAGTAAGAACAAACCCAAAGCTTACAATAAGCCATTCACCCAGAACTATGAGTTACAGCACACTGTAGGGAAACTGACTATCCCTACCTTTGAAGGTACTCGGGGTGGCCCAGCCCAGAATTGAGTGCAGAAGTTGGATACATACTTCCAGCTCAACCCCATGATTGAGACAGATGCCATTAAATTGGCTACTTTGCATTTGGATGGAGAAGCCCATGAGTGGTGGTACCATGGGTTAGTGACACTGGGTCACAATACCATCACATCGTACCCAGATTTTACACAGAGGCTCATTGAGCGGTTTGATCAGAAGGACCCTGAGGTACACTTTAGAGAGCTGGCACAGCTCAAGCAGACAGGTAGTGCAGATGCAATTATTTCATAGTTTCAGAGGATAGTAGTCATGGTGACAGATATATCAGAGAGCAGGTTGATTATGTTGTTTACAGAGGCCCTCACTGAACCCTTACGGGGATGGGTCAAGTCCTATAGGCCCACCACCCTAGCAGATGCCATCAGCTGGACTAGAGATTTGCAGGATGCAGTACCCAAAAATAGGTTTCCTCCCAAAACCAATTTCCCTATTGAAGATAAAGAGAGGAAACCCTTCCAGAAAGAATGGCCCAAGAAAGAATGGATGGACAATGATACCGGACAGGACCTTAGAAGAAAAAAGTTATGTTTCACTTGCCAGGAACCATGGGTACCAGGTCATAGATGTTAAGGAAAGGGAAAGGCCTACTACATAGAGGCCTATTCCGATAGTGGGGAGGATGAGGATTATCAGGATCATGAGCAGGGAGAGACACAAGAGACAGTTCATGAGGGACAACCCTCAGGAGGTACCATTGCTACCATGACAGGGGTTCCTAGATTCCATACCCTCTGGATCAGAGTTACTGTACAGGGCCACAGAGTGGGAGTGCTGATAGATGGTGGGGCATCCCACAACTTTATTGATGCCGCATGGGTTAAAAAGAGAGGCATTCAGACTGAGAGTTTTGATGGGTTTTCAGTAGCTGCAGCAGGTCACACCATGGAGTGTGGTTAGAGGATTCCTAAATTAAAAGTAACACTTGGGAATTATACAGTGATAGAGACATTCTATGTGGTAGATGTACCTGACATGAATGTGGATTAGGAGTCCAGTGGTTGTATTCCATAAGGAAGTATTCCGCGAACTACCAGACCATGGAGATGGAGTTCACAAGAGCAGAGGGACAGAAGGTAGTATTGAGAGGGATGAATACCTACCCTCCCACAGCAGTGACATCACACAGGATGGAGGCAGTACTTTGACAGGGAGATATTGAGTGGGAAACAGAGTGTTTGGTCACCTTCGGGAAACCACCAAATAAGGCCACACAACATCCAGCAGATATAGAGGCCTTACTGCAGAAGCACAAGGCAGTATTCGGAGACCTTCCAGAAGGTCGACCTCCAGATAGGGGATTTGAGCACATTATTGAGTTAGAGGAGGAGACTCAAGCAGTTATCACCACTCCTTACAGACATCCCAGGAGGTGCAAGGATGAGATAGAAAGTACAATCAAGGAACTACTCAAGCTAGGGTACATCAAACCTAGCTCCAGTCCATTTGCATCTTCAGTAGTGCTAGTAAAGAAAAAGGATGGAACCCTACGCATGTGCATTGATTACAGGGCACTCAACAAGAAGACCATAAAGAATAGGTATCCCATCCCCAGGATTGATGAGTTTGTAATATCCTCTTCCAATTAGGCCTTGAGGCCCAAAACCACTAACCTATGTGATTCCCGTGGGTTCGAGCGGTTACTAACAGCTAGGGAATCAGCTGAGGATTGATGCCATCCATAGAAGATCTAGGGCATCATCATTTGGTCAAGAAGGGCCACTAGGGCCAAAGGCCACCTTCGTGCATGCCATCCAAGCATTATTTAATGATGCATGCACTTTTTAAGTCTCCATCCGCATGCATGCAAGTCAACGGCAAATTAGAAGATAAAGTGACCTAATTAGGTCAAAGATTAGGTTTTGTGCAGTTGAACTTTATAAATAGAGGATAAAGCGAGAGGAGACTTTACTTTTGATTATGATTATTTCGAGAGCTCTTGGATAGCAGCACAGCAGTTGGGGTTGGAGACGGAGTCTTCAACTAACAGGATTTCGGCAGTGAAACATCTGTCCTAGTCTTATTCCGGGTAAGCCATACAAGTTCACCACTTGTTCTTCATTCATTCATCAGTTATCTAGTACATGGTATAGATCGTTGCAGGGACACGTGTGCAGCCGTAAGAGGAGGTTTTCAGCCAGAAAGCCCTAATCAGCTGTGGGGCCTTCAAATCTCAGTTTCCTTCTGAAACGCGGGCACTATTCTCATCATCAGCATCATACTCCGGTACCCGGTGATTATCAGATCCATCCGTGCTCATCCGGAACAATTATCAGCAGTTTCGGGATTCCAGGGGCATGAGCAGCTGTCTTTCAAAAGCAAGTCGCTATCCTGCCTAGAGGACTCAGAAATCACTCTTGTATCAGGCATTCTCTCCGGCACGGAAAGGCTATCAGCCTCGCAAATCCGCAGTTCCATCGGACACCTCCTTCCTTGAGGGCGTCACCCTTTTCTGACTGGGGCGTCTTGCTGCTGGGGGTTCACCTGAAGCAGAGGAGATCAGCCCATCTCCGATCCAGTTCTCAGTGCTTGCATACTTTCTTCGAAGTAGTTCAGCCGGCTTATCAGTGGTAAGTGTTCATTCTATCCCACAAACCCTAACCCTAATTTTTCCTATAAAATAGGGATATTTGCGTGGCAGTTTGCATGCCCAGTTGTATCAGCATAGTTGCATAGAAATAGAAAATATCGAGATTTGGGCTATTACAATGGAACCAGAGATGGAGTCTTCAGCTAACAGGATTTCGGCAGTGAAACATCTGTCCTAGTCTTATTCCGAGTAAGCCATACAAGTTCACCACTTGTTCTTCATTCATTCATCAGTTATCTAGTACATGGTATAGATCGTTGCAGGGACACATGTGCAGCCGTAAGAGGGGGTTTTCAGCCAGAAAGCCCTAATTAGCTGTGGGGCCTTCAGATCTCAGTTTCCTTCCGAAACTCAGGCACCATTTTCATCATCAGCGTCATACTCCGGTACCCGGTGATTATCAGATCCATCAGTGCTCATTCGAAGCAGTTATTAGCAGTTTCGGGGTTCCAGGGGCATGAGTAACTGCCTCTTTGAAGCAATTCGCTACCCTACCTAGAGGTCTCAGAACCTTCGCATGCATCAGGCATTCTCTCCAGCACTGAAAAACTATCAACCCGGCAAATTCGCAATTCCATCGGACACCTTCTTCCTTGAGGGCGTCACCCTTTTCTGACTGGGGCGTCTTGCTGCTGGGGGTTCACCTGAAGCAGAGGAGATCAACCCATCTCTGATCCAGTTCTCAGTGCTTGCATACTTTCTCCGGAGCAGTTCAGCCGGCTTATCAGTGGTAAGTGTTCATTCTATCCCACAAACCCTAACCCTAATTTTTACTATAAAATAGGGATTTTTGCGTGGCAGTTTGCATGCCCAGTTGTATCAGCATAGTTGCATAGAAATAGAAAATATCGGGATTTGGGATATTACAGTGGTATCAAAGCTGTTTTCTTGCCCAGCTGTGGGCTTAAGAGATGAAAAGTAGATGAATATAGAAGGAGATCCTTTTGTAACCTATAGGAGGAGGAAGAGTAGATACACAGAAGAATTTGAAGATATCCAACTAGAAGATACCAATTCAGACATGGAACAAACAGGTATACATTCAAATAGGGGAAAAGGAACGGGAGGAGGAGGATCGGATGGAGTTTCGCAGCTTGGTCTCTGCATTGCAAGACTTAGCCAAAGGACAAAAAGAAGTCCTCAATGCAATCAACAGACTATCAGCGAAACCAGAAACAGGTATCAACAGTACACCTCCCTCACCGGTAGATCGGGAATCTTCAAGCAGCAGAGGAAAGATGGTGTACACTAACATCCAGAACACTCCGCACATATACAGCAGACCTACTATCAGGCCTACCATGCCTCACTTCTTGGCAGATACAGTAGGGGGCCCGGTCATGCAGGTAGAACCTAGCGATCCTTTTGGGGCTTGTTTGCAGGAGTACAGAGACTTAGGAGATGAGTTTCATGCTGCCGTGTTTTTCTCAGACTTCTGCAACATGAAGAGTAGGAACAGGCCCAGGAATTTCAACAAGGGTTTCAATCACAACTATGAGCTGCAGAAGACCTTGGGTAGGTTAACCATCCCAAACTTTGATGGGACTCGCGGAGGATCAGCGAGAACATGGGTCCAAAAGTTGGATACCTATTTCCAACTCAACCCCATGACAGAGACAGACGCCACTAAGTTGGCTACACTGCACTTGGACGAAGAAGCTCACGAATGGTGGTACCACAGATTGGTGACATTGGGTCACAACACCATACATTCTTACGGTGAGTTCACTCAGAAACTCATAGAGAGGTTTGATAGGAAAGATCCAGAGATCCATTTCAGGGAGTTGGCTCAACTCAAGCATACTGGTAGTGCAGAAGCTTTCATTTCTGAATTTCAGAGGCTAGTCGTTATGGTAACAGATGTGTCAGAGAGCAGATTGACTATGTTATTCACTGAGGCCCTCATAGAGCCACTACGGGGATGGGTGAAAGCCTACAAACCCCTCACTCTGCAGGATCCTATTAGCAGGGCAAGGGATCTTCAGGATTCAGTGCCCAAAAACAAATTTCCGCT
>LPNX010539147.1:331946-426218 GCA_001517045.1 Pseudotsuga menziesii | reverse complement strand
AGGCTTGCCCAAGGTCCAAGGGCGAGATTGTTTATATGTAGTAGTTGACAGACTGACCAAGTTTGCACATTTCTTCTCGATATCATTAGACTACTCGGCAACTCAAGTAGCTGAGTTATTCTTCAGTGAGGTCTTCAGGTTACACGGGTTACCTAAGACCATTGTCAGTGATCGGGATAGCAGATTCACGGGTGCCTTCTGGCAGGAACTGTTCAGATTGGTGGGGACCGAACTGGCTACTAGTACAAGTTATCACCCCCAGAGTGACGGGCAAACAGAAATAGTCAACAAGTGGATCGAAAGATATCTAAGGAACTATGTAGCAGGGCAGCAGCGACCCTGGATCAAATGGCTACACCTAGGAGAGTACTGCTGTAATGTCCTCTTCCAATTAGGCCTTGAGGCCCAAAACCGCTAACCTATGTGATTCCCGTGGGTTCGAGCGGTTACTGACAGCTAGGGAATCAGCTGAGGACTGATGCCATCCATAGAAAATCTAGGGCATCATCATTTGGTCAAGAAGGGCCACTAGGGCCAAAGGCCACCTTCGTGCATGCCATCCAAGCATTATTTAATGATGCATGCACTTTTTAAGTCTCCATCCGCATGCATGCAAGTCAACGGCAAATTAGAAGATAAAGTGACCTAATTAGGTCAAAGATTAGGTTTTGCGCAGTTGAACTTTATAAATAGAGGATAAAGCGAGAGGAGACTTCACTTTTGATTATGATTATTTCGGGAGCTCTTGGATAGCAGCACAGCGTGCAGCACAGCAGTTGGGGTTGGAGACGGAGTCTTCAGCTAACAGGATTTCGGCAGTGAAACATCTGTCCTAGTCTTATTCCGGGTAAGCCATACAAGTTCACCACTTGTTCTTCATTCATTCATCAATTATCTAGTACATGGTATAGATCGTTGCAGGGACACGTGTGCAGCCGTAAGAGGGAGTTTTCAGCCAGAAAGCCCTAATCAGCTGTGGGGCCTTCAGATCTCAGTTTCCTTCCGAAACTCAGGCACCATTCTCATCATCAGCTTCATACTCCGGTACCCGATGATTATCAGATCCATCAGTGCTCATCCGAAGCAGTTATTAGCAGTTTCGGGGTTCCAGGGGCATGAGTAGCTGCCTCTCTGAAGCAATTCGCTACCCTGCCTAGAGGTCTCAGAACCTCCGCATGCATCAGGCATTCTCTCCGGCATGGAAAGGCTATCAACCCCGCAAATCCGCAGTTCCATCGGACACCTCCTTCCTTGAGGGCGTCACCCTTTTCTGATTGGGGCGTCTTGCTGCTGGGGGTTCACCTGAAGTAGAGGAGATCAGCCCATCTCCGATCCAGTTCTCAGTGCTTGCATACTTTCTCCGGAGCAGTTCAGCCGGCTTATCAGTGGTAAGTGTTCATTCTATCCCACAAACCCTAACCCTAATTTTTCCTATAAAATAGGGATTTTTGCGTGGCAGTTTGCATGCCCAGTTGTATCAGCATAGTTGCATAGAAATAGAAAATATCGAGATTTGGGATATTACAGAGTTGATGGATGAACTACAGGGGGCAAAGTACTTTTCCAAGATTGACCTCCGCTCAGGTTACCATCAGATTCGGGTCAGGGAACAGGATGTTCCAAAGACCGCCTTCCGTTGCCACGAGGGACATTATGAGTTTCTAGTGATGCCATTCGGGCTCACTAATGCACCAGCACTTTCCAGTCATGCATGAACCATATCTTCAAGGCTCAGTTACGTAAGTATCTTCTGGTATTCTTCGACGACATATTGATATACAGTAGAACTTGGGAAGAACATTTGAGACATCTAGATGAAGTACTTGGCATTCTACAGGAGCAGTCACTATATGCCAAAATGTCCAAGTGTGAGTTCGGCATGCATGAGATGTTCTACTTGGGGCATGTGATAGGCGCCAACGAGGTCCAAGTGCACTTGGAGAAGATTCGGGCCATATTGGATTGACCTACACCTAAAAATGTGATAGAACTAAAGTGCTTTTTGGGCCTTTGCACCTGCTACAGGAGGTATGTCAGTGGATTCTCACAGATGACCGCACCCCTCACCGATCTTACCAAGAAGGGGGCATTCAGTTGGTCGGAGACAGCACGACAGACATTCGAGAAAATGAAAAAGATAATGAGTTCATGCCCAGTATTAGCTCTACCAGACTTTTATCAACCCTTCATGTTAGAATGTGATGCTTCAGGAGAAGGAATTGGGGCAGTTTTGATGCAGAACAACCACCCCATTGCATTTGAGAGTAGGAAGCTCAAAAACTATGAGTGCCACTATTCGATATATGACAAAGAGATGTTAGCCATTCTCCATGCGCTAACCAAGTTCAGGCAGTACTTAGTGGGTGGCAAATTCAAGGTTAAGACAAATCACAATAGCTTGAAATACTTCCTAGAGCAGAAAGAGCTAAACGAGAGGAAACAGAAATGGGTAAGCAAAATTCAGGCCTATGACTTCGAGATTGAGTACGTAAAGGGAAAGAACAATGTAGTGGCCGATGCATTTTCCAAACGACCAGCTACTTTATCCCTTATGAGCATCTCATCAGATTGGAGATCTCATCTTTTGGTTGAGTACTCCAAAAATAAGTTTGCTTGCGAGCTATTGGATGGACAGATTCAAGATGATAGGTACTGGGTAATTGATGATGTCATATACTACAAGAGCAGAATCTTCTTAGTTCCAGAGTCTTCCCTCAAGAAGAAGATTTTGCAGGCACCGCATGATTCACCATCAGCAGGGCATCAAGGGTTTCTCAAGACCTACAGATAGATTAGAGAAAGGTTCTCATGGAAGGGCCTCAAGAATGATGTGATACAACATGTGAGAGATTGCAGCTTGTGCCAACAGAACAAAATAGAGCACACCCACCTAGCTCGTTTTCTACAACCCTTACCTATTCCCGAGCAGAAGTGGGAGAGTATCTTTATGGACTTCATAATGGGCTGCCCAAGGTTGAGGGCAGAGACTGCTTGTACGCAGTGGTGGACAGATTGACCAAGTTCGCTCACTTCTTTGCCATTCCTTCAGATTATTCAGCAGCACAGGTAGCAGAACTATTTTTCAGAGAGGTATTTAGACTCCACGGGTTACCCAAGACCATTGTCAATGACAGGGACAGCAAATTCATAGTAGCCTTTTGGCAAGAGCTTTTTTGGTTAGTGGGGACCGAGTTAGCCATGAGCACAAGTTATCATCCACAAAGTGACGGGCAGATAGAGATTGTCAACAAGTGGATTGAGGGATACTTGAGAAATTACGTAGGAGGTCAGCAAAGGACATGGATCAAATGGCTACACTTGGGTGAACATTGTTACAACACCACCCACCAAATGACCATTGGGATGACCCCTTTCCGAGCTCTGTATGGGTATGATGCTTCCACTTTCGCAGACCGGATATTTGAAGATAACAGCACCCCCAAAGCCAAAGAGTGGATTCAGGAGGGTCAAGATATCCTCAAGATACTCAGGGAGAACATACAGGCTGCTCAGAATCAGCAGAATATATATGCAGACAGGCACAGAGTTGAGCGCAGTTTTGAGGTAGGAGACTTCGTTTATTTACGCCTCCAACCTTACCGACAGTCATCTCTTAAAAAGAAAGGAGCGGAAAATCTCAAACCTCGCTTCTATGGTCCATACAAGATAATCCAGAAGGTTGGAGAGGTAGCATACGAGCTATAACTACCTGCAGAGAGCAAGATTAACAACATATTTCATGTCTCCAACCTCAAGAAGGCAATCGGTCAGCAGATTGTTACATCTTTCGAGCTGCCCCCCCTTGATGATGAGGGGCAATTGATTCTGATTCCTGAGCGCATCCTAGAGGTGCGAGAGCGGAAACTGAGGAACAGAATCATCCGAGACTTCTTGGTTCAGTGGAAAGATTTTCCTATAGATGACGCTACTTGGGAGGGAGAACAGGTGTTACAGCACCCAGCTTTACAGTTACCTGAAGACAAGCAAATTCGAGCGGGGAGGACTGCAATGTCCTCTTCTGCTTAGGCATTGAGGACCAACCTGCTAACCTATATGATTCCCATAGGTTCGAGTGGGCACTGACGGTCAAGGAATCAGCTGTGGACTGATGCCATATAAGAAGATCTAGGGCATCAATATTACATCATCATTGGGTAAATGGGGGACACCAAAGCCAAAGTCCACCTACATGCATAACATCTGAGCATTATTTCATGATGCATGCACCTGATTGAGTCTCCATGCACCTGCATGCAAGTCAACTGCAAATTAGAAGTTAAAGTGACCTGATTAGGTCAAAAGTTAGGTTATTCGCAGTTGGAAGTTATAAAAGAAAGGTAAAGTGAATGGAGAAAGACACTTATATGATTATTGATTTGAGGATTAGAATTGGAGAGCTCGGCGAGCTAAGTTGGGGTTGAGTGCATGCTCAGCTAACTGATGTATTTCGGCAGCGAAATCTATCTTCCCTAGTTCATCATCAAGTTGGATCATCCAGATTTAGCACTCCTTCATCATCAAGTTCTATTCAGCAGTTGCTTTGAGAGATTGATTATTCATCCAGTTGGAGGGGTTCGCCATCATACTGTAATACCGTGGTCAAAGACATATCTATTCGTTTTCTTCTCTACAGAGGGCAGAACTTCGGCATGCTGCTTCTATTCCTCTCTGAACACCCTCATCACCCTTCCCCTGGAAGAAGGGCCTCTCAGCTTGAGTATCAAGCAAGTTATCAGCAGTTATCACTATCTAGAGGGCGTCTTTTTGCATGGGTGAATTTCATTGAGGAGGATACTTACGTTCTAGGCTATTGAGCCACCATTTCTTCTGCATGTTGCTTCCATCACTTCTAGAGGAGTACTATAACCCTAGTGCACATCATCTGGGTCTTCATCAATGGATTATTTATTATTGAGGAGCATCTACAGCTTTGGAGGAGGGCGCATTCACCAATGGAGGACGATTTGGCTTATCTCCTTATTTCTCCATCAAAATTCTTGCATGTGGGGACCATCATCTTCATCATCAACAAATCTACATACTGGTATGTACATGCATTAATTTCTCCTATTTTCTAGCATTTCAGTATTATCTAGGGCATAGATATGCATGCAGAGATCAGGGTTTGCTTTTATATTCTATTGAGGCATAAGCCTACTAGCCATCTACAGTACACAAGAAAAAGAAAAGTATCAGTTTGGGATATTACAGTCAACCTAGTCCTAATTCCTTGCTTTCTTAGGCCTTCAAAGCTTGTTGATTTGATCGATGTACCTATTGTACTTGCTATACTAGATTTGTAAAATGCCTTAGATATCAGTATATTGCAAATCACTATAAAATTCTCAATCTAACCACAAAAAAGGGACGCCCTTGAAAACTCACCAAGAAATTCCCTAGGGCACACTTTACCAGCGGAGAACAATTCCAAATTCATAATATTTTTTGAGATATGAGTTTTTTTTATATTTTTAGGATTTTCCAAATATTATATCTTTTTGTATTTTTGAAATATATACGACAAAATTTTGATAAAAATTGAAGAAGAGAATGGGTTAAATCTTAGTCTTAACCCTAGGGCAATAAGAGATCAAGGTCAATGCCTCTACTCAATTTGGCTATTCAAGATCTACCAATTAGGGCAAAGACCAGTAACCCTAGATAGGTCGAAGCAGCCTTAGCCTAATTAGGGCAAACAATGAATTCCAAGGCTCAACATTAGAGAGCTCCTTCAAGAGAAAAGTCTCCTCAAACAAGATTGACAAGATGCAAATAAAACCCTAACTTACCTTGCTCAAGGTGCATAGTAGCTATGTCAAACAAGAAAATAAAAAGATCTTACCAACATCCACCAAGAAAAGAGCAAGAGAAACCTTAGATCCTTCCTTAGTCACGAGTTATAACAACCATTCCTTGAATCAACCTTGAAAGATAGTGAAACCCTAGAATTTCATTATCCATCCATTCATCACAAGAGAAAAGTGCCAAAGAGAGAGGTGCACATGGCTTAAAAAGTTAAAAGTTGCGATATATCGAGAGAAAAAGCAATAACATCATATTTGAACCCTTATTCTTGTTTACAAATGAAAGTAGGAGCCTTTATTTATATGAGACATCCTAGTCTTTTTGAGTTTTTGGAGCCTACCTTACTAAAAGATAAAATAACTTAAAATTACGGTTTGTCATCCACAAGTTCGGGGACCTAACCACAAAAGACTAAAAATAATGATACAAATGATACAAATGGATTCAACCAAGTGGAGATGTTGAGCCGAAGGAAGATTTCATGCCCCAACTAACCCCAATGATGTAGAATTTCCTTCAATGTCCCTTTTTAGCAAGGTAAAGCTTCCTTCAAAACATAGTTGCAAACATCGCCTAGAAATCGACGATGTGCCGAGAAATCCTAATATTTTCTCCCTGCCGATTTTTTCTCATAAAATGGCCGAAAATTTCAGGCCGATTTTTTCTTGATTTTCCTAAGTCTTTCGTGAGAAATCGTCGAGAAATTGCCAAGAAATTGGGAAAAAGCGATTGGGCCAGAGACAAGGGTTTTGAAAGACGATTTTCATTTTTTTGTCATTTGCAAATCTAAGTGACATATTAAAGCCATCATTTAAGGGTAGATTGATCATTGAATTTCTTATTCCCTAGGCTGCTAACATACTCAAGATCTGAGATAGACTTGAAGCTTGATCACTTTGATTGTATTGTTCATCATTGTCTTCTAGAAAAAATATTTATTTTGGCAATTACAATTTACCATACCTCTACGATAAGTTCGACTTATAAATGTTATTGGGCTAATAATATATTTTATGTGAGATAGCACTACAATGACTCTATCTCTCTCTACTAGCATTTGGCTATTGTTGTTACAAACCTTCATTTATATCACTCTTGGAACACTTAAACAATATTTGTTGGGTAGGCTATTTGAGTACTACTGTGGATCAAGTCTGAGTATGATATTTTACTATTTCCATCATAACCCTTCATTTGGTAATCGATTAAGACTGATACGATATAAGCAACCTAAATAAGTTACTCCTTGAATGCCAAGTTTGGTTTTATGTAGTTGACTAAAATTTAAACTCAGAACAACATTATAAATTAGTACTTGCAAATTAAATTTTGATGAGTATTTGACCTTATTGCTATACAAGTTTGGAAATCCTATTGATCTAAGTTAAATATTGAATGTGACATCGGGTCTACCTATTCTACCTTGTTCTTCTACAGGACATCAGTTTCGAGGGTCTTATTTAGTTTCTAGACATCATTTTGTAGGGTCTTCTTCTAAATGGCATCTGAGACATCTTATATATATATATCAATTTTCTTTCTATATTCATGTGGCAATGTATTTATTTGATGTTCTTGTTGCATTAGACGTTTAAAAAATTGAAAATTTAAGTTTGTCGATATATTGCCAATATTTGTCGATGTGTTCCCGAGATATTCCAAAACGATGTTTTTTGGACCCTGTCAATTTTTTCGTCGAGACGATGTTTGCAACTTTGATTCAAAGGATGACATCATCATAATCTTGCATGTAGAGACCAGGAGGAGAGGTAACACATGAAAAGGGAAGGTCCAAGTGGGAATAAATGAGGTGTGCTAAAGCAGGTATGACAACCCTTACACATGCAATCATCTTCTACATGGCATAAACATAAGTGTGGCTAGGAGCCTCTGAGCCATGTGTCCTAATGGCTCCATCCCAAGAAGCACCGGAGCACCCACCGAGGGCATAAATGCCCAACATGATGGGAGACTTCTTCCCATCAAGGGGTAGTCAGCATAGCCACTAAGCCAACACTCCTTGAAATGAAAACCAAGAGAAACTTCCATGACTAGACCAAGAGTCATGACTCCTTAAGCCCAGCTAGAGCAACACTTTTACATAAACAAGCCTAAACATGGCATTTCATAATGGCAAAAGACTTGTTCACTCTAGTACATCTAGAAGAGAACGTTGCAGACAATTTGGGGTGTAGCAATGTGCTTGATTAAATGTCAATCCGATACTCTCATACATGATAGAATCTAGTGGAAACGTTGCAATCCAGAAATCCTTAAAACTGTTATTCTAGTTTTTTCATATGAAGTCCAATGAGGTTGGAACCACTCTCAAAGATCCTGAAACAATTAATGTTAATGTTAAAAATTTGATATTACCATTTAATGTTATCGATGATTACTAGTGTTTAGGGTTTACCTTTTTTTATTTATTTTAAAAAAATCATGTTCGAACCCATGCCATACAGACTTGTGCAAAAACCATTTGGTCCTGCATTGAATCGACCTTCATCGGTTTGAAACCTTGAACCGGACCAAAATGGCCCTGAAACTGGTCAGAACGACCACTTTTGTCGGTTCCTGTATGGTTTTGATAACACAGAAACTTCCCTAATGTCTTCAATATCAATGTTAATACCCTTAACAATTTCATCTTTAACTTATGTCAAATCAGCAAGACATATAGGTGTTGGAAATTACCAAACCATAAAGACAATGACAAGTACATACTCTTAGCATAAGATAAGATGGTACAACCCTCCAAGCTCTCCAAAACCCTAACTAGGAAAAAACATGAAAAACCTTAGCTCCATCAAAGATCTAACAGAATCTAACATCAACACTAGCAAGCTTCCTTGGATCCAAGCAAGATGTCTCCTCTCTCCTCTTCTTCTTCAATAAGTACAATCCTAGGGTTTATTGCCAAGCTAACTCCTTGCATCTTTATGGTAGAAACCCTAACTCTAGACTTCAATAATGCTCATGAAAACCTAGCACCTCAAGAAAAGAGAGAGAAAGTACAAAGAAGAATCTCCAAGAGAGAGAGACTAAAGTTCTCTTCTCCTCACATCTCTAAACACAAGATGAAGATGATAAAAATGAAAGGACTCTCTCCTCCCTCTATGCATATGAGAGGTAAGGGAGGCCAACAATACAAAAGTGGCCCTAAACCCTTACAAGTAACCTACTACAAATTAGTAAGCCAAGACGTGAAGAACTCCTACAAGTGAGACATTTCAAGCTCCAAGGTGATGACAATCCACCAACAAGGCTTGAAGAGAAGGGAACACCTCCTCCAAGGGATCCAATGCTCCAATGCCTCCCTAAGTCAATGTGCCATCTCTGGGTCCACCCACCTACATGTCCACTTCATTAACCCAAGCTAGCATAGGTCAAGTACAAGCCTCCATGTAAGCAATCCAAGTAATCCCATGTCATCTAGGGTTCTGTTATCACATATATAGTAGTCGGGCTACCATATTCTATTTTTTAGATTCCAACACATTTTTCAGCCAGCTCCCCTACATATGAGATGCTGAGATGAGAATTTATCATGGATCATGATTTGATTGATGGACTATAGTACTTTCCCATGCCAGGACTGAGTTTCAAGTTACTCAGATTTGAGGACCAATGTAGCCATTTAGTCATGTACAGAGCAGTTAACAGTGCCTAGATTTGCATCAACGTTTTCTCATTGGACAGATGTTGGTTCAGATGGAATATTTTCATGCTTATGACTCAGCTTATATTATATTGTGTTATGGTTATCATTGCTCTTATACTCATTTTTGTGACATGTGTTAGCATTTAGTATCATGATCTGGCGGTCATATAAATATGTGGACTTGGATCTATCTCTATTATGTATTGATGTCCCTACTCAGAGTTAGAAGTTCTTGACCTATACTCATTGATTTTACATTCCTTAGGGAGAATAGAGGTAGTCATTCCCACCATACTTTGGCTTGCTAGTGTTGGTTTCATCATTCATTGTCTCCACCCATCCGTTACCTTCCAGTTTTGTTTTAGCCCGACTTACTACTTGACTTGTGGCATGGAGGACCTTTCCCCGCTAGAGCCTTTGTTGGACAAGCCTCCCTGTTTATTTGTGTCTCGGCTCTGAGTTGCCTAGGATGTGTTTTTCTTACCTGAAACAAGTAGTGCTGCCATCAATACAATGTATTTGGAAATACAATGAATATCTTATAAAAAAAACATTCATGAAAAGTAGTGTTTTTCAACATACGTGAATGCAAGGCTAGCCTAATGAAATTGGCTCTGTAAAATATTGCAATGAAATATCTTAAACATTCATGAAAAGTAGTGTTTTTCAACATACATGAATGCATAAAGCCTAAATGATAAAAGTCCGTATAAAAATATGTGGACAAAGGTTATGGAAAATCAAAGGCCCAAAATGCAATGGTTCCTAAAAAGTTATATCTAAAGATTGTTGGCCTTACTTGTATTGAGTTAGATTGTGAGCATTTGTCAAGGTGAGTAAGCACCTCTGAATTAGTTCACCCATTTGTGAGGCATTGCCATCCCCTTT
The DNA here is from genome assembly GCA_001517045.1 of Pseudotsuga menziesii. NCBI lineage: Eukaryota > Viridiplantae > Streptophyta > Pinopsida > Pinales > Pinaceae > Pseudotsuga > Pseudotsuga menziesii. The sequence goes on along the minus strand of LPNX010539147.1, from coordinate 415,861 downwards.
GTTGTTGTTTGTTCGGCATATGGCTATAGTGAGCATCCCCTTTCCATATCCAAAGTGTCACAGTGTTGAGTGGGAAGTCATCATTTGGACTAACCTTATGAATTTTAGCCTTCACCCTTCACCAGCAAATTGACTACAACTATGAAATGAATGATAGTCTTGAAAGTCTGTTCTAAGTTATAATAAATAAAACGCTATATATGTATTTGGTTGATGTACCTTTAGTGAGGTGATTGCTATTTGTTATGATTGTTACTTAAATGATTTGTAGAGCATGTTGTAGCTTTTTAACACTTGCAACAGATGGATGTCAGCGTGAGTTACATTATTGGTACCTGGTCATTTACAGGTTATTATTTTGTCTATTTGATATGGTTGATGATCAAGCAGAGACCTTGAGAGGGTATGAGTCTATACCTTAGATGGATTTGGACTTTTTGAGTTCAATGAGACAGCTTTTTTTCAGTTCCGATTACTTACAGAGATGATTAGGCTCACTTTACCTTTCTGGTGCAGTTTTGCTTCACCAGAGGGCAGGTCTAAGCAGGGAAATGATTTTGTTGGATCTCCTAGGACGTTGTAAGGGGCATAGGGGGTCCAACCACTTGATTATACCATAGTACCCCCCTCCCAAAGAGCCTGGTGGGCTCAATTGGACAACGTAGGCACCCTAAGAGTCTGTTTTGGCAGGTTCATGTTTCTCGAGGTAGATTAAAAAATAATTAAATGGCTACTGAGGAATTCGATTTGGGCTACTGAGGCAAGGAAATGGAATGGGATGAGTCATGATGATGAGAGTGATGTCCTTCGCACCTTCTCTAGCAGTTTGAGCATCTGATTGGGCCCACACCTATCTTTTTGGGCATTTTATATTATTTTCTGGAGCTTTTGGGAGGCGCACGATTTCCTCAAGGAGGCACAATTTCACAGTTTAAAAAATATATTATTTTTATTGTGCCATGGGGACATCCAGAGGGAGTTAGTTAACACTCCATGGACCCACCATGTGCTTCATTTATTTCTGGTTGAGTGGGGTCCCCTCTCTTTGGGTGATTTAGTCCACTTTTATATTATATGGTTATATCGATCCATGTATTGTATGTTGAGCTCATCTCAACCATTGATTAGACATTTGTATCTTTTAATCTTAGCCACTCATTTGAAAAGTGGTTAGGATTTTGGTTCTCTCATTCCTATTTAAAGGAGAGAGTTTATCATTTGTAAAGGGTCTTTGGCTCTTAGATCTGAATAATAATAATAAAATTTCTTGTGGATATTCTAGGATCTCCTTTGCATCTGGTGTTCTTAGATGGTGATTGGAAAGTTTTTGCTTCCTAGCATTCGGAAAATTGTTGTGAGATCTATATCTTTTTCCGGGAATCTGTCTTGTCTACAGGAGGGCGACTTCAGCTTGAGCGTTTTTGCAGGGGGACCTCAACTCGTTTGGATTGTCTTCGTTTTTTATCAGGGGGGTTTCATTAGTGTCATTGTGATCTATGATTTCTTCTTGCTATTTTTCTAGAGCATTTAGCTTTTTTCTCATGTTGCAACAAATCTGATATGGTTGATGTTTGTTGTGCAGGAGAGAGGGCGCATTGACTCTTTGGGGCAAAACATTGGACATAGAACTTGCTCAAAGCTTCTCAAATTGATCGGGATAGCAGGGATCATCATCATCAATGCACCTACAAGGTTTTCTAGGTAAGATCTATAGGTTAGTCCCTTTCTTCCAGATCTCAATCCATTAGCCTCTGCTTTTCTTCATTTTACACTGAAAATTCTATAATAAGAGAAACCAAAAATACCAAAAAACAGACCGCTTGATCTCGAACCCAACCACTGCTAGGTTTTGTAGATCAGGTCATCCCCTAACCATATCACCCTCAACGTTGATCTGAAAGTGGTTGGTTTTCCCTAGATCTAAGAAACTGACATCCCAAACCCTAGCGCTATCCACCATTTTTTTGACTTTTTCTATAATCTGATTTTTTCGGCAAAATACCTTCGTGGGTTTGTACATCGGGTAATCCTCTCACCAAATCACCTTCAACGCTGAGCTAGAAGTTGACAGATTGCCCTAGATCTAAGAAACTGACCTCTCAAACCCTAGCGCTAGCCATCCTGCTGTTGGTTTTTCCTATGATCTGAATTTTTCGACCAAATACCTTTTTAAGTTTGTAGATTAGGCTATTTCCCAGGTGTGTTTCCTCCAACGCTGGGTAGATAGTGACTCCATTGCCTTGGATCTGACAAGCACTGATCTCCAACCCTAGCGCTACCCCCTCTTTGGCCTCTTTTTCCTGAGATCTGACTTTTCCTTGGTGACTCGGGTACTTTGACATTGTCATATCTTTCATCGAGTTTGTCCTTGGATACTAGATAGCCCCAATCCTGTCTTTGCCCTCCCTGCATTGGTTATGTTTCCCAAGGCAGCGGATATCTTCACCTATTGCTAGTACCTTAACCCCAAATCTAGTATTTACTTCATAGGTCACCTATGTCCCACTTTGGATCAAGCCTCACAATTCCTAAACCATAATCCAAAGCCTTGGTTCACCTAGTGACATCATCCATAGATCTAGGGTTTCCATTACCTTACACCTTATGTACCTCAAGTCCATTTGATCTGATCTAGTGTCTAGGTTTGGTCTCTCCTGTCGGGAGTAGATCTGAGTCTCCCCCTTTGTTGTCTTGGGCTAAGACAACATAAAGCAAAGACTGCCTCGATTGGCGTGACAACCATCCATCTGGGAGTCGAGGCAATCTTGGTTCCACCTCCGTAGTTGCTTGTCCCTTTACCGTCCATCCTGGATCCACCTCATAGAGGCAACTACAAGGTTGGTGATAACAGGTTCAATACGCTCCTCCAATGTAGGGAACTTCCCAAGCAAGCAACTTGTCCATGTGGCCAATATATAGAATGTCACCAAGCTATCCAACACTTCATAGAAGAATGTCATGCAAGTGTCCATATTATAAATTGAGCACATAGATCTGTAGACAAACACAAAACTCACAAAATAGATCACACAATTTACTCAGCAATTGAAGAATGAAACAGTGCAAAAATGGCTTGCAACTGTGAATGCTTTCATTAATCAAAAAGTAAATAGATAATAATTACAATGAAGTACAATGGCTAAATAGCCACAAGCAATTTGAATCCACATGATGAAATTCGAATTGATTACACTCTACTTGACTGTAGGTAACTAAGACCTTGTCTAAATCATTATCGGAGGACTCGATGGTTAACTGACCTTGTCTAAATCATCACCGGAGTTCATCGGAGTTCTAAAACACAACTCAAGTGTCTAATTCAGTGTTGACTGAGGCTAACTGACTCAGGTAGGTGAGAAATGCGCCTCTTTTGCATGCAGCCATGCAAACCTAGTGCTAACTGAATGTAGAGGACTAGAACTGAATGTAACTGAATCCTAACTTAGCTTGACTAGACACCAACTCAACTCAACTGACCTTGGTTGGTATCGGCACTCCCAGTGGCTCCTAAATTGTAGGGATTGGTCTAGGAGGCTCCTAAACTGATGCATGCAAGTGCAATCAGTGGCAATAGGCCTCAATTAGTGTTTCCCACACTTTAGTAACTGAAACATGTGCCCCAATTAGGCCAAGTGTACCCAATGGTGCTAGGGACTAAAAATAGACTAGATGGACTCCCAATTTAGACATGACTCCTGATTTACACATATGACCAAATTGGACAAGGGAGGATTAATAATCTTAATACATATGAGCTCTAGAAACCCATGAGTAAGCAATCTCCAATGTGCAAGTCCACCATGGGTCAACAAGTGGAGCCTTATGGTTGGCACTAAGGTTTCTTCTTGTTCCAGTTTAGCATTCCTATGCATGTGAATGCAATAGAATGAGTGGTCCATTCATTTGCAAAAACACCTTTGTGGTCCTTAACCAATGGACCCATGAATTCTCAGCTGCTAAAAAAAAAGCATCTTGCCTACCTAGTATTGGTAAATTTCCAAGGCCTGCCTACGTAGTTTTGGTTGGGCGTACAAAAAATTGCTTATCCTTTGGGGAAATTCTTTGTGAACAACAAGAACCTTTTTTACCCCTAGGCCTTAACATAGTGTGTGGCATGTGCATAAATTTTTTTGGCATTAGATGGATAAAGATCTCCATGATCACCTCCCCTTGTCTTATCCATGGGAATTTTAATATGGTAGAATGCCAAGAAGACAAAGGTGGGATCTTCCTATTTGTTTTCTAAATGGAGGGAAAGAGGCATGGTGGACCCTGCAGGCTCGATTCAAGCACTATGACTCTAACCATAAAGGGGTCAAGTGTATATGCCAATTCTTTTGTTTTTTCTCCATCTTTGGTTGGTTGGTTCATGTGGATATTACAACCACTCTTTCTAACCATCAACCCATTTGGTTCTCCATTTCTTGGAGAGTTGAGCAGGTGAATACGCCCAGAAGTTAGAACTTAGTACATTCTAAATGTTTCACATCCATAAATCCCTGGCTACCTGCCCTATATTTGAATAATGTGGAACCTCATTCTCTGGCCAATCGATGACTCTACGTAGATTGCATGGTGGACTAGCACCATCTTTTGAATTATGGCTTTTCTACATGGTGTTATCACCAACCTTGTAGTAGCTTGTGTGAGGTGGATCCATGATGGATGGTAGAGGGGTGAGCAACTAAGGGGTGGAACCAAGACTGCCTAGACTCCTAAATGGATGGTTGTCACGCCAATCAAGGCAGCCTTCACTTTATGTTATTTAAGTCCAACACAACAATGGGGGAGACCTGGATCTACTCCCGACAGGAGAGATCAGACCTAGACACCAAAACAGATCAAATGTGGCCTTGAGGTACGTAAGGTGCAAGGTAAATGGAAACCCTAGCTCTAGGGTTTAGGTACTAGCAACTGATGGAGATGACCATTGTCTTGGGAAACGTAACTGTGACAGGGTGAGCAAGGACAGAGTTGGGACTGTCTAATACCAAGGAGACAAACTCAGTGAAAGATAGGTAACTTGAGTTATCAAGGAATGTTGGCAAAGAGAATGGGAGTAAGGTTAACTTAAGGCTAGCGCTAGAGATAGGAGATCAGTGCCTTTCGTGCATTGGGAAAAGGAGTCAGTATCAGCACAACGTTTCAGTGAACCCACCTGGGATATGTCTTGATCTATGGACCCAGAAAAGGATTTGGCCCAGAAGATCCAGGTTACAGGGAAATCAGCAGAAGGAGGGCTAGCGCTAGGGCTTGGAGAGGCAGATCTGCAGATCTAGAGCCATCAGGAGACTATCCGCTCAGCATTGGAGGGGAAATCAGATCAGGATGGCCCGATCTACAAACCCAAGTCAGAAAATTGCAGGAAAATCAGATCTGGAAAAGTCAAAATCTGACGAGGGGGGCTAGGAGGCTAAAAGTCAGTTTTTTTAGATCTAGGGCAACCTGGCAGAAACTAGCTCAGTGTTGGGGGTGTTTTGGAGTGCTCAAGCCCTAATCCATCAGCCTAGCCTGTCAGATTTCAGAAAAAGTAAACTCCAGAAAAGTTCAGTTTTCAGTGAAGGCGCTAGGTTTGTTTCAATCTAAAACTTAGATATAGGTCAAACTGCCATGAATCTGGACAGCGTTGAGGGTGATTTGGACTATGTGAGACCCGATCTATCAGACTATGAAGTCAGAAATCAGAAAAAGTCAAAACCCTAGCAGGTCAAATTTTCAGTGGGGGCGCTATACAGTTTTCAAACTAAAATTCAGATCTAGGTCAAACCAGCAGGAATTTGACCAGCGTTGCAGTAGATTCGGTGAGGGGGAGGCCCGATCTATGAAACCCAACAGTGGTTTGGCCAAATATCGGACGGTTCCTGGATTTAGTAATTTTTAAGGTTTTTTTAGTATTTTAAGGATTTTCAGAAAAATGAAAGGAAAACAGGTACAATGGATTTAGATCTGTTAAAGAGAAGAGAATTACCTGTTGGATCGTACCTGGAAATGCTTGTAGAAGTCTTAACAACGATGATCCTTGCTATCCCGATCAATTCTGGAAGATCCACGTGATTTCTATAACGGATGTAAGCCCCAAGCCACCAATGGGCCCCCTACCCTGCATGAGCAAACGTCAACAATATCAGATTTGCTAAGACAAGATAAAGAAACCAAATGCTATAGGAAAGTAAAAAAAAGTAGTCATAGATCATAATGACACTAATGAAAACCCCCTAATCCAAGACGAAAATAACCAAACGAGTTGAGATCCCCCTGCAAAAACGCTCCAGCCAAAACGCCCTCCTATAGACAAGACAATGATAGCAGAAAAAATATAAATCTCACATGAATTTCCACAATGCTAGGAAGCAGAAGACTATCCAATCACCATTTGAGAACATCAGATGCAAAGCAGATCCAGAAAATATCCACGGAAAAATCTTTCTATTATTCAGATCCAAGCGCCAAAGACCCATTACAAATGAGAAGCTCTCTCCTTTAAATAGAAATAAGAGAACCCAATCATAACCGAATCTTAACCAGTTTCAAAACAAGTGGCTAAGATTAAAAGATAAAATATTCTAATCAATGGTTGAGATGAACTCAACATACAATACATGGATCATATAACCATAAAGTACCAAAGTGGACTAAATCACCCATAAAGAGGGTACCCCACTCAACAACAAATAAATGAAGCACATGGTGGGTTCATGGAGTGTTGACTAACTCCCTCTGGGTGTCTCCATGGCACAATAAAATAATATAATATTTTAATTCTTTGACTTTGTGCCTCCTTGAGGAAATCGTGAGCCTCCCAAAAGCTCCAGAAAATAATATAAAATGCCCAAAAAAATAGGTATGGGCCCAATCAAGTGCTGCAACTTTTGGAGAAGGTGTGGAGGACATCATTGTCATCATCATGACTCATCCCATGTCATTTCCTTGCCTCAGTAGCCGAAATCGTTTTCTTCAATAGCCATTTAATCATTTTTTAATCTGCCTTGAGAAACGTGAACCTGCCAAAACAACCTCCTAGGGTGCCTGCGTTGTCAAATTGAGGCCACCAGGATCGCTAAGATGGGGGTACTATGGTACAAACAAGTGGCTGCACCCCCTATGTCCGTACAACACCCTAGGAGATCAAAATAAAACATCTCCCTGCTCAGACACATCATCCTGTGAAGCAAAACTGCATCAGAAAGTTGAAATGAGCCTGATCATTTCTGCAAGTGCCCAGAACTGAAAATAAATTGTCTCATTAGACTCAGAGAGTCCAAGTCCATCTAGGGTGTATACTCATACCCCTCACAAGTCTCTACCTGACCATCAACCATATCCAATAAACAATATAACCATATGTAAATGATCAGACACCAATAATAACTCAAACTATCATCTATCTGCTGCAAGTGTTATAAGGCTATGACATGCTCTACAACTCATTCAAGCAACAATCACAACAAGTAGCAGTCATTTCACTGGCGGTACATCAACCAATACATATATAAGGCTTTATTTATTATTACTTAGACTTAGACTTTCAGAACTATACTCACTTCATAGTTGTAGTCAATTTGCTAGTGAAGGGTGAAGGATGAAATTGACAAGGCTAAGGCAAAGGATGACTTCTTACTTAACATCATGACACTTTGAATATGAAAGGGGAATACTCATTATAACCAATGCTGAACAAACAACAACACAGGGAATGGCAGTGCCTCACAAATGGTTGAGTTGTTTAGAGAGTGCTTATTCAACTTAGGCATCATGACTACATCAAGCTTGATCCAGCTTCATTAGGATCATCAATTTTATTTCCATGGCCCTTTTGGCCTATATCACCTGTTATCACATATATACTAGCCAGGCTACCATATTCTATTTTTCAGACACAGTACATTTTTCAGCCAGATCTCTTACATATGAGATGCTGAGATGAGCAGTTTTGACGGATCATTATTGTATTGGTGGACTATTATACTCTCCCATGTCAAGACTGAGTCTCAGGACACTCAGATCTGAGGACCGATGTAGCCATTTAGTCATTACAGAGCAGTTCTTGATGCCCAGTTTTATATCAGTGCTTTTTCATTGGACAGATGATGTTTCAGATGGATTATATGCATGATTATGACTCTGCTTTTTATATTGTGTTATGGTTATCATTGCTCTTATACTCATCTTTGTGACATGTATTAACATGTAGTGTCATGATCTGGCGGTCATAATAATATGGACTTGGATGTATTTGTATATATGTATTGATGTCCCTACTCTGACTTTGAAATTCCTGATCTATACTCATTGGTTTTACCCTCCCTAGGGAGAATAGAGGTAGTCATTCCCACCAGTGTTTTGGCTTGCTAGTGTTGGCTTCATCATTCACTATCTCCACCCATCCATTACCTTCCAGTTTAGTTTTCAACCCGGCTGACTTCTTGACTTATGGCATGGAGGACCTTTTCCCCCGCTAGAACCTTTGTTGGACAAGCCTCCCTGTTTATATTGTGTCTCGGCTCTGAGTTGGTGACAGAACTTGCCTTTGGTGAATTGGATTGTATGCCTAAATCATTCTGGTCGGTTGTCCCGATGTTTGGCACAGTGCAAAACTCCCCCTGGTCACTTGAGATGTTGTTGGCTAAAACTGAAAGCTCATGTACTACTTATTGGAAAGTGTTATGTATGCGCCCATGGAAAATGAAAATGCTAAAACTGTGTTTCTTAACATATGTAAAGAGGGCAAGAGCAATGAAATGCTAAAATACCCCTTGAAGGTTATAAGAAAAGGTCAAAAAAAGCAATGGTTAAAAATGTGTTATATCCAAATATTGCTGACCTTATAAAATAAATATGTCTCGGATGAAAGCTGCGATTAGCTGTGCTTTTAAGCACTGGTGAAGTCCTAAAGGGTCATATAGGCCAAAAAGGCCATGGAAATAAAATTAATGATCCTAATGAAACTGGATCAAGCTTGATGTAGTCATGATGCCTAAGTTGAATAAGCACTCTCTAAACAACTCAAGCATTTGTGAGGCACTGCCATTCCCTGTGTTGTTGTTTGTCCGGCATTGGTTATAGTGAGTATTTCCTTTCCATACCCAAAGTGTCATGATGTTAAGTAGGAAGTCATCTTTTGCCTTAGCCTTGTCAATTTCATCCTTCACTCTTCACTAGCAAATTGACTACAACTATGAAGTGAGTATAGTCCTGAAAGTCTAAGTCTGAGTAATAATAAATAAAGCCTTATATATGTATTGATTGATGTACCGCCAGTGAAATGACTACTACTTGTTGTGATTGTTGCTTGAATGAATTGTAAAGCATGTCTTAGCTTTATAACACTTGCAGCAGATGGATGATAATCTGAGTTATTATTGGTGTCTGATCATTTACAGATGGTTATATTGTTTATTGGATATGGTTGATGATCAGGTAGAGACCTGTGAGGGGTATGAGTATATACCCTAGATGGATTGAGACTCTCTGAGTCTAATGAGACAGTTTATTTCCAGTTCTAAACACTTGGAGATATGATCAGGCTCATTCTGCCTTTTTGATGTAGTTTTTCTTCACAGGTTGATATGTTTGAGCAGGGAGATGTTTCAGTTGGATCTCCTAGGGTGTTGAATGGGCATAGGGGGTGCAGCCACTTGTTTGTACCATAGTACCCCCATCCCAGAGAGTCTGGTGGGCTCAGTTTGACAACGCAGGCACCCTAGGAGGCTGTTTTGGCAGGTTCATGTTTCTCGAGGCAGATTAAAAAATGATTAAATGGCTATTGAAGAAATCGATTTGGGCTACTGAGGCAAGGAAATGACATGGGATGAGTCATAATGATGAGAGTGATGTCCTCCACACCTTCTTCAGTAGTTGTAGCACCTGATTGGGCCCACACCTATTTTTGGGCATTTTTATATTATTTTCTGGAGCTTTTGGGAGGCTCACGATTTCCTCAAGGAGGCACAAAGTCAAAGAATTAAAATATTATATTATTTTATTATGCCATGGGGACACCCAGAGGGAGTTAGTCAACACTCCATGGACCCACCATGTGCTTCATTTATTTCTTGTTGAGTGGGGTACCCTCTTTATGGGTGATTTAGTCCACTTTGGTACTTTATGGTTATATTGATCCATGTATTGTATGTTGAGCTCATCTCAACCATTGATTAGAATATTTTATCTTTTAATCTTAGCCACTCGTTTTGAAAGTGGTTAGGATTCGGTTATGATTGTGGTTTTCTCATTTCTATTTAAAGAAGAGAGTTTCTCATTTGTAAGGGGTATTTGGCTCTCGGATCTGAATAATGGAAAGATTTTTTTGTGGATATTTTCTGGATCTGCTTTGCATCTGATGTTCTCAAATGGTGATTGGATAGTCTTCTGCTTCCTAGCATTGTGGAAATTCATGTGCGATCTATATTTTTCTGCTATTATTGTCTTGTCTACAGGAGCGCGTTTTGGCAGGAGCGTTTTTGCAGGGGGACCTCAACTCGTTCCGTTTTCTTCGTCTTGGATCAAGGGGTTTTCATTAGTTTCATTGTGATCTATGATTACTTCGTTTTACTTTCCTGTAGCATTTGGTTTCTTTATCTTGTATTGGCAAATCTGATATTGTTGACGTTTGTTCATGCAGGGTAGGGGGCGCATTGGTGGTTTGGGGCTTACATCCGTCATAGAAATCACTTGGATCTTCCAGAATTGATTGGGATAGCAAGGATCATCACTGTTAAGACTTCTACAAGCATTTCCAGGTACGATCCAACAGGTAACTCTCTTCTCTTTAACAAATCTGAATCCATTGTACCTGTTTTTCCTTCCATTTCTCTGAAAATTCCTAAAATACTAAAAAACCCTAAAAAGTAATAAATCTGGGAATCGTCCGATCTTTGGCCAAACCACTTATGGGTTTCATAAATCGGGCCTCCCCTTCACTGAATCTACTGCAATGCTGGTCAAATCCCTGTTGGTTTGACCTAGATCTGATTTTTAGCCTGAAAACTGCATAGCGCCCCCACTGAAAATCTAACCTACTAGGGTTTTGACTTTTTCTGATTTCTGACTTCATAGACTGATAGATCGAGTCCTACACAATCCAAATCACCCTCAACGCTGTCCAGATTCATGGCAGTTTGACCTAGATCTGAGTTTTAGACTGAAACAGCCCTAGCGCCTTCACTGAAAACTGGACTTTTTCAGAGTTTACCTTTTCTGAAATCTAACAAGATAGGCTGATAGAGCAAGGCTTGAGCACTCTAGAACACCCCCAACGCTGAGCTAGTTCCTACCAGGTTGCCCTAGATCTGAAAAACTGATTGTCAGCCTCCTAGCCCCCCTCATCAGATTTGGATTTTTCCAGATCTGATTTTTCCTGCAATTTTCTGACTTGGGTTTGTAGATCGAGCCATCCTGATCTCATTTCCCCTCCAACACTAAGCTGATAGTCTCCTAGTGGCTCTAGATCTGCAGATCTACCTCTCCAAACCCTAGTGCTAGCCCTCCTTCTGCTCATTTTCCTATAACCTGAATCTTCCGGGCCAAATTCTTTTCTGGGTCCATAGATCAGGGTATATCCCAGGTGGGTTCACTGAAACGTTGTGCTGATACTAACTCCATTGCCCAATGCACGAAAGGCACTGATCTCCTATCTCTAGCGCTAGCCCTAAATTGACCTTACTCCCATTCTCTTTGCCAACATTCCTTGATAACTCAAGTTACCTATCTTTCACTGAGTCCGTCTCCTTGGTACTAGACAGTCCCAACTCTGTCCTTGCTCACCCTGTCACAGTTACGTTTCCCAAGACAGTGATCATCTCCATCAGTTGCTAGTACCTAAACTCTAGAGCTAGGGTTTTCATTTACCTTGCACCTTACGTACCTCAAAGCCACATTTGATCTGTTCTGGTGTCTAGGTCTGATCTCTCCTGTAGGGAGTAGATCCGAGTCTCTTCCGTTGTTGTCTTGGACTTAGATAACATAAAGTGAAGGCTGCCTTGATTGGCATGACAACCATCCATTTGGGAGTCTAGGCAATCTTGGTTCCACTCCTTAGTTGATTGCCCCTCTACCATCCATCCTGGATCCACCTCACAAAGGAAACTACAAGGTTGGTGATAACATGACCCTTTGGGACTTCACCAGTGCTTAAAAGCACAACTAATCGCAGCTTTCATCCGGGACATATTTATTTTATAAGGTCAGCAATATTTGGATACAAGATATTTTTAACCATTGCTTTTTTGGACCTTTTCTTATACCCTTCAAGGGGTATTTTAGCATTTCATTGCTCTTGCCCTCTTTACATATGTTAAAAAACACAGTTTTAGCATTTTCATTTTCCATGGGCGCATAGATAATATTTCCAATACAGGTAGTACATGAGCTTTCAGTTTTAACCAACGACGTCTCAAATGACCAGGGGGAGTTCTGCACAGTGCCAAACATCAGGACAACCGACTAGAATGATTTAGGCATACAATCCAACTCACCAAAGGCAGGTTTTGTCACCAACTCAGAGCTGAGACACAAAATAAATAGGGAAGCTTGTCCAACAAAGGTTCCAGTGGAGGAAAAGGTCCTCCATGCCATAAGTCAAGAAGTCAGTCGGGTTGAAAACTAAACTAGAAGGTAATGGATGGGTGGAGATAGTGAATGATGAAACCAACACTAGCAAGCCAAAACAATGGTGGGAATGACTACCTCTATTCTCCCTAGGGAGGGTAAAACCAATTAGTATAGATCAGGAACTTCAAAGTCAGAGTAGGGACATCAATACATAAATACAAATACATCCAAGTCCATATAATTATGACCGCCAGATCATGACACCACATGTTAATACATGTCACCAAAATGAGTATAAGAGCAATGATAACCATAACACAATATAAAAAGCTGAGTCATAATCATGCATATAATCCATCTGAAACATCATCTGTCCGATGAGAAAGCACTGATATAAAACTAGGCATCAATAGCTCCTCTGTAATGACTAAATGGCTACATCGATCCTCAAATCTGAGTGTCCTGAGACTCAGTCCTGACATGGGAGAGTACAATAGTCCACAAATACAATAATGATCCGTCAAAACTGCTCATCTCAGCATCTCATAAGTAAGAGATCCGGCTGAAAAAATGCACTGTGTCTGAAAAATAGAATATGGTGTCCTGGCTATTATATATGTGATAACATCTAGCTCCAAGTGGGACAAGTGCTCTGCTAAAAAGAGCGCTTGAGAACCTCAAAATCTCTGGTCCTCGCACTCTGCTTCTCGCATCCTCGATCAATCCATACAGCTCTCCAACCACTACCAAGAATGTACCTGACTACCTGCAACATGTCCAGAGCTATACCAAACTCACAGACCAATCGTCAGAACAATATGTGGATAATATATAAAATACTGAAAATAAAGATGCATGAAACTGAAAAGCAGAAAATAAATCTAATCTATAACCATAACTTTCAATAAAAGTTTGATTTTTTATTTTGCAGAATAACAAAATTATACTAAGAGCTTCAAAGATGAGCTTCAGACAACAAAGCAAGATTCTATACTACTGTCGGGAAGGCTTGTGCAGATCCTACCTACCCTACTCTAACGAATCTAGACAAGTGTTAGGTAAAATCATAAATCCAATGCAACCATTTGCTGAATGAATCCATTGAGCTTTCTTTACAGTTAATGACCCAACAAGCTAGAGATGGTTTGAAAGTAATGTATATGAAAATTGAAACCATTCTAACTTGTTGTTTGAAATTCAAAGAAGGATCTAGAATGAAATCATGCCAAGGCTGAAATTGACTTTCTAGAAACTCATCCATCCAGATACTGACAGGATCATAAGAAGTACGCAAGCACACTCTTGATGGAAGGAGACAATATGACTCATGATTCGACCACTCCAAACAGTTCTTTGTTTTCTCCTCTACCTTACTAGGACATTCAATTTTATTCACTCCAGAATAAATGGGAAAATCAAATGGGGACAAGTTGTAATGCAATGAAACTGTTAATGAGATCAAGCCCATTTGATGTTTAAAAATGGAAAAAATATGAAATTGATCTTTATACACCTTCTCCAGCCATCCATAATACAGACTTACAAATTGAAAATTTTTATTTATTACAGATGACTGAGAAGAGACATGAAGTGCCTTTTCCCCAATTACGTGATAATGCTTAAACTCCTGATTAAAGATTTGGAAAGTATCAACTTGATTAAAAGATAAACCCATACAAGAAAACTCAAAAAGTTGGGACGGGAGGGTGGATTGAGAATTTTCTCCCAAACTTGGAATAATTGATCTCAGAATTTGACAAGAGAAAAGAGCTTTTAAATTAATTCCAGGAGTGATTCCAAGATTCGAAACAAGGTCAGTATCCACACATTGAACCAACATATTATGATTAAGGATTGGCTGAAGAATTCTATTGACACTATCAGGACAAGGATCCTCATTGCAATGTTCTTGATTAAGTTCACTTACAATCGTATCATCATGCGATTGTTTTTCTTTAGGCTCTAGATAAGGGATAACACCAACAAGTTCGGTTTCAATTTCCCTATCCCTCTTACAGGCATGCTCTTCAATCACACTATGACCACAAGATTGTTCTTCAACAGAAGTTTGATTAACCTCAACCTTTTCTTCTTCTGCAGTGATATGATCAAGGTCTGAATCAAGATTCGGATAGGTTGGATACTGACTCAAATTATCATCAATTAGGCAATGACTATGGAGTTGCTCTTTTAAAAACTCTTTAATGACCTCACCTATGGAAGGCTCAACTAAATATGTTTCTTGATAGTGATAATTTTGTTCTCCTTCTTCATTTGTGCCTCCCTGATCTAATGATGACAAGATTTTAATAAGTTCCCCTTCTATATCAATATCAAGGTCATAATCCTGAAGGGTCGAGATTTGATCATCGTCACTCTCTTGCATCGAAGAGTCATTCAAAGGCATGTCCACTGTTGGATCGGGAGAGGAATCAATTTGATGAGGAATATCGTCAGTTATCTCATTATGGTTATCCTGATTATCTTTATCAGATTGATCTTCAACAACAAAATCATTATTTGGATGTATGGATTCATCAATGCTTTCACCCCATTCTTTTCTTAATAAATCGGTAAACATGTCATATCCAGTGATGGATCCTAGTGCTAACGTGTATAACCAATAATCGGTGTTACCTTCTAAGGATTCACAAAGGGCTCGCATATAGACATCTTCATGTTCTGCGCCCATGGATTCCATATAACACCAACAAGCATCCAAGTGGATTTCAATTGATTCAGTTGAATTTGCAAAGAAACGAGGCAACCCTTTAATGTATCTTTTTGGCATAGGATGAGGTGCCTCATAGACTTCAGAGAAGTCCAGACAAGATAGAAGCTGCCTTTTTAGCTTGGTTGGATTTTCCTTGATTTCGTTGAAAAATTGGACAAATAAATTCGAGTTCATTGTGAAGAATGGGATGTTCTAAGAACTTAAGATTAATATGTTGGGTACGGTCCTCAGTGGAGTTTCCAGGTGAACCACACAAGTAATTCACCAATAAAAGATATGTCGTAGGGAAAGTTGAGGTATGTTGAACTAAGTAGGCCTCTACCTCCCCGGCAACGGTGCCAAGATGTTGGCAAAGAGAACAGGAGAAGAGCTTAAGGATAAATGTCAGACTAGGGTAGGCCTCTACCTTCCCCGGCAACGACGCCAAAATGTTATCACCAACCTTGTAGTTTCCTGTGTGAGGTGGATCCAGGATGGATGGTAGAGGGGCAAGCAACTAAGGGGTGGAACCAAGACTGCCTAGACTCCCAAATGGATGGTTGTCACGCCAATCAAGGCAGCCTTCACTTTATGTTATCTAAGTCCAACACAACAACGGGGGAGACCTGAATCTACTCCCAACAGGAGAGATCAGACCTAGACACCAGAACAAATCAAATGTGGCCTTGAGGTACGTAAGGTGCAAGGTAAATGGAAACCCTAGCTCTAGAGTTTAGGTACTAGCAACTGATGGAGATGACCACTGTCTTGGGAAACGTAACTATGACAAGGTGAGCAAGGACAGAGTTGGGACTGTCTAGTACCAAGGAGACAAACTCAGTGAAAGATAGGTAACTTGAGTTATCAAGGAATGTTTGCAAAGAGAATGAGAGTAACGTCAACTTAGGGCTAGCGCTAGAGATAAGAGATTAGTGCCTTTCGTGCATTAGGCAATGGAGTCAGTATCAGCACAACGTTTCAGTGAACCCACCTAGGATATACCCTAATCTATGGACCTAGAAAAGGATTTGGCCCGGAAGATTCAGATTACAGGGAAATCAGCAGAAGGAGGGTTAGCGCTAGGGTTTGGAGAGGCAGATCTGCAGATTTAAAGCCACCAGGAGACTATCAGCTCAGCGTTGGAGGGGAAATGAGATTAGGATGGCTCGATCTACAAACCCAAGTCAGAAAATTGCAGGAAAATTAGATTTGGAAAAGTCAAAATCTGACGAGGGGGGCTAGGAGGTTGAAAGTCAGTTTTTTCAGATCTAGGGCAAACTGGCAGAACCTAGCTCAGCATTGGGGTTGTTCTGGAGTGCTCAAGCCCTAATCTATCAGCCTAGCCTGTCAGATTTCAGAAAAAAGTAAACTCCGAAAAAGTCCAGTTTTCCGTGAAGGCGCTAAGGCTGTTTCAGTCTAAAACTCAGATCTAGGTCAAACTGCCATGAATCTGGACAGCTTTGAGGGTGATCTGGACTGTGTGAGACCTGATCTATCAGTTTATGAAGGCAGAAATCAGAAAAAGTCAAAACCCTAGCAGGTCAAATTTTCAGTGCGGGCACTATGCAGTTTTTAGACTAAAATTCAGATCTAGGTCAAACCAGCAGGAATTTGACCAGCGTTGCAGTAGATTCAGTGAGGGGGAGGCCCGATCTATGAAACCCAGCAGTGGTTTGGCCAAAGATCGGACGGTTCCTAGATTTAGTATTTTTAAGGGTTTTTTAGTATTTTAAGGATTTTCAGAAAAATGGAAGGAAAACAGGTACAATGGATTTAGATCTGTTAAAGAGAAGAGAATTACCTATTGGATCGTACCTGGAAATGCTTGTACAATCAATTCTGGAAGATCCACGTGATTTCTATGACGGATGTAAACCCCAAGCCACCAATGCGCCCCCCACCCGGCATGAGCAAACGTCAACAATATCATATTTGCTAAGACAAGATAAAGAAACCAAATGCTATAGGAAAGTAAAAAGAAGTAATCATAGATCACAATGACACTAATGAAAACCCCCTGATCCAAGACGAAAATAACTGAACGAGTTGAGGTCTCCCTATAAAAACACTCCAGCCAAAACGCCCTCCTGTAGACAAGACAATGATAGCAGAAAAAATATAGATCTCACATGAATTTCCACAATGCTAGGAAGCAGTAGACTATCCAATCACCATTTGAGGACATCATATGCAAAGCAGATCCATAAAATATCCCCAGAAAAATCTTTCTATTATTCAGATCCAAGAGCCAAAGACCCCTTACAAATGAGAAGCTCTCTCCTTTAAATAGAAATGAGAGAACCACAATCATAACCGAATCCTGACCACTTTCAAAACGAGTGGCTAAGATTAAAAGATAAAATATTCTAATTAATGGTTGAGATGAGCTCAATATACAATACATGGATCAATATAACCATAAAGTACCAAAGTGGACTAAATCACCCATAAAGAGAGTACCCCACTCAACAAGAAATAAATGAAGCACATGGTGGGTCCATGAAGTGTTGACTAACTCCCTCTAGGTGTCCCCATGGCACAATAAAATAATATAATATTTTAATTCTTTGACTTTGTGCCTCCTTGAGGAAATCGTGAGCCTCCCAAAAGCTCCAGAAAATAATATAAAATGCCCAAAAAAATAGGTGTGGGCCCAATCAGGTGCTGCAACTGCTGGAGAAGGTGTGGAGGACATCACTCTCATCATCATGACTCATCCCATGTCATTTCCTTGCCTCAGTAGCCCAAATCGATTTCTTCAATAACCATTTAATCATTTTTTAATCTGCCTCGGTAAAGGTGAACCTACCAAAACATCCTCCTAGGGTGCCTACGTTGTCAAACTGAGCCCACCAAGATCTTTGGGATGGGGGTACTATGGTACAAAGAAGTGGCTGCACCGCCTATGTCCATACAATGCCCTAGGAGATCCAAATAAAACATCTCCCTACTCAAACACATCATCCTGTGAAGCAAAACTGCATCAGAAAGGTAAAATGAGCCTGATCATTTCTGCAAGTGCCCGGAACTGAAAATAAACTGTCTCATTAGACTCAGAGAGTCCAAATCCATCTAGGGTGTATACTCATACCCCTCACAGGTCTCTACCTGATCATCAACCATATCCAATAAACAATATAACCATATGTAAATGATCAGACACCAATAATAACTTAGACTATCATCCATCTACTGCAAGTGTTATAAGGCTAAGACATGCTCTACAACTCATTTAAGCAACAATCACAACAAGTAGTAATCATTTCACTGGCGGTACATCAACCAATACATATATAAGGCTTTATTTATTATTACTCAGACTTAGACTTTTAGGACTATACTCACTTCATAGTTGTAGTCAATTTGCTAGTGAAGGGTGAAGGATGAAATCGGCAAGGCTAAGGCAAATGATGACTTCCTACTTAACATCATGACACTTTGGATATGAAAGGGGAATACTCACTATAACCAATGCCGAACAAACAACAACACAGGGAATGGCAGTGCCTCACAAATGGTTGAGTTGTTTAGAGAGTGCTTATTCAACTTAGGCATCATGACTACATCAAGCTTGATCCAGGTTCATTAGGATCATCAATTTTATTTCCATGGCCTTTTTGGCCTATATGACCCTTTGGGGCTTCACCAATGCTTAAAAGCACAGCTAGTCGCAGCTTTCATCCGGGACATATTTATTTTATAAGGTCAGCAATATTTGGATACAACATATTTTTAACCATTGCTTTTTTGGACCTTTTCTTATACCCTTCAAGGGGTATTTTAGCATTTCATTGCTCTTTCCCTCTTTACATATGTTAAGAAACACAGTTTTAGCATTTTCATTTTCCATGGGAGCATATATAATATTTCCAATACAGGTAGTACATGAGCTTTCAGTTTTAGCCAACAACATCTCAAGTGACCAGGGGGAGTTCTGCATAGTGCCAAACATCGGGACAACCGACCAAAATGATTTAAGCATACAATCCAACTCACCAAAGGCAAGTTTTGTCACCAACTCATAGCCGAGACACAATATAAATAGGGAAGCTTGTCCAACAAAGGTTCTAGCAGGGAAAAAGGTCCTCCATGCCATAAGTCAAGAAGTCAGTCGGGTTGAAAACTAAACTAGAAGGTAATGGATGGGTGGAGATAGTGAATGATAAAGCCAACACTAGCAAGCCAAAACAATGGTGGGAATGACTACCTCTATTCTCCCTAGGGAGGGTAAAACCAATGAGTATAGATTAGGAACTTCAAAGTCAAAGTAGGGACATCAATACATAAATACAAATACATCCAAGTCCATATAATTATGACCGCCAAATCATGACACCACATGTTAATACATGTCACCAAAATGAGTATAAGAGCAATGATAACCATAACACAATATAAAAAGCCGAGTCATAATCATGCATATAATCCATCTGAAACATCATTTGTGCAATGAGAAAGCACTGAAATAAAACTGAGCATCAATAACTGCCTTGTAATGACTAAATGGCTACATCGGTCCTCAAATTTGAGTGTCTTGAGACTCAGTCTTGACATGGGAGAGTACAATAGTCCACAAATACAATAATGATCCGTCAAAATTGCTCATCTCAGCATCTCATATGTAAGAGATCTGGCTAAAAAAATGTACTGTGTCTGAAAAATAGAATATGGTAGCCTGGATACTATATATGTGATAACACATGGCTATGGCATCAAAGAGCCAAAATCCGAAGAGGTCAGAATTATGCAATATGGCGTGAACTTGATGGCCTACACCAGGACCTCTATTGAACCCCTTTTGATAAAAAAAAGTAAGAAAGGTATGCAAAGTTCCATTACTTATGGAGGTTGGATGACATTTGTTGGGAAAAAGGTGCCCAACTACATGGTAGGCATCCTTGGCTAAAGACAAGGGATCCACAAAAGCCTTCTTTAAATCCCTTGGCAATAAGAATGCTTGGGAATCTATCTTTTCTCTAAAGGAAAACATGGACCATTCAACTAACCAAAGGAATATTGAGCATGAATTTGTGGAGCACTATCATATGGTATTTCAATCTCAAGGGATGTTGATGGAATGAAAAAGGCCACCCAAAAATTCCTTGATTTTATGTCGTATACATTGTCAAACAAGTAGGAGAGAGCTCGTGAGGTAGCCCTTTCCCTCGATGGGCTATCTTCTTCCCTACATCAAATGCTAGATGACAAGTTACCTAGCCTATATGGGTTTCCATGTGAATTCTATAAGGCCACCTACAAGTTTGTGGGGCTAGACTTGCTTTAAGTTTAGAAGAAGGCCTTGCATACTCAGTTTGTTGGGGAAGGAATCAACCAAGGGTTCATTTGTTTCATCCCCAAAGATGGTGACCCTTAGGATAGCCCTATTACCTTGTTGAATACTTCCTACCAGATCCTAGATAAAACTCTAGCCTTGAGCTTGAAGTGCATACTTTCAACAAGACTGGACAAAACTAGTTTGAATAGGGGGTGCTTCATTCTTGACAATGGCATTGTAGTCTACGAAGGTATGAAATGGGCCCAGACTTTTAGCCCAGACATCTTATTCAACAAGATTGACTTTGAAAAAGTTTATGACCACAATAAGTGGTCCTTCATCTTGGATATGCTCAAAGACTTAGGGGTTGGGCCCTCCTTTCTCACCAGTGTGGAAACCATATTTGTGGATGCCTCAACTTGTCTATATATAAATCATTGTAAATCATACGAGATTGGCCTTTTCAAGTTCATTTAGTAGGGTTTCTTATTAGAACCAGGCCTATATGTCTTGAATGTAGAGGCACCAGGGTATCTTCTTAGCTCCAAATTCAACTTTGGTTCTATTCAAGAGATTCCTCTCCTTGAACAAGATGGTGGCTAGTTAGTTAATGGGAACTTCACTAATGGTTCTTTCCTGACTATTGTAGAGGATCAACAATCTTGGGATAATACCATGAACTATTTGAATACCTTTTCTTATGCCTTCATCATTTAGTGGGTTAAGATGCAATGCTACAGGTAGAACTAGTTCCCTGTGCTTAATTTGTTTTCCTCCCAACACTAGTCTTGGATTTAACCACGTTAGATTTTTAAATTTTTGGCTAGGGCCTTTCACTTTTCAGGCTCCTCAAAGGACCTCTAAGAAGTTGTAGTGCAGAACATGGAGAAGAAGATAGATAAATAGATCACCAAACCTATTACCTTGGCAGCCAAATTTCAGAATTGCGGCAAAGTGTTGGCAACCACATATGTGTACTACTCTTGTCAGATTCCTTTGTAGGGAACCTATACTACATTGAGAAGGCCCTTCAACACTTATGTTGGGCCATACCTAATAAGAAAACCTAGGTTTCATAAGGCCAATTGGGATTTATGTTGTACAGCGCATGAGTTTGGTGGTCTCAGTATCATTTGAATCCATGTTCAAGCCTAGGCTCTTTGTGGCAAATGGGTAACTAGGGTTGGAAAGAAATGAAGCCTAGAATGGTGGTCCCGGTATCATTTGAATCCATGTTCAAGCCTAGGCTCTTTGTGGCAAATGGGTAACTAGGGTTGGAAAGAAATGAAGCCTAGAAGGTAGCTTCTTCGACAATGTGTGAACCAAGGGCTATTGCTATAAAAAAATTGGCAAGGCATTTCTCTACAAATCCTCTTGGTCATCCCCGCTAGGGTTGAAATTCCGGGTACATTTGTAATTCAAAGCATTTGGAAGGGCTAGGAAGCAATCAATTCCTTAGGGGTCTAGAAAGAGCCCTCCCTCCAAAGTGGTCTTCCTTTTAACAATCATTGGTTATGGTGGTCATCCTTGATTCTATATGCCACTAAGCCGCCAGCCATGTCTTCCTTGTTCTTGGCCTTGAGGCTATTCAAATGAGGCATCCTCTCAGCCAAGGATTTGTATGATGACCTGACCATAAAATGTTTCTCCTAGGTTATATCCAATGCCAATTTGCTCTAAGAAATGTGGATAAGATAATTGTGTAACCACATTCAAGTACTGATCCTTAGTGATTTGATCTTAAAACTTGGCTTGCAAGTCCCATGAACCTAGTGGCAAGACAGGAAATGGGGTGTGGCTACTTCCTTTCAAAGTATAGGACGACCATAGGTTACAGATGGCTTTGCTCCAAGCTTCTTTTCGAGGCCTATTGAAAAAAATCTGGATAGTAAGATCCAAACACCAGACTTGGTTATTTTGAATAAACAGTATGTAAAAGCCTATGCTTGAGCCAAAGAAATATATTTTTATATGGATCTTGGTAGTAGTGGGTGGCTTGGATGTGGGTAAAATATTAACTTAACTGGCCAAATACACTATGGGCATGCAAAAACTTTGAAACATCTTTTTTGGTTTTTCCCTCTAACTCAAATTGTCATACATGTTTAGTAGACATTACTTGTGAAATTGATAACATCATCCTTCAATTCTTTGCTTATGGACTTTTATTAAATATTTCCTTTCCTTTGGGGCAGAGCAATTTTCTGAATTCTTCAAGCTCATTCATATTCGTGTAGGACCACTATGATATTTTCAAAATAAATCCATGAACTAGATATCAACTATTAATCTGATGAAATAGATATCAACAATTTAGACCATTTCTAAACAACCTAATTTCTTAGTTGGGTATGCTAACGGAAAAGTACTTGGTAAATCTATCAAGTGATCCTAATCAACCTTCTTGTTTTCACAGTTGCATCACAGAAGATTCTCTACAAAGGTTTGCATGTTTTAAAGTGTTATGTCCTGGTAGTTTCATGCAAAGATTTTTCTGCTTAAGAGTGACATAATTATCAAGTCATAAGAGGATACCAATGCATGCTTCTGTACTTGGTAAATAATTACTATAGACCTTACCCATAACAGCACCTCTTGGGGAGTCTGTCGGGATGTGGTCTAATGGTTGGGACGGGGTGCTTCCATACAAATTGCCCAGGTCCAAATTACTACATGTAAAAAGCCCTACAACAGTGTGTGTGTGTTTCCCAAGTTTGATGGCTGCCCACAGTGAAGTGGGGCTGAAACAATGCACAGTTGGGATTCATAGCTCTCAATAGTCCAAAAAAGCATCTGCTGTTTGCCCTAACCAAAAAAACAGCACTTCTTGGGGAGAAGTTGAACACTGTACGTAGTCATCAAGTCACAGGAAAACATAACAAAAACGGTCCATGTCACAGCATGGAATGAAAAAAAATTTCTACAAGCATAAATTATTTGCTTCACTGTGATGCACCTATTCATTCGATGAGATCAAGACAGGTTAAGGATAAATCATGGACCAGAAGCATTCACAAAGTTAAATGAATGTTATTGCTCCAATAGTCCAATCCAATCATTGATCTACAGCGTACAGGAATGCAGAGTGTCAAACCCGTGAAGATTTATAATGAATAGTATCATATCTTGAAATGTCAGGACAATTGTTAATATAGCCTTTCCATTTATCAAAGGGTTGCCAGCAGTGTGTTGGTTCACTGGTGGGGTTGGCAGATTGTTAATCTGTCCACCAGGATTCTGTTCTCACTGTGATCTGCCCCACCCATATGGCATGAGCTTCAAAGGGATGATACTGGGTGAAAGTCCTCGGCATTATAGTTAGCCCTTAAACCTCTGGGAATGTTTCTTGAGGCACTTACCCAAAATGAAAAAGATTAATAGTATATTCTCTCTAAAATATTTTGGATTACTTTCTCAGGAACAGAAAAATACATTCTGCTTTATGTTTCACATATTATTTTATCAGGTCCCTTTTAGTAGCATATTCTATCTCTAGCTAGAAGTAGTATTTAAGGTTATAGCTGCATAAAATTGATCTCCAAAGACATTTGGATGGTATTCTAGAGAAGCTGCAAAGGTAATTTCAAAATTAGAACTCCAACATCCATGCCTTCAGGCTTCAACTAATACTTTTATTCTCAGCTCAGGATCAAATGTAGCCATCCACATTCTCACGGGGGCTTGACAGGTCTGCATCGGCCACCTACAATTTTCAATTGTTACAATGTCGTTCATAGCTTTCACCTCTAATCACATACATGAGTTCCACGATTTTGGATATTTTTTCCTACAGATTTCTCTTCCTGAGAAATCAATTAAATTCATTTAATGGATTTTTACATTATGTGATGATGTACTAAGTTTAGATAGTAGCTTGAGAAGCAAGTATAGAGCTTCCAGTGGTGGATATTCCCACTAATTATTGATAATTTTCAAGCACGTTTTAACTGAAACATTCAATTACCAAACCTATCAAACGATTCAAGGTGGTGACCACAGTCTGGGCGAACTAGTATTTGATCACATGGCTTACACATGTTTCATAGCCCAATGGCTCACACATACATGTATGTAATTTCAGGAGATTGATTTCACACAAATTCAGTTACGCTTGAAGCTGCACTTGTGTATAGAACAAAAAACAATGCGACAATCTATCAATCTGTGTGTACCAGAAACGAAGTGAAAACAGCGAAGAAGGCCCCAAAGCCAATAATAACAGAATATCCAACGCCCTGGCCAAGTATTGATTTGCCTTCAAAAAAACTGCTCTGTCTGATACACTGTCCACCTTGTGTAACATAATATTTTCCATCCAGCCCAGTTGGTGGGCAACTCGCAGTAGCCATTTGCTCAATCGTGCTGCAACAAGTTTTAACAAAGAATCAAAGGATTCGTATTTAAAGCATACCCATAATGTCTTTCCTTGAATGTAAGATAACAATCTCAGACTCGCAAGCGAAATTCCAACTCCACGGTATGTTGAAGTCAAAGCCAACCTGGAATCTTTTCATATGAATAGCTTACGGAAGAGAGGACTCTTCAAGGGTTGAAAATATCGACAAGACCACGATGTATTGAAAAATGGAACAACTCTAAGAATGAGAGATTTAGACAAGGACCTTTTTGGAATCTAGATTTGTTCATTGGTTTGACTAGGTTTTTTTTATCAATCGCAGAGAACCCTCATGACTGCGGCGCCGTAGAATATTTGCTTTTATTGGTTCACACGCTTTGTAATGTCCACCAAATATCTTTTTAGCTTGGATTGTGTGGCTACCTTTCGTTTTGTGGTTGTTTTACACACAATAATTGTTGTGGTGTATTGATTGTGAAACCTAAATTGTATACTCAATCATTCATATATATATATATATAATCATTCATATAAATATATATATGGTTTGTTTGAGCTAAAATTAATTTTAAGATTCACAGCGTTTAAGATTTATAATTTGTAATGGGCTAGAAAGTGGTTATATTCATAGGTTCTGTAGTAGTGTGGTAGATTATGTTATATTTAATATCTTTTTATATAACGATATGATAAATTTAGACATTCTTCTTGACCACGAGCTTGACTCGGATCATAGACTTCTAGCTATAACCTTCAATTTTTTTCATGCATAGAGATCCTGTAGAAGATAATTCTCATTGTCAAAAGCATCTGATCTTTGACAGAAATAAAACTAATCTTTTCATAAATGATTTTAAAAATGACTTGTTTCCTCTCTCTAGTTTGGAGAATATAGAAGACCTCTCATAATTTCACTTTGGTCCTCTCTTCTTCCATTAACAAGTTCTCCATCGAAATTTTAGGCAAAAAGAATAATAAAATAACCAACCCTTGGTATGATAAAGAATGCAAAAATGCCAAAAGAGCCATCAAGAAATCTTTTGACAAGTCTCTAAAATTGACAAGATAAATACTTACAAAACCCTCATTAAAAGGAAAAAGATGCATTATATGAATAAAAAGCAGAAAAACCTTCTAAACCTCTCTAAGGTCGCTCCTAATAAATTCCAGAGAAAAATTCTTACTAGTAAAACTAAATAGAATAATAAGATTGCTCTAAAATATTGAGATTCCTATATTAAAAAGCTTTATTAATCCCTAAATGCCATAGATAACACTCAAACCCTTTTTACAGTGAAAGAAGTTTTATCGTTAGAAGATAATGACTTTGGGGTTAAGCGCCTAGCAAATGAGAAAGCTAAAGACATTGAAGGATATCAAGCAAAAATGTTAAAAATTGGAAGAACTCTTCTCATTACTCACATCCACAAACTTTTCAATCTAGCGGTCACATGACAAGGTTTCCCTAATCCTTGGACTTGGAGCTTCATTATTCCTATCTTTAAAAGCAATGATAAAAATAACCCCTCTGATTAGCAGACCATTTTGCTTAGCCCTCTTTTAGTCAAACTATATAGTATCATTTTAGAAAAGAAAATCAACATATGACTTCAAAGTGAACATATGACTTCAAAGTGAAGGTAAGCGGGCTAAAGGTTAGGAGGACTTTAGAAGTCATATCTCTACCACAGACCACTTCATCATGCTTGGGATCATTGCTGAGGAATGGTGTAATATTAAATCCACTCACTTTTGTTGTGTTATGGATTTTAAGAAACCTTTCAATACGGTGCCTAGAAATAACTTGTGGAATATATTAGAAGAGTTAAAGCTTCCTTTAGAGTTGAGAGTTGTTGCAATAAGGTTGTACGAGACTGTCATTGCCAAATTTAAGAGCACAAAGGGGTGGTTGAAATATATTAATTGTAATATTGGAGTTAAGAAAATATTCCCCCTCTCCCCTACTCTTTTTGACATTTACATTGATAAGCTAGAAGGTTGTTTAGAAGAAGCAAGTTGTTGTGACACGACCTTAGCCAAAATAGTTGTCATCCTCCTTCTATATGATGATGATATCATTCTTATGGTAAAGTGTCTATCTAACATTGACAAACAATTAAGGATTCTCAAGGATTTATGCTCTAACATGTCCGTTATGTCTGTTAACACCGACAAAACTAAAGTTATGATTATCAAGCCCATGAAAGACACTTACACTAATTTTGAATATAACAAGAACAACTTAAAAGTAGTGTTCTCTTACAAATATCTCGGAATTGATATCCATCATAAGTTCAATTTGGACTACAACATTGAGACAAGGATTAATGGAGTTTGGAAAGCTTATTTTGGTCTAGAAAGCTTATCTTGTATAATCATGAAGATTGAGGTTGTCGTGTCTCTGGAAAATCTTGGAGAAAAATTGAGCAAATTCAAAAGTGTTTTATCATGTATAATCTCAAAATTAAAATCAATACACCCTATCATATTATCCTTATAATAGTGGGTCTCCTCCCCATCAAAAGCATTGCTATGACTAGGTACCTGATGTACAATGTCACAATAAATAACATGGGAGACCCTAAAATTGCTTTGAAATCCAGTCAAGACCCTCTACAACTCAAGAAAGGATGGAATCAAGATGCCATGGCTTGGTTAAACCTTTGGGGAATTGACTAAAATGTCATTTTGCAAAATATTAACAACATAAAAAATACTATCACATCTATGTTTACAAAGAAAATGTGGGACAAGAAACATGTAGAGGTTAAAATAAAATTACGATACTATAAGGAGGTCATTAACCCTAATATGGAAGATCAAAGGCATCTCTCTTTCTTAACCAGTCCAAAGAAAAAATAATACTAAAGCTAAGATAAGATAAGAACTTCTATGAGCTTCATAGTGAAACATGGCATTGGACAATTCTTAAAACATCGTGGGTGGAAAAGATTTGTCAGTTTTGTGAGACTATGACCATTGATGATGAAAGTCACTTTCTTGTAGAGTGCCCTACGTAGGCCCACATTTGATTGCAGTTTCATTATTTTTGCTACAATACCAACCTCCATAATCTTCTAACATGCTAAAACTATGGTGACCTAGGAATGCTTTATTCTAAACTTGTTGATCAATCATAGAAATACAATTTTATAGCAATCCAAGTAATTCCCTCTTTTCTTAATGTTTGATACACTAAGTAAATATAATCATCATCACATTTATATTATAAAAATATTCTTTTATAAATAATATATATATATATAATAAAAATAATATTGTGAGAGAAAGAAATTTTACATTATACAAATAGAGTTTATAAAAGAGAGATTCACTTTTTATAGATATAAAAACCATATATCTCTCTTTTTAATAAGATTTTTATATTATTATATTATAAAATAAATTTTATATTATAAAAATAATATTGTGAAAGATAGAAATTTTATATTATACGAATAGATTTTATAAGAGAGAGATACACTTTTTATAGATATAAAAAAGCATTTTTTTATAATATTTTTAAGCAATTTTTTTTTTAATATAAATATAAATATTTTTATATCTTGTATAATTGTAGTTCATTAAAATATATTGCTTTAAAGCTTAAATTATAATTTAAAATGGTTGGGATGTTGTCTTGTATGTAACATTTATATCATTATATGTGGTTGTAAAAAGAAACTATAATACACTATATATTTATAATAAATAATAATAAGATGAGCGGTCAACAACTCGAATGGTGAGAATGTAAGTTTTGTTTTTTTCCACCCGGGTTCAAATCATTAATGAAACATTGACTTGTTGCGACAAGGCTAGAAGGGTAGGCACCCCTCGGAGTGGCAGTCTCTTATTGGGTTTGTCTCTAGATGTCTTGGCCCTTGCTAAATCATGATATATTGGATATACTCTTGGGTTATAGTGGAAACTATCGACTTTGAACTCAAGCCTCTCCATGTTACCTCGATGAGTTATTGATTCTCATGGTTAAAAAAAACAAATAATAATATTAGTACTATATGTTAGCCAAACATAAATAAATAAAAATATATCTATATATAAGAAAGAGATATTCGATAAATATATTTTTATTTCTGTGTATTTATATTTGACTAACATGCATTATTATTATTATTTTATTAAATATTATACTTTTGTTTAAGTTCGCATATGATGACATAAATGTCACCCACGTGGCAACATCTCTACCATCTTGGATTATAAAAGCTAGTGCCTTCGGACACAAGAAATTATGAATGAAAAGTGAGACATGTATACTTTTTAATTTTAGGCTTGATAAATCTTTCATGAACATGTTAAATTAATGTTATTGTTTGAGATCATTTGTAACACCCCGGTTTTGACCCCAATGCATTAAATATACATGATACTTATATTGTAAATAATCATGGTTCGGAGCTAAAGGCAAAGGCCCCACCAACGATTTGGTTATGTTATGTCTCGGATTGGAATTGTCACCGATGGTATATCGGGACATACGACACGTATTAAATTATGGCATCATATAAATGTGCATTTTAATTAAATGAACCCAACCAGTTATGTTCACTACAACCATATTGAAAAGGGCATGATTTCCTAAGGTTAAGGGGGGGATTGCTAAACCTGGCCCCCATGGGGAAAAGCCATGTGTCAAACCTTAAACCCCTGTCTTAGTTGAGGCAGTTAATGTTGGGTAGGGGTGGGTAGCAGGCTTTCCCACACGCGCCTCCACAGATGGTTCAGTCACGCACGGGATGGGAGTGGTCTCCTCACGTGTCGTTTGGGATGCTGACCATTCTGTCCCCTCTCTTGGATTGTGGGATGTTCGTTTTCCTCATGCAAAGCAGAGATAAATGTATTACAATCCATTGTGTGGGGGTTCGCCTTTCCCTCTCTCTCACACCGATTGTCGGTCTGTGGTTTTGTTCAATCTTCCATTCACGCAGAGAATCGATTTTCCCTTGGTATGATCGAACTGTGTATTGTCCCCTACTTCCTTTGGAGATCGTGGTTGTGCTTTCCTCATTGATCCCCGGTTGTAGTCTCCTCCACGTCTGGATTAACTGTGTTTTCCCTTTTTATGTTGGTATCGGCTGTAGATTGCTGTGAGTAATTACATTTTGGGTCGGCTGCATTTTCCCTTGCGATTTGGGTTGTTGTAGGTTGTTGTGGAATTGTTTTGGCCACTATAGGGCCAAGAACGATTCAGGGAGTTGTTTTTCCCCAGTTAAAGCTTTACTAGCTAGTTTGCTACATGCACGCAGTGGTTTTGTCCTCGGACTGCATTGGAGTGGTGAATGATGGCCTGATGTGCTTGATAAACCTGGTGGGTTGGGAACCACACAGATAGAGCTAGTGGGTTGGCTTTCTTCTCCACAACCCCTCAATAGCACTGGAAGGGAGATCAGGGTCTGAGGGACTATGTTGCAGAGAAAGGACTGGTTTCTTTATGTTGGGTGTGTGTGGGTGTCCTAGAAGCCAGGCTGGTTCTGGTGTAGGTGTCCTTAGCTCTTCAATGAGCTCACCGGCTTAGCATTTAGCCTTTCCCAGCTCCTAGATGTCATGATAAACCCAACTTGGTTGGCTTGGCTGATCCGTTGTTCGCCTAATAAACCCAACTGTGTTGGCTTGGTTGAACTGTGTATCCTTGTTGTGTTGTTATCCTTGGCTATGTGTAAGCCTGCTAGTTCCTTATTCATTGGGGAATCATGCTCGTCTCGGGGGTGGCAGCCTTGCTGAGAGATTAAGGAGCACGCGGGCCTATGGTTGGGTGGAATGTTGCAGCGACATAGCTGGTTGTGGGACAAGTTCTTTATAAGATAAGTATTATTGCCTAACTTGTGTCTGCAATCATATTTACCATTGATGAATGATGATGTACATGTTGAATGTTGAATTATATATGAATGAATGTTGTTTTGCTTCCGCTATGTATATGAATGATTATGCATCATAGTATGTTTTCTGTCTTTAAGCATTTACTTCAGCATTGTCTGTATATATATTCATGTTCATGGGGCTAGATGCCTGGATGATTTGATGTATCATAACGTCCTCTTCGCTGGTCGGAGGGTCGGGGACGTTACATCATTCCTTGTGACAACTTTGCGATCATGGTTGAAATTTCACAAAAATGTTTACTATGACATTCATTTTGGTTAGATGATACATTTTATCTATTCTTTAAAGCACTACTTAGTAGTAAAGTAGCGCATAACATTTTATGCATGATACATTGATAGTTTTAATGATATTCTACATGACATGGAACCAAGAGCCTAATTCTAAACCCATTTATGGAAACTTTTCTCTTAAATTATATATAATTGTTAGAAAAACACCAAAGAAGCCTCTTGCTCCTCATGCAAAAATTCATTACTTTTAATATTGTCTTCAATTATAGGTAATTCTTAGAAAAACAATAAAAAATCCTCTACCTCACCGATAAGTGTTGGAGCAGTAATACATCCTTAGTACATAGTTTTTACCTTAGGCTAACTTTATTTGCCTTCATGCAATGATATCCTATGGTTTAAGACTTAGGAGAGCTGATTTAGCATTATAATTGGTTATTTTGGCCTGTTCACACCTATAACAGCACCCTAATTGGTCAACCCAGCACATGTGCACCTCATTTAATGTCTTGGGGCGCCACCTCCTTGATTTGTGGGGCCCTGGTTTGACTAAGTGCACTAGGGGGTGAATCTAGCATGTTTTAGCTCTCTTAAGAGCATTTATTGCCACCTAGAGCACCCCACTCACTTTGATATGCTTACCCACGCTTACCTAGGACCCATTAATGACCCAACACACTTCACATGAGGTTTTGTGACTGTTTGGGCTTAGTTGGAGCTCCTTTGGTCCACCTAGGGGGGTTGGGGGTCAATTTTCACCATGACACTTGTACTTTCCCAATTGGCTGCCATAGCCATTCGAATTTCCTCCAATGTATTATAAATGTGTAACATAACATCTAGATGATGTATGATAATAATATGATCAGAAACTAGCACCATTCATATGTGTTATTTCATGTATTTTCTGTCTCTTTGATTGTTTCTCTTGCACATTTTGTCAAACACTTCATGTGTGAAGTTTGTTCTAGCTCCTAGATCTGATTAAGAAGTAAATTCTTACATGGTATCAAAGCTAGTTGGAGCTGCAAACAAATCTTGTGAGGTTTGAGTTGTTGTTTAGGGGATATTTCCAGAAAACTTGAGTGTTTACTTGCAGGTTTAACAACATTTTTGTCACAGGTTGCACAGGCAGGATGGAGCAAACTCGAGCTCTGCTTACTCCATTCAATTATTTTGAGTGGAAGGCCAAGATGGTCATCCATTTGAGGTCTAAGGGCCTCTACCGGGTCACCATGGGAACTGAAACCGAGCCAAATTCTGCTGTGGAAAAAGCTAAGTATTTTAATAGGCTTAATGAGGCTTTCGACATGCTCTGCCTTGGCACTTCAAGGGAAATTCTCTTTCACATAAAAAATATTGGCACACCGAATGAAGTTTGGGTCAAGTTTGAGTCACTATTCAGGAAGACAGATGAAATGAGAGGCCATCATTTTGAGAATGAGCTAATATCACTGAGCCCAGCTCACTACGAGACCATTGAAGATTTCTTCACCAAGTTTAAAGCGCTGGTACTTCAACTAAAACAATGTGGCATAGAGAAGAAATATGATCATCTTATCTTGTTGTTACACCAAAATCATGTCACCTACATGTGATAAGATCCTTAACACTTCTATTTTCCCTCAATCCCAAACTTGGAGTGGAAACAGTGCTTTGGATGTCAATTTTACATAAAAAACCCTAGCACCACTTTTTCCCTTTAGCTTATGAGCGATACCTTATGCAGCACTGCCTAAGTCCTGTTACAGATAAGCAGTGCCACCGCATATGTGCTTTGTTCTTGAAGCGGTTCTTACCTACACCGCTTTGTCATAAAGGTATATAAGCGGTACCCTTGGTAAAAATGGAAAAAAGGAGGATTCTCGAGGCTTCTAGAACAAAAGCCTCATGTCCTACCTTATCCCTATTGACCTGGGTTGGTTAGAGTCGAGACCCCTCTTGCTAGGATCTTATGGCCATCTCACCCACCATTCTCTCAACTATCCATATCCATTTGAGCCCTATAAATACAAGCTCACATCCCATAGTTGGGGGGAGAATTGAATGGTAAAGTTATGTTGTTGAATTGACTGTCTGGCCTAATCCTTCAGAGAGCACAAGAGAGCAAGTTGGAGCTATTGGGGATGAGATGTTTGTCTTGTGAAGGAGTTTGTCGACACTAAGGCACATGGTTGTAAGCTCTTTCATTTATTTTCTAATGCAAAGTTGATTTCCTTCCCACATATCTGTCGCACTGATCTCGCATATATGTTATTGGATTCCTTAGTCACTAGTATGAATGTGTAGGTAATTTTCTAGTAGCTTTGATGTCTTTTCATGTTTGATATGTTCTACAGGTACACAGACTCTTTATCAAAGCATCATTCCAGGTGTCTATAACATTCACGGAAGGTCTTCAACCTTTGTCATTCACTCATTTGTTCTGGATCTAAACCATTCAGACCAGAGGAACAACTTATGTCCGTAGAAGGTGCAATATTCTTGACAACAAATCTGGCAACTCCGCTGGGGATAAAGCAAGTTTCAGTTGATCTGACCTTCCTCAGTCCTTAAACACTTGTCCGAATCCAAGCTCCAGTCTGTAACTCTCTTCAGCCAGATCTGCCATCTGACTTAGTGAAGTTTTGGTTTAAAACTTTCAGATCTGCTCAGATCTGAACTGCTTTGACTTTACATGCTCTGTTTTATTGTTAATTCATCAGTCTTTGTGCTGATTTGAGCAATTTTTAACTTGAATTTTCGTTCTCTTTATGTTCTGGATTTATTCAGGGAACCGCGCATGTGTTGTAGGCAATAAGGACTGCCACCGCCTGAACCCTATGAGCAATAGGCGATGCCACCGCCTGAACCCTATGAGCAATAGGCGATGCCACCGCCTGAGTGCAGTGATCCAGAAGCGGTGCTGGCCTAGAACTGCTTTGTCAAAGACCCCTCCAGCATGGTGCTAGGTAGGCATTGTTCCAGAACTTGGTTTCTTTTGATTTTTTGCAAAAAGTAGGGTTTTGCTTGCTTTTAGCCCTGCACTGTTAGACTTGTTTGTTTGAATCTGGATGCTCATGGTTAAAAAAAATTGTGGTGAAAGTTTGCTTGATTAAAAGAATCCAAAATCTAGGTTAGGATTGTTGATTATTCCTTTGCCTTCATGTTTGTTGGTTGTGATTCTGAAAGGAACTATTGAAATCTTAGGTTTCAGCTAGATCTTTTTTCGTTTCATTCATAAAGACTAAAAGAAAGACCACTTGATTATCGTCTTAATTTCATTTTTTCCATAGAGGACTTTTGTTTGCTTTTAAAAAGAATTTTTTTTGTTGAGATTAGGTCATTATTTTTATTGAGCATAGGGCACTGGATCTCTGATTAGCCTCATAAGCTTTCAGGTTCCCTTTGTTCTTTTGTCTCTCTTGCATCATGACTGTCTCATCAAAAGAAAAAATATTGTAGTTTTAAGTTAGATCTATCTATGTTTCAAAGAAAAATCAAAAAAATAGATTGCATATGCATGTAGAGTGCTTGTTGTTTTTCTTTTAGGAAAAGAGACTCTTATTCATCTGATTGCTTTCAAAAATAAATTGAGTTCGGGAATGTGTTGCTTGTCTTTCGATTTGATTTGTTCAAAATAGTTGTTTGAGAATTTTTTGTTTTCAAAACGAAAAGAAAATACTCTCTCTCCCTCCCGTAGGTATTCATATCTCGAACGGTAAAGTGAAATATTTGCATCTACATATCTGCATGGTTTTACTTTTTCTGTCAAAATTTCATGCATTCACCTAACCGTCCACTCTAAAATTAACAGTAGTTATAGGCTTAAAATTTGTTTAAAAATTTGAGTGATAGGCTATAGAAGTGTTCGGGCGTCGTTAAGCGTAAGAGCTGTCGTTACTTGTTTGTACTACATCCCGAGACTCGCGGGGTTCTTCCACGTACCGTCGGTATATCAAACAGCCTTTCATGTACCCTTGAGGTATATAGAAAGACACTTCACGTACTCGATTGTATATAGGAAGGCCCTTGTGAACGGTTGTGCATTAGACAGCACTACTACTGATTTGAGCTCCCACGTATCTTGTGTATATCGGGAGACTCCACTAGGATATCCTATCTATCTGAGAAAAGCCCTTTGGCCATCTTTCTTAGAGCCATACACCGAAAACAACATTCGGGGAGATTACTACGCACTTACTTAGCGTATATTGCAAGTGGCACCTTCTTGACAATCCTGGTGAGAGATCGGACTATCTGAACTCCTCCTGTCATTTAAGTTTGCTTATTTGGCCTGTAGCTTGAGTAGGACAGTTTTTTGGTGTGTTTTTTCTAGTTTTGAAACCCTATGTTAGATAGGAACTATGCAAACTTGCTGAGTTGAGACAGTGCAGGAAAGTACAGGGCTGGCCACCTGATTTTCCTCCTGTTTCGGGAGAAAATCCTATGGAAGCTATTGACCAAGGAGCTGCTACCAAATCCCATGTGGGAGAAAATGTGGTTGCAAAAAGCGGAGATTAATATCCTTCGCACGGTCCTCCCTTGGCTCAATAACCTTCTAGGGCTAATACTTCTTTCCATTCTCCCATAGAAGGTCGTGTTGATGATACCAACCACCCAAATTATGGTCCCGATGCTCCATTTTGGGATACCTCCATGGGACAGGCCATTGCTTCGTTTGGTGCCTGTCCAGCCTCTTCTGAACAAATTTCACCAGCTGAAGAAGAACGTAGAAAATACCAGGCAGCCATTCTCTGTGCACAAGACTTTGAAAAGAGAATAGATAAAATATTGGCTACACCACCACCTGGCTCGACATTTTTTCCTTGTAATGTGGACCCTTGGCCTGCTGGATATCGCTCATGTCCAGCCTCTTCTGAACAAATTTCACCAGCTGAAGAAGAATGTAGAAAATACCAGGCAGCCATTCTCTGTGCACAAGACTTTGAAAAGAGAATAGATAAAATATTGGCTACACCACCACCTGGCTCGACATTTTTTCCTTGTAATGTGGACCCTTGGCCTGTTGGATATCGCTCACTTGTTGATTCTATGAAACCCATTAAACCTATTTTAGATCGCGTTGTGACTCTGCATAATCCAAGTCAAACCACCAACCCCACCACCTCCCATATTACGTCTATTCCAAATCCTCCCGGGTCTTCTGCACCTGGAGGACAACATTCAATTCCCGTTTCATCAATACCTTCTAGTGCCGGGGGGCAACCCTCGGCACGACCTACGTTACCTGACAATGGAGTTGTAGCTAGTAATGGAAAAACCTCTAATATAGGGCAATCTGTTGTCTATGTCCCTCCTACCTATACGAACGTAGTTAACCCCCTATCAAGTTCATGTCAGCCCTTGGGGGCACAACCTGTAACCAATCAAACCTCTTGGGGGTATGGTTACCCAACAAATCAAGTACCTATAGGAAATATTAATTACCAACCCACCCCTACAGGAATACCATATATTGGAGTTCCCTATCATGGTAACACTTTCACTCCATGGGGGAAACCTAACTGGTCCTACATGCCAGCTCTGGGAGGGATACCTATACATACTGCCGAGGGTGCTGAGGGACCATCTTACGAAGGTCCTCCCCCTCGGGGGTATAATGGTCCTGGAGGGCCTGGTGACCTTCCTCCTAATGGTCCTAGCGGGCTTGCTGGTCCTGGGGGACCTGACGGCTTTCCTCCTAATGGTCCCAGAGGGTCTGGTGGCCTTCCCCCTAGTGGTTATGGAGGCTCCGGAGGTTTTCCTCCCAGGGGTCCTGGAGGGTCTGGTGGTCCTCCTCCTAGTGGTCCAGGTGGCCCCGACGGTCCTGGTGGTCCCTGAGACCCTAGAGGCCTCGGTGGTCCTAACGGTCCCGATCCTGGAAATCAACCCCCTACGAGCGGATCTTCAGGAGGTTCATCGTCACAACAGCCGTATCAACAACCTGTATATTAGTCTACTTATGGTCCTACTGGTGGTTACATGCCTTATCAATACTACCAGTACGTAGAACCTAATCATCAGTTACCTTTCCTAGCAACCTTGGATTTGCCTGATTTGTCCATGTTCATTAATGATCCCATTCGACATCACCCCTCATGGCCTGCCATTCCGGTAAAGTTACCATCGGACATTCCGAAATTTGATGGAAAGCAAGGAGATGATCCAAAAAACCATGTCATGACATTCCATTTGTGGTGTTCCTCGAACTCCCTAATGGATGATTCAATTCATTTAAGAATCTTCCAGCGAACATTGACCGGTACGGCTGCGAAATGATACATTGAACTTTCGCAACATTCTTTTGTGGATTTTGGTTCTTTGGCAACTGTCTTTCTTACACACTTTCAGCTTCCTATCCACTATGAAACGGGTACATATCTCTTAACTTCTCTGCGTCAAAACACCTCCACGCACATATCATACCATATCCATGAGTGGAGAAGGCAGAGAAGACTTATCAAAGCTCCTATCCCTAATCAATTGCTAGCTGATTGGTTTACTAAATATTTGTTGCCTCCAATCGCCCGAGATGTGGCTATGGGCGATGCTATTACTGAAGAGCAAGCTATTAGTTGAGGCCAATATCTGGGCTTGGTATATTCCTAGTCCGGAACACCGTATGACTTGATCCCTCAGGCTCCTCGCCCAAGCACTGATCCTTCCAAGCCACCAACAGAAACCCCTGTTGACGGGATTGTTGGTTCAATCCAGTTCTTGTCGATAGCAAAACCTGCCAAGCAACCCCATACTCCCACCCCTACTCCTTCAACTCCCAAGGTTTCCACCAAGGTAAATTCCATTTAGAGTACGCAAACACCCAGCAACAATAAAAAGAAAGGTAAAGCGAAAAACAAAAAACCTGGAAACCCGCAGGAGAATCCGAAACCAACCACCAATGAGAATGATAAAGGGAAAAGAAAAGCAAAATATCCATGTCTGCTATGCGGAGGTGACCACTTCACGAAAGAGTGTCCTCGTCGTGAAGAAATCAATCAATTTCAAAAACTAATCCCACGCCAGCAGTTCTCACTGATCCTTTCCCCTCTCAACAACAGCTGATAGACCACATGTCTAATCAGGGAAATTCTAGTTCTTCAAAGGAAATTCACATGATGTCTTCGGACACTATTAATTTACAAACTTGAAGTCAGAGTTATGACAAACTTACAGACAAGAAAGAAGACCATGCTTCTTCAGGAAAAGCTCCCTCTACTGGTTCTCTCGAGTCCTCGTCTGCTGGTCCCCTAACCATCGAGAAACCTAATCTCGACATGGTTTTGCATCCACCCAAGAGTACTCTTAAGAAGGCTGTTTTTAATCCTAATGCCCGAGCTACCCAATTTTATAATGTAGTTGAAGATCTTGCTCAGGAACCATGTGCGATGTCTACCTTGGAAGTACTCCAAAGTTGTCCTATGCAACGCAAAAACTTGTTAACGTGTTTGGAGCTTTAGACTCGGACAACACTAATTTGATTCACTTTAATGTCGAGAACTATAAGTCTAGGATACCTCACAAACTCGCTTTCCAAATCATAATGAAAGTAGTCGAGAAAAATGTCTTTCAAACTATCCTAGACGAAGGAGCTTCAACTTTAGTTTTGTCCCTGTCTTGTTGGAAAGATATTGGCTCTCCCGAGCTTGTAACATCACCAACGACTCTGAAAGCCTTTGATGGATGAGGTTTCTAGCCCCATGGTCTCATACCAACACTTTCAGTTGAGCTTGGGGGAAAAACCGTTTCCATTCAAGTAGAAGTGGTAGATGCCCCATTATACTACAACCTCCTATTAGGAAGAAATTGGTTTTATGCCATGACTGCTATCGCTTCGACGGTATTTCGAACTGTCCAGTTTCCGCATCTAGGGAGGATTGTAACCATTAATCAGCTCGACTTCTGTACGCCGGACGTTACCACCCCTACAACTAATAACATCCCTATGCTAGGCCAGTCCCCTCCTCCTTACCAGTCGATTGGGGTAGGCATGTTGAAGGATTCTTCTCTTATGGGTATTTTTCCATCAAACCCTTCTAACATAGAAACGACGACGGTAAATATGATTTCTTCGTTTGATTATGATCTAAAGGGAAAACAAATTGTTGAGTCCACCTCGTTGAGTCCGCATGAAGCAATGTACAATGTTATCCAAACCCTTTCTGATGACCACACTAATGACCTTCATCTGGTGGCTTCGAACCCTTACCATCTACCCTACTAGTTAGAACCCTCTCTTCCTACTCTGAATTATCTCTCCCAGACCTTTCCCTATGACGAGTCCATTATGGAGATCATGAGTACGAATGAGTCTATATGGGAGGATCATCACCATAGATCCTCGTTCCTCCCCAACACCAGTTCGGTAGACCATGATTTTGCATCCCTTTTTGCTACTGATATTGTCAAAACCCCTCAAACTCCTATATTGTTACAGAACGCAGAGTCTGAAGGAAATGTATGCAACATTACTCAAACAAATCCAATTGACATATCAACCAAGCCTAACACCCTTGAGCATGTTCATGTTGGGCTGAACTACTCAGCAAAAGAATCTGAAGCATATAGAGCACTTTTCAAAGAATTCCGAGATGTCTTTGCCTGGTCCTATGAAGAAATGCCTAGGATAGACCCATCCATTGTGGTTCTCGAAATAAAGACCTATCCCACTGTAAAACCTATCAGGAAAAAACTGAGACAAGTCCATCCATGAAAAGCCACAACTATCAAAGCTGAAATAGAAAAGCTTCTAAAAGCAGGGTTTATTTATCCTGTACCCCTGACGGAATGGGTATTGAACGTCGTCCCTGTCAATAAAAAGCAGGGCACCATTAGAGTCTGCATCGATTTCAGAGATTTGAATAGAGCTTGTCCCAAATACAACTTTCCCACTCTGCATATCGACTAGATTATTGACA
Source organism: Pseudotsuga menziesii (assembly GCA_001517045.1). Classification (NCBI taxonomy): domain Eukaryota; kingdom Viridiplantae; phylum Streptophyta; class Pinopsida; order Pinales; family Pinaceae; genus Pseudotsuga; species Pseudotsuga menziesii. The sequence continues at coordinate 375,930 of LPNX010539147.1, read as the reverse complement.
ACTGTGCCGGAAGTGTCATCTTCTTGTTTATGAGTGGCTTTTCAGGCTATAACCAGATTGAGATATTACTTGCCGATCAGCACAAGACAACATTTATTTGCCCATGGGGAACCTTTGCATATAGGAAGTTACCATTCGGCCTGAAAAACGTTGGAGCCACTTTCCAGCGCGCTATGTCTTATGGGTTTCACGATATCAAACATATTGTAGAACCGTACCTTGACGACCTCCCAGCTCATTCATAGCAATGGGAGGACCATCCTGGTCATCTTAAAGACATTTTCCTGAGATGTCGTCATTATAACATACGGCTCAATTCTCATAAATATGTTTTTTGCGTTGAGATGGGACGTTTGTTAGGTTTTACGGTTTCTAAGGATGGCATCCAAATAGATCCATTAAAAATTGCCGCTATTCTAGCCCTACCAGCCCCAACCAACCTTCTAGAACTCCAAAGTTTGCAAGGGAAGGAAAACTTTCTTCGCCGTTTCGTTTGCAATTTTGTAGAGAAAACATACGGCTATATGCATCTCCTCAAGAAGGACACTCCATTCTTTCGGGATGACCAAGCCCAACGGGCCTTTGATAATCTTAAACACGCTCTGACTCACTCACCCATGATACACCTCCAGATTATTCAAAGGATTTTCTCTTATACATTGCTGCCTCCACTACTACCATCGCTATGGTTTTGGTATAGGAGAATCCCGACGGGCAAGAGCATGTGATATACTATGCTAGTAAGAATCTCATGGATTCCGAAACTCGATACTCACGCGTGGAGAAATTAGCATTGGCCACAGTCATTGCTGTATAGAAATTTCGCCACTACATTTTGCTCCGCACAACCACGGTATTGGCAGACTAGAACCCTATGTATTACATCCTGACTCGTCAAGTGCTCAGGGGAAAATATTCTCGATGGATAGTCATCCTATAGGAGTTTGATCTGGAATTTGCCAAAGCTACATCAAATAAATCCTTGGTCTTTGCTGAGCTAATGTGTGATCTTCCCTGTGCTTCGACGAAATCTGAGCCTAGTGATTCATTCCCGAATGAATTCTTGTTCCTGATAAACACTACTGACCCATGGTATGGAGATTTAATCATTTATCTCTAGACACAGAAATTTCAGCCCACTCTATCCCGTGACAATCGTCGTCATATCCATCACCACGCAAAATACTACCTCATCTTGAATGACACTTTGTATAGATGCAGTATCGATTTCGTTCTCCGGCGATGCCTTACCCATGAGGAAGCTGAACAAGTTTTGAATGACTGCCACTTTGGAGCATGTGGCGGTCATCTATCTAGGATGCCTACAGCCCAGAAAATCCTCCACGCTGGCTATTTCTGGCCTTCAATCTTTAAAGATTGTCACGAGGCTATTAAGAAATGCCCACCCTGCCAACATTTCTATCCAAAAAAGCGCACCCACCCTGCTCCATTACACCCCGTCATTGCCGTTGGCCCTTTCGTCAAATGGGGGATCGATTACATGCATTGTAAGCCTACCTCAGCCGAGGGGCATGGTTACATCATTGTAGCCATTGATTATTTTATGAAATGGGCTGAGGCTATGCCTACATATGCAGAGGATGGTAAGACTTCCGCTCTCTTCCTATTCAATTATGTGATAGCAAGATTCAGAGTCCCGCAGTCCATAGTTATGGATCATGGATCACATTTCCACAATCAAATGATGGAGGAATTAAGTGCCAAGCTAGGTGTTGAGGCCTGGAAATTCGCAGGAAACAACAGTAAGGGATTCTCCCTAGTCAACGTTCCCAACTAGCCCGTGACTGTTTGGTATAGGGAATCTGTCCGATTTGCGGTCCGACTACCGTAGGTCAAGTAACAAAAAATAAAGGTTTTACCGGTTGCGGCCCGGTCCACTGTGTGTATTTTTTGACTTAAAGTATGATATGCACGTGCCTAATTAACCATGCAGGGTGATAAGGACGCAAGGAGTAGTCACAACGTGATGCGCAGGTTCTTACCTCTCGTCTTAGAACTCACAAGCATCTAAATCACATATGCAGTGATAAAGTAAAACTAACTATCTACCTATCTATCTATCCCGGGGAGCCAAATTGTAACTTATTTATGAATAATGTGTGTTGTGCATGCATTATAAAGAGAAATTACAGATAGCTGATATTCCTTCCTACAACACATGAACGATTAAAGATATTTAGACAATCAGATAGCCAATTGTTTATGAACAACATGCATTACTCATGGTGGTAATTTCACAGAATAAACCAGAAATCATTCAAACGAGAACATAGGCTCTAAGAGTTAGAACGATCTCATAGTTAATGGACAAAAACTAGAAAAACAAAATAGTTCATCTTTCACCAATCCATAGTATAGCATTTGAACGTCCCACCAAACTTTCTCTGACAAGCAAACAATAATTCTTTATTGCAAAAAAAAGTATTTCTTCTTACAATATCTCTTTACATGTCTAACTGGGGAAAAGCCCCTTGTTCTTCTAAGTTTTATATATTTATACAAAAAGGATGAGACTGTTGGGCTGCCCACAAATAACCCTTGGGCTTCCCAACTCTTTGCCTCCCAAAATTTCACTTTCCTCAAATGTTTACAAAATCGTTACATATTACACAAGTGAACAATCCTTCACGAGGAGGGCCCCACCTGGGTATTCAGAAATTTCTTCCACGCCAAAGCCTCAGAGGCAATGCCTTCAAACGCACAAGGTTCCAAAAATTGAATGTTTATCTCGAACTTCGCAGCTTGGTTCTTGATGGCCTCAATTCTGGCCGCACTCAAACGAAGCTAATCCTCCAATAGCTGCACACTGATGGCGGAATGATCTACTTCACTCCTTAAGATCTGGTCGTCGAGGGCTTTAATGTGCTGTGTTTTTGCTTCCTCCTCTTGATACCTCTTCTGTAAAATCTCCACAAATGAGTTGTGGTCTGGAAAAACGTCTAATCTCTGCTCGACTTCTACTTGGCACCGGTTACAGGTAATCAGGAGCCTTCTGAAGAATTCTGTGCATGCTCCTTTCGTCTTTCTAACAGCCTTTTTGAAATCCTCTGCCGTGTTTATAGCAAACTCTAATAAGTCGTAATCCTGCTTAAGGGCCTGTCGATCTTTCGAGGGCAACTCTGCAGGAGTTTCTTCATTATTTTCTAGCCTTGCCATTCTTGCTGTCAGGACTTCTAGGACGTCCTGTGATCTATCAACAAAATAAGAGGAAGTCTCTAGAATTTCCTCTAATCAGTCGTCTATTTGCAAAACTTTTGCATCTCTCTTCTTCTATGGCAGTTTGCAGCTGAAGCATCTTGGCCTTTTGTGCCAGCACATGTTCCTTAAAAGGTTGGAGGTCGACCTGCTGCTCTTTTGCTTCTTCTAAAGTGGTCGTTAGAGACAAAATCTGCTCTCGAAGTTTCATCTCTTGTTCTTGAGCTTGCTTCTCATTTGCCTCCAAGGTGGTCTTTTGCAGCTCTAAATCTTCTATCTTTCCCAGCAGCCGTTCCTTCTCAACCCTTGGCTCCTAATACTCTTGCTGCACTCTCTCTAGGCACTCTTGTGTAGTTTCCATAGACCTCCTTTCTGCTTGGAGAACCTGCAGTTCATCCTTTGAAGACCTCATCTCCTTTTGCATGTCCTCGTATTTTCTCTTCAGCTTACTGTTTTCTTCTCTCTCCTTTCTTAATGTGTCTTTCAGCTGAGAAGAAGACTTCTTGGATTGCTCTAGATCTGTCATTATTCTGTCTACATTATCCTCAAAAGCGTGGATCAATGCAACTCCTTCTCTAATGGTGAATCTGGGATCTCAGTCTGTCCCATATACAACGGTTGTATCTGTTATCATCTTCCTGGACAGACCTCCTGTTTCGACCTTTTTTTCAGTTCTCTTCACTATCCTCTTTCTTTCCTTGTCATAGAAGACAGTATTAAAATCAGGGATTTCTTCCCCTACCTTCTGTACAAAAGGGACCAGTTTAAGTGTGGGGACCATAGACTGTCCAGGTGTGCTGACAGTCGGTGCTTCTGGGTCCTAAACCTCGAGGTTCTCAACGTTCTGGGTCTGAATGTCAGCTGTGTCAGAGGCTGACTGTTCTATCGTTGTCTGGGTCAGCTTCATCCTATCCGCTACCTGTTTCTGAAGCTCCTCATCAAGCTTTCTTTTTCTTTCTTCTTCTTCATTTCTTGCAACATTCTTCTGCTTTCTTGGCTGCCTCTTGGGAAACTCTTCTTTTTTCTTCCTCTTCTCCCTGCAGCCACCCTGCAGCTTCTTGGGCCAACCTTTGGGCTTCTTCATCTCTTGTCTTGGCTTCTTCATTGGCTTTCGCTTGTTCATCCTGACCCTTCCCACCTTTGGTGGCGATCTTCTTTTTGAACCTTTTCCTCAAGGCTGTTATATTCAACGCACTGCGGAAAACAGACTCTTCTCTGTCCCAATGGTGAGTGTACTCGAAATGAACATTTGCCTCTTTGCAGTGTTCAACTACTTTGTTGCGGGAGTCATTTCTATGGAAGGGCATCTCACCAAAATGAAACTTTTCCAATTCTTCTACAAACTCATCTGCTTTCTTCACTCTGGTAAACTTATAACTTCATAACTTGAGAGGCAAAGGGGGGTAGGTAGCCTTCTTATGCTCAAATAAAAAGCTTCTTATGCCATCCAGGAAGACTTGCCTAACTGCCTCTTTATGAACGATGTAGTCTGTGGCATATTTGGGTAAGAGGGAGGGTGCCCTAGAGCCTCCAAACATTCTGAAATAGAGCCCATCCTTAGTCAAATAATAATCTGCATATTCTTCGATTACCTGCAATGCCTCTTCCGACATGTAGTCACATTCTTTCAAGAAAATGAGAGTATATAATGGCATGATGAAATATTCACAGACCTCCCGGTAATGACTATGGTATTTGTGCGCCCACAGTGGCTTGTATGCAAAATAAACAGGCATCATCTCCCAGTCCCATATGCACCTTAGGCCAAGGAAAGGTTGATTGCATAATATACAATCAACAAGTATGGAACTCATGTAAAATTCTGACCTCTTTTGGGACACTCCTCCCAAAGCTGAGGCCATACAGGTTGAAAGACTATTTGACACTATGTCGGCCCAGTTGAAAATGGTCCCCTGGGTCGCAACATAAAAAATAATTGGCATACATTCTAGTTTGAAGCTCTTGCCATGAGCTCTTCCAAAAATCCTATTTAGCATTAAGGCAATGAACCTGTACGGGGCCCTTAAGCTCGCTGTGTCATATTCTCCCGTCAGCCTGGTTCTGAAATTTCTTCTAGGCAACAACATTCTTTTGAGGGTCTCAACAAGGTCCATTCCGATGTTTTTCAACCAATCGTCAAACAAAAATATTTGTGCTTCTAGCAGGTGGTAGGCCAGGGCTACATATCCTAGGCTATAGGCAGCATAGCCTTGTTTGTCAACATTCTCCAGGATCATAGTGGTTACATCTGCCCGGGGCAGAATCCAACCAATTACTTCAGAGCATGGGAATAGCTCTGGTCTTGTGGCAATCTTCATCAGTGAAGATCTCTCTATATTGGCGTATATGCCTTCTTCCTTCAAGCCCATATCAGGCACCTCACGGCGCGTGATCAACCTGTATATCTCTCCCCACTGATGCTCAGGCTCTACACCAAATATGCACTTGGTGTCCTCAATACTCGGTTTTAGTATCAACTTCCACGTCAGGGTCTTCTTCGACCACAGGGGCCTTCTTCTTTTGTCGCTTTGACATTTTGAGTTCTGAATCTTCCTGTCACACATGGAATTATAATCGTTAGGCCATTTCTGGATAAGTTGCAAACATTGAGACAACAATGTGCAGTGTTTCACTTCCTCTATGTTTAACATGACGGAAATTAGTTAAATGAAGCAAATATGTGCATGCATATAAACTGAAATGGCTTAACTAACAGAACACTAGTGAGAAACGAAATCTACATTAAAATGAAGAAATTTCGGGCTCTCTGTGGGCACCATAATCATCGCGCTGTGCGGGAATAACAGAGGAACTTATTCAAGTTTTCTATGGTGTTTTTTCAGGAGAAACACGGTCTGTGCGTCATCTATGGTTTGTCTACGGTTACGTGATGATATAATTCTGTGCAGTGATACACTCCCCCACACTGGCTCGGGTTCGAAACCAGCCGTGGACCGGGTCGCTTGAAACAGCGCGGCTTTGGTTTGACGGATACGGCAACACGAAAGGAGGCAACCAGTCTAACATCACAGGGAGGCCATGAACGACCCTTCCCAAACAACCTATCATCAAACGGGGCAGACTGGCGTAGACAGCGTAACGGCCGTCTGCACCAATCTCCCCAACCACTAAGCGCAGGGTCGAAACGCATAACGGCTATGGAGGGAAACTATCCTGCGGGCCAAAAACTCCCCCACTAACAGCTACACTACAAGCCCCCCACTATATATGTATGTAAATAACAGGGCCAAGGGAAAACGGCCGTAGAAAACCTAACCATAGAAACATCAACAAAACGCTTCGAACGGAACGGGATAAGCCAATAAGAGCCTACCTGGCAACGTTGCGTGACCGGCGGGAAGAGGACTATTCAGCTTCCACAGTTGCGCCACCTGGAAATGAGGGCACACAGACAACGGGGTCCTTGCGAGCTTGAGCGAACGACAGTGCACGACAACGACAGTGCACGATAGTTGGAAATAGTAATAGAATAATCCACATGTCGGACCCCATATATATATGGTTAACCATGAGTGGCGGGAGAAACATCGGACAATGGAAACAAAAGGATCGGAGGTCGCAAGAAAATTCCTTCCACAACGTTGGGTGGCAAAACCACTAAGCTAACCGTCGAGACATCCGCATCGGAGCTTGCAAGACTAATCGTCGGAGCCATAGTGGAATCAGGAGCCGCAACGGCGGAATCATAAAGGGCACGACCTTCCGCAATAGGCAAAAATCTGAATCGGAGGAAAAAACCACTAGATGACCGGAAAGATAGTGCTTTTTGCAGCCGCAACGGCAGAAGCCCAAAACTCAAGGATCAGCGAAACAACAAGGCAAGGTTTGAAAAGTCACAGCAATAATCGGGAGACTTCGCAGTCTGCCGTCCGCAATTGCGGAGAATGAAGTAACAAGATGTTCCGACGTGAAACCAAAAGTCAGCCGATTTAGAGAAACGCATCGGAGAAAATATCGAAGCTAAAGCTTGTTATTTCTCCGCAACGGCGGGAACGCAAGCAAATAAACTTCTGACTTAGACACTTGAAAACGCATTCAAAGCGATGATAAGCTTAAACAAATGGTGGATTCAAGCATTAGAAAAAAAAAATTTTCTGAAGAATCATTAAATCATATCAAAGAGAAAAATCAAACCAATATAAGCAAAAGGAGGGTCCCGGAATTTTTTTGAATTTTAGGAAAAAATGTTGCAGCTGTAACACTAGGTTTTCGTCATGAAAACTCAACACCCTATTATCTGCAAGCTAATGGTCAAGTTGAGGCCATTAACAAAGTTTTAAAAACAATGCCGCGTCGGATGGTTGGAGACCATAAATTCAACTGGAACCATATCCTCTTCTCCGCTCTTTGGGCTTATAGGACTTTGGTAAAAACAACTACTAGTTTTACACCCTTTCAGCTTCTCTACGGACTAGAAGCTATCTTGCCTATTCAATGTCAAATTCCATCCTTGAAACTTGCTATCGAGCTTCTCCCAGACATTTCCATGGAGGAAAAAAGATTTCTCTACTTGAACAACCTTGACGAAACTATAAGAGATGTTGCCTTAGCCAATGAGGCACACAAGAAACCCATCAAGGCACAGTATGACAAGTCTGTCCAACCTCGTGCCTTTAATGAAGGTGACCTAGTTTTAACCTATGATCAGAAACATGACAAACTAGGGAAAGGGAAGTTTGAATCCATGTGGTACAGTCCCTTCATTATTTCCAAAGTTTTAGAGAAAGGGGCCTATGAGCTCGTAGACTATGATGGAATCCCCTTAGGACAGCCTCACAATAGGTTGTACCTGAAGAAGTACTATGCCTAGATCTGTCTTGTATAGTACCTTGTATATATGTATATTGCTTGACTTTTTAGCATGCTTAAGTATTTTCAATATGGTTTTGAGTTTAGTGTCCAAATCTGTTTATACCATGTTTTGGTTGTGCAGAGCATATGGCTTTCTACGACTTTGCTGATGGTGCTTGCCGCCACACCTTGAACCTTGCCTCAGCTGCTTGGGTTCTCTATTCCCCAACTCACGATTTGGTCAGTTTAGGAACGATTTATATTGGTCCAGCTACCAACAATATCGCCGAGTATCAAGCAGTCATAGGTCTTCTAACCGAAGTTGCCTCCCAGGACGTTCGTAATTTGGTAGTTTTTATGGACGCACAACTAGTGGTTTGTCATTTAAATCATGTCTACACCATCAGGAATCCCATGCTTCTCCATCTCTTTCGGAGAGTACGTTTATTGGAAAGGTCATTTGAAGCTATTACTTATAGGCATATCCCTAAGGAAGACAATATAGTTGCCGACTCATTGGCAAATTACATTCTAGACTGGCATATTGCTCATTCATGACATGAAAATCAAACATGGTTCACTGTAAATAAACTGTAAAAAGACACATAAAACTCATGTAAATACATTTTCCATTTGAGACATATAAACACCAAAAGTAAAAGTCTGTATATATATATAAGTGTTTTACAAAAATAGGTCACGGGACCTCATCTGAAGCGCTTAGGCCTTCAGGAAAAACATCATCATACAAAATCCTGAATCTATATATCAGCTTCCAGTTATACATCATGTGGGCTATCATCTAGTGGTGCTAATGGTAACACATGACAACCCAGGCTACTCTGCGTAGCAGTCTACTGAAACGACCTGGTACTCTTGTAGTGGGCCTTTGATACCTCAAGGGGAGGTTGTCGATCAACGCATATAGTATGTCTAGAGTTAAGCTCTCTAGGTTCTCCTCTAGTTCCCCCATCACATCATCACCCTGTGGAACAAAACGAGCTCATGTTCGCCTATCCAGTAGGGAAGATCCCCCAGGTCGTGCTGCTCCAACATCTATATGAAAAAATTTAAGTCTTGTTACTACACATAAAAAATATAAAACATTAAAACATAAAAACATAAAAACACAATTACCATTTTAGGGTTTTGTTTCTTACTAATGTCTCCCCACTGTGCACCAGGTGGAAGCAGTAGGTCAAAGTCACCCCTGAAATCAATACCAGTGTATGTGTAGTCCTCAACCATGAGGAGCTGGTCCCTCAGCCATCAGAAAAATGGGTCTCCAAACTTCACCCTACCCCTACCTGCTCTTGTGTGGGCCATGATCTAAACCCACCTCAGCATGCGAGGGTCTATCGCCCTCAACTATGTGAATGCTACCTGGGGTCTCAGTTGGGGGATCTGCTCAAAAAAGAAACATGCTAAAATGGATCTGAAACCAAACTGCTTCAACTCTCCTTGCTAGCACTTGGTCAGCTGGTCTTTGAAAACCGGTAGTAATGCCTCCACCCAGTTGAAGACTGTGGGTGCCATAGCCTCTATAACATAGAGCATGTGCACTCTAGAAGCCTGATGAGCCCCTTGGCTCCCTGCTAACCTTTGCATGGTAAATAAGATCGTGTAAAGAGGGCCATCCACCACCGCTTTGATGGGAATTTTCTTCCTTGATGTTCTAGTCCTTGGAATGCAGTGGCGATGTATTAATTCCTGGGCGGTGATGTCCCCTCCACGGGAACCAGTCAACGAGATAGGAGCACCCCATCTCGATAATCTTGTGAAGAAATAGATATCTTCTACTTCAATCGTCAACACATGAGCTCCCACCTCAAAGTATTGTTGCTCTGGATTCCACATGCGGAGAATATGTTCCAGTAAACGCTCATGCGACACCATGCTAGGTGTGTGGAAGAATTTCAGAAGGCCACAATTCCTCAACACGGCTATGCATCCCGTGTTTCTTTTGGCAAAGGCATCATCATCATCATGTTGAATTTCTTTCTATATAACCATTTTTGACCGATGGAAACCTGCCAAAAACAATCATAAGGCTAATTAGAAACATAATCAACCTTTCAAATCATCAAAAATCATCCATTTTTGCCTTGCCCACATGTTTTTCTTTACTCGCGGCTGGCACCGCCTAAGTCTCGTTGAGGACAGGCGACGGTACCGCCTGAGCAAAGAGTATTTGGCGCGTTTCCTGTGGGGTACCGCTCATCCTGCAAGGGATAAGAGCGGTGCCCGTATTTAAGGTTTTAGGGCTTGCTCAAGCTGCCCAAAACTTCCCCAAAAATAAAAAATGAAGACATTAAATGGAAAGAGTGAGGTTCAAGCTCTTACTTGGCTCTGACGACGCGTAAATCAGACGGTAGACGCTCCTGGAATCACCAACTGAAAATATGGCTAAAAAACTTCTCCAAGGGCTCTCCACTATTGGTAAATGGTAAAATGTTTTGTTTTTACTATTTGGATGACTTTTATAAACATTTTGGGGTTTGGCGTATCATAGTTTTGTTTTAAAACCATTTATTACAAGAAAACTATTAGTCATGATCCTTTAATGTCACTTATTGAGGAGTTTAATGGTTGTTTTTCAAGTCATTGCAGGAATAAGAGTGGTAGCAGTAAAAGTTTTGGGGAGTTTGTTTTTGTCTTTTTCGTACTACCATAAAACGGAAAAAGTCTTTGAGCATTTATTGCGACACTTTGGTCATGCTATCAAAACTTAGCATCAAAGGTCCGAGTCCTTTTCTAATTTTTTTCAGACTCGTAAAATCCCTCATCATGAAAATAGACCTAATGGAGTCCTCTTTAAACTCTTTTTGGGCTCCTTAAATACGAAAATATTGTCGAGTGATCTTGTCTTCTTCATGCTCATTAAAGTACTTGAAGAGTCGTTCGTCTGACGGTAGGTTATTGCTTTTCTGGTTAAGATGAACTATTTACGAAAAAGGACCCTTTGGAGTCTTCTTCCATTGTCGTTCAGACTCTCTAAACATGAACTATATCGAGTTACCTTTCATTGGACTCGTTAAATTAAACATTGAGAGACCCTCTTTTGGGAACGAACCCCTCCTCTCTCAGGTTCGTAAAACATATGAGTTTGGACTTGTCTTCGGACAAGCTACAACGAGTGTTTGTTACCCTCTTTGGACTCGTAAAAATGAAAAGAGGCACTCATTAGTCATGATGGGGAAATTAAGGGAAGGGAATTAATTTGTTTTGTAAATAAATGGCAGTTTGTCGTTACCTTTGAACATGGCACTTGTCTGCATCTCATTCAGTCAATTTGGTATTGAGCTGGCTTGCAAGTTGATCCACTTTCATGAGTCATGTCACTCCTTTGAGTCTTCTCGAAAGAATGCATTGTCTTCTGTCATATCATGTATCTGTTTGGTCTAGTCAATGCTGCCAAGTTTATAAGTCATGCCGTCAGATGTTCAAAGGGAAGTTGAAAAAGTTTACCTCTGCAGTCAAAACAGCCTCTGTGTCAGTACTTTTGAGTCAGTCTTATGGTTACCTCATTTACATCATTCTAGAACTTTGTTCCGATTTTCGTGTCATCGATGTGGGATTCATCATGGCCCTCCTTCAACGAGACTATTCCTGTCGACATTAGCTCATCATCCGAGAAATAGTCTTAGAAACAAGTGTAGTACCTTGAGATCTGTATGCCTCAATGACAGATTTTCTCACTCTCGACATAGGTTCACATCATTGACCTTTGATTGATAGAGTCGACTGGGTGTTCAACATCAAGACATCTATTCACACTCAGTAGATTGTACTAGGGTGCCTTGGGAATCATTGACATTAATGGTGATCTCCCTCGCACTTGTTAACGGTTCACATCATTGGCCGGTAATCAAGTGGTTTCTACCATGTTCGACTTTGGAACATTGTAATCACATGGATAGAATCGTACTTTGTGGAAGACGAGACGAAGACCCTGGGTACTTGTTTAGCACTCATTGCTTTCCCTAGCTTGGGATGGAGTTTTGTATGTCAAGCATGGATCCACATGTGTATGGTCATGGCTGTGCTCAAATTTGCGTATGTATGACATAGATCTACATTGTATGTCTAGTAGTTATGTCTAAGTTTGAGTCCTCTATCACATGGATCTACGATGTATCTTAGTAGCCATGGTTGTTTATTCCTCTCATGGATTTGCCTTGTATTGGTCTGCAGCCATGGGTTGGTTACATTTATTTATGAGTTAAAAATACTGATGTATTGCAGATGCTTACTCGATGACATTCTCCGATCAAGCTGACTCTTACCTCGAAGTGATAACTTGTTTTCTCAAATCTCTCACCTATCATATCCCTCTAGCCTCATTCTTTGGAGGGCATTCTGTTACACCAAAATCCTGTCACCTACATGTGATAAGATCCTTAACACTTCTATTTGCTCTCAATCCCAAACTTGGAGTGGAAATAGTGCTTTGGATGTCAAGTTTACATAAAAAAATCTAGCACCACTTTTTTCCTTTAGCTTATGAGCGGTACCTTATGCAACACCGCCTGAGTCCTGTTATAGATAAGTGGTGCCATCACATATGTGCTTTGTTCTTGAAGCGATTCGTACCTACACCACTTTGTCATAAAGGTATATAAGCGGTACCCTTGGTAAAAATATAAAAGAAGAGGATTCTCAAGGCTTCTAGAACAAAAGCCTCATGTCCTACCTTATCCCTATTGACCTGGGTTGGTTAGAGTCGAGATCCCTCTTGCTAGGATCTTATGGCCACCTCACCCACCATTCTCTCAACTATCCATATCCATTTGAGCTCTATAAATACAAGCTCATATCCCATAGTTGGGAGGAGAACTAAATGGTGAAGTTATGCTGTTGAATTGACTGTCTGGCCTAATCCATCAGAGAGCACAAGAGAGCAAGTTGGAGCTATCGGGGATGAGATGTTTGTCTTGTGAAGGAGTTTGTTGACACTAAGGCACATGGTTGTAAGCTCTTTCATTTATTTTCTAATGCAAAGTTGATTTCCTTCCCACATATCTGTTGCACTGATCTCACATATATGTTATTGGATTCCTTAGTTACTAGTATGAATGTGTAGGTAATTTTCTAGTAGCTTTGATTTCTTTGTATGTTTGATATGTTCTACAGGTACACAGACTCTTTATCAAAGCATCATTCCAAGTGTCTATAACATTCAGGGAAGGTCTTCAACCTTTGTCATTCACTCATTTGTTCTGGATCTGAACCATTTAGACCAGAGGAACAACTTCTGTCCGCAGAAGGTGCAATATTCCTGACAACACTTGTCCATCCTTTCTAAGTTGGGGCTAGAGTATTCTGTATATGTTTCAACATTTCACTAGAGTGACTGACAACCAGAAATTGGAAGATGCCTGCTCTAGTAAATTTCATGGAGTCTTTGATTCAGGAGCAGGACAAGCTCATACAAATGGGTACCATCATCAAATCTAAGGATCAAGTTCTTGCTGTCGGTATATCAAATCAATCCCAGAGCAAGAAGAAATATTTGAAGCAAAGAGAGAAAGAGAAAAAGGAATCAAGTTCATAAAGCTCTAGTTCTACTGATGGGAGCTCGAAATCTAGGAGGAGAAACAAGAGATAAAGACCCACATGTGATTATTGCAAAGGTTCTCATCTTGAGAGAGCTTGCTTCAGAAAGAAAATGGACGTTATGACCAAGCTCCTTGAGGAGAACCACATTGCTCTTCCAGAATTTGCAAAAAGATGGGAGTGCAAGCAAAGAAATGGTAAGGCTGAGCATGCATTGAGTGCATGGATAAAACCCAATTCTTATTTCTCTGTTTCTAATAACTCTATTTCTTATTCACATTCTGATATATCAGAACCTGAAACATCCATCCCTTCCTTGAAAAAATTCCCAGTCAGTTCATCAAAGCTTCCTTCCAAAACTAGTCATTTTTCACTAGCTTTTGATGTTCCTTTTGAAAGATCTTCCCAAAAACATCCAGATATTTCCATTTCTGATTCCGAAGATGATATACAGGCTGATATATAGCCTATGACAGTCATTGACTCATTTCCCCAACCATCTCATGACCAAAAGACCCATCAACCCTCAAGCTCACTAGTTGGAAATTCAGAAAATTGTCTAGTTTCCAATGCTATGTCTCTTGTATATGTTGCTATTATGTCTTGTATGTCTTTGATTGGTTGGACAGCCATATCATTGGCCTTCATGGGACTGTTATTCCATATGTCTGGACTTTCCTTCACCATTCGTGGTTCGAATCTCAAGTCTCCAGACCTTCTAGGTTCACTCAATTGTAATTGTGATCTAGTTTCTCACTCTTCTCTTCCTATGGATCCATTCGCTCATGGAGACACCATACCTCTGATATTTTATGCTGTGTATGACATATATTTTGATATTTCAGAGCCTCATGAGCTTTGTTACAGAGTTGTGAAGGTGCTTCATCAAATTGGGAGAAATATTCATGGCTTTTTCATGATACGACAACTACACATAATGTAGATTTTGTTGAATCTTTTGATGTTATTTGGGAAAGAGTTTGCAAAGATATATTTTCCATGGTTGATTATGCTATTAGAGCAGAGTATGCTTGCCACAAAATACATTCTTATGATGCCCCTCCATCATCAAGTGATGACCATCAAAGGGCCTCTCCACATGATCTTTGTTTACAACACTTTGATGCATTGATGCATGATCTTGGCATCCACAACATCTTCACCAAGTCCATCACCAAGAAGTTGTTCTTTCAGCTCATTCAAGTGAAAAAGAGGACCTGCTGAAGACATTTTGATCTCTGTCATATCCATTTTTTAGGGGAGTTTTTTCCCATGAGGTTTTCCTCCTTACCTCGGTTACATGGATCAATAAAAATTCTTTTGTAAAAGGTGACTTGTTCCTTAGTTGCCAAGGCCTTAATAAATATTTTTGATTAAAATGTACTAAGTCTAGATTAAGGGGGGGTGTTGGAGTAGTAATACATCCTTAGTACATAGTTTTTACCTTAGGCTAACTTTATTTTCCTTCATGCAATGATATCCTATGGTTTAAGACTTAGGAAAGCCGATTCAACATTATAACTGGTTATGTTGGTCTGTTCACACCTACAAAAGTGCCCTAATTGGTCAACCCAGCACATGTGCACCTCATTTAATGTCTTGGGGCACCACCTCCTTGATTTGTGGGGCTCTGGTTTGACTAAGTGTGCTAGGGGGTGAATCTAGCATGTTTTAGCTCTCCCAGGAGCATTTATTGCCACCTAGAGCACCCCACTCATCTTGATCTTTTCACCCACACTTGCCTAGGACCCATTAATGACCCAGGACACTTCACATGAGGTTTCGTGACTGTTTGGGCTTAGTTGGAGCTCCTTTGGTCCACCTAGGGGGGTTGGGGGTCAATTTTCACCATGACACTTGTACTTTCCCAATTGGCTTCTAAAGCCACTCGATTTTTCTCCAATGTATTATAAATGTGTAACATAACATCTAAATGATGTATGATAATAATATGATCAGAAACTAGCACCATTCATATGTGTTATTTCATGTATTTTATGTCTCTTTGATTGTTTCTCTTGCACATTTTGTCAAACACTTCATGTGTGAAGTTTGTTCTAGCTCCTAGATCTGATTAAGAAGTAAATTCTTACGATAAGCTTACTAAAATTCAAAACATACATCATTCACAATGGCTCCAACTGGATCGAATTCTTCATGGAGAAAATGTGATAGATTTGTATTGTGTTTGTAACCAAATTGGACACAAACACAAATCCAAATACTATTAATAGAAAATAAATTAAGAGAAATAAAAAAATAAGGTTAAGGAAACATTCATACGCGAAAGCATGGTTATTCCTAAAACACGGAGGAATATATTTCCAAGATTACATTCAAATAAGTAATAATATTTTATTGCTTGATAATATAATGTTAATACAAAAGAGGGGGAAGATCTATATATTCAAATGAGTAATAATATTTCATTGTTTGATAATATAATATTAATACAAAAGAGGGGGAAGATATATATAAAGGAGGGACGGTAACCCTAGCTTACGGACTAGATTACCCTTATGAGGTAATTTAATTAATTGCAAACATACTAATCTATTTGAGGCCATATTTTACATAATTGGTATTAGTAAAAAACATCTTGAATGACTAAAGACGAACACTATTACAATGATATGATCTTATAGAAAATAGTTCAAAACCATAAATTTGCTCATATACATAAAAAAACAAAACTAGTTTTGTCTTTGTACATGACATCTCAAGTGTGACTATTTATAATAAAGAAATATGCAACTCGTCATTAAGCCTACCGAGTCTTCCAAAATAGATCTCATCCAATAATGACCATTATTCTTGATAGAGTAAGTGTAACATATCTATGACAACTTGTAAACCTAGATCTTAAAAAGTAGATTTAACACAACAATGCTACCAACTTGGGTAATGACAAATTAGGTTCTTATGGTCTAAAAAAGGTTTTGCATCACATATTCCACTTTAACTTGAGGGGTTAAGGATTCTTTAACATAGCTTTGATAATAAAAATGACATAGAAAATGTATTTACTATGATTAATGGCTAAGTTGTTATTTATTCCATCTATTTTTATTATATTTTCTATCTTTTCTCTGAATTTCAGGGTTTAAGCATATTATAAGTGGTATTAGAGCTCTTTATTGGACCAAAAATGAAGAATTTTCTAGGGCTTTGCTCTTTAAACAAGTCAATGACATAAAGAGGTAACTTGTGTCCAGTTTTTAGCTGATGGATCGCTTTAAATTTGTAGATATACTCGGTTAAAGTTAAAGAAAATTTCCATAGGATTTGGCTCTTTCAAATGAGCCATTTTGGAATTTTGGCTCCCATTTTTTTGTGACACCTCACTGTCTGAAAATGTTAGGGTACATAAAAGACATAGATAGGTAAATTATGTCCAATTATCAGCTTATGGATCACTACCATTTCGGAGATACACTCACGTCAAGTTGAGAAATTTGTATGGCCCAAAAACTAGCCTTAAGAAGGTGTCCTGAGTAAAACTGTTATATTTGAATTTTTAAAAATCCAAATTGAGTGCCACTAGTTCCATAAAAAAAAGACGAACCATAGTATCTCTGGTGGCAATTTCACAATCAAGTCTTAAAAATTGGACACATGGCAGTCTGTACACTTTCTCTCTTTTGGAAAGGACATAAATAACCTATTTTGGGAAACTTACCATAATTCTTTATTGGCTCATTAGAATTAGGTCATATTTGTGTCATTACAGAATATACATATCAGGATGCTACATGACGAATTTTTAGACCTAGAGGCGATGAAATTACATATCTACCTTAGTTTGAAGGTCAACAAAAAAAAGTATCCAAATTAGGGTTTTAAAAGGTATGATATTTTAAATTTGCATAACTTTTGACTAGATGGTTTGATTTAGGTGATTCAAAATCCATTGGAAAGATAAAACACATAAAATATGTTGGAATAATCATATTATCATTTTTTTATACTAGTGTCAATATATTTGTCACGTCCCCTCCCCTCTACTCCAGAGAGGACGGGACTGCACACTGTTCTGCTGTCAAAACGAGAAATCTAGCCCCATGAACATAATAATAAAATGCATTGAAGTAAAATACGTGTATAGATGCATTATACACGAAATATATAGCGGAAGCAAATCATTCATTCAAGCATTCATCATGTTCATAATAATTTATAAAACAAATACGTTGCAGAGATTAAACATAAGAAAATACTTATCTTGAGAAGAAGCTTCCCCACAACTAGCTATGTCGCTACAATGTTCCACCCAACCATAGGCTAGTGTGCTCATCAATATCTTAGTACCATTTCCACCCTCGAGATAGGCATGATTTCCACAAGGAACTAGGGAACAATAAACTTACACACAGTTGGACCATACACCCATAATCAAGCGAACACACAGTTGGGTTTCATAGACTATCCATCCAAGCCAATAAATAGTTGGGTTTCACATGATACTAAGGCAACAATCCAATAATGTATGGGTTCCTTGGACTTACTCAGCCAAGCCAACACAAGGATGCACTTCACAGCCAAATACAAGTTCGTGGTTTGTAGAAAAAACGTTTGGCAACCATAAACAGAAATGGAAGATGGGGAAAACACCCTGGGTGAGCAATACGATTTTGAAACATCCTTGGGATTCATAGGGGAAAAAAAACCTTCCTAAACACCCAAAACGTGGTTCTGTCTTCCCAGCCATTGAGCATAACAAAAAAAGGGTTCCCAGCTTGAAGAACAATGAGGAAAAAACAGAAAATCGTGAGGGAAACGAACAACAATCTCCATCTGCGTGAGGAAAGGAAAACGACCTTTTAAAACCCCCAAATCATGAATCCCTCTTGCACATTCACTCAACAATGCTAAAACGGGTTTTCCCAGATATGTAAATGAGGAAACCAGAGAAAAATGTGAAGGTGAAAGCCCAGCCACTGAGCATTACAAAAATGACTTCCCAGGCATGGAGAAAATGAAGAAAACTGCCGAAAACATGAAGGTGAAAGCCCAGCCACTGAGCATTACAAAAACAACTTCCCATCCATAGAGAAAATGAAGAAAATTGTCAAAAACATGAAGGGAAACGCACAGGAGCTGCAACTGCGTGAGAGAGCAAAACGTATGGTTGAGTAATGGCTTGGGCCTCCATTTCCAAGTATTTACTTGCCCCAAAATTCAAAATTAATTTTTTCCCAAAAATGGGTGGCTTCCCCAATACAATTTTGACTAACATACTCTTCCTATCCTAAGGAATTAACTACCTCAACCAATTTCTGGAAGAAATAAATGATTGGGCACAAAAGACAAAATGGGTAGTTGACAGCTTTATGGGTTCTCCTATTGACATTTGGCCTTACCCTATTGGCTCAAGGGTTTGAATATTTGCCCCCCCCTATTCCTTGTGAAATCATGTCCCGGTCTCTTTAATGTTGCATTGACAGAGCTAGTTGTGGGTATTTTTATTAATTGCATATTTACATGATTTCAGAAATTATATTGTGCCATCGACTAACACAATAACCATTGACATCGATTTTAATTGCCAAAACATAAAACACTAAACCCATGGTGGGGCCTTTGGTTTGAGCTCCGCACCATGATTTAATAACACTATTTACATCATATATAATTTAATGCAAATGGGGCAAAAACCGGGGTATTACAATATTAAATTTGTAATTACACACAATGAGTGTAGAAATTATAGAGTTGCAGAAGTCTCATCATTAGGACCTGATAGATTCCACCCATGGTGGAACCCTATAAACCAATTCACACCAACACCCCAAACAATATGGTCACCCATTCTGCTATTGGAAGGTTGGAAAACCTAGAATCTCAATACATAGATTTTAATGAGCATATTCAACATACCATCAATAGTTGGGATCATACATGGGAAAAACAGTTGGATACAAAATTAGACTATTGGGAGAAGAAGTTGGATGAGAAGTTGATAAATTTGATAGTTAGTATCACACATGCAGAATAACATGGGAATGAACAATACAACGAGTCACACCGTGAAGAAACTTCTCAGTCATGACTATTTATCCAACATCAACATTTGTTTGGTTTTCATAGCGATAAACCACACTCTATGGATAGTAACACCTGGAATTGTTTTCCTAAACTAGAATTAAACAAGTTTGATGGTACTAACCCATTTGGATGGGTTACTCAAATGGAACATTGCTTTGCTTTTCATGGTATTTACAGATGACATGATGAAACTTAAGGTGGGGGTCAAGCATCACAAAGTGGTAGCCTTGGTTGATAGTGGAGCAACCCACAACTTTATTCACCAACAATTTCTCAAGGAACTCCATTGTTATGTCCACCCTATGCCCAACTTTCAAATTATGATAGCTAATTGCGAGATGATGAAATGTTGAGGGTGTTGTGAAAATATAAAACTCCAATTAGGTGATCATCATATCAAAACCCATATGTTGGATATAGATATAGGTGGTTGTGATATAGTTTTGGCGGAATCTTGGTTATGTACATTGGGGCTAATTACCATGGAACTGAAGGAATTATACTTGAGCTTTAATCAGGATTCTCATACTCAGACTCTCATAGGGATCCAAGCAAGCACCCCTAAAATCATAAGTTCTCATCGAATGGAAAATTATTGAAGAAAGGTCACTCTGGAATCATTTCTCACTTCCATTCCATCTAGGATCTAGATAACACCACACTCAAAATACATATTGACTGGCAAAGGGTTTTGGAAAAACATGAATAGGTATTTTAGACACCAAAAGGTTTACTCCCATCTAGAGGAGACCATGATCATGTATTCCCTTGATTCTAGGAATTCAATCACCAAATGTATGACCATATAGGCATCCATTTAAAAAAAAGAATGTTCAATTGAAAATATAATTCATGTGTTACTAGAGGCAAAATTCATATGTCCCAACACTAGCCCATATTCATCCCTAATGGACATGGTTTTAAAGAACTAAGGTGATTGGTGCACATGCCTTGATTTTGGTGCCCTTAATAAGATGACCATCACAGATAAATTTCCCATCCTAGTAATTGATGATATTTTGGATGAGCTCCAGGGGATCGAACTTTTCACCAAATTTGACCTTCGTACATAATACCACTAAATCAGGATGAAAGAGGCCAACATTCCAAAGAGAGATTTTTGGACACATGAAGGCCATGATGAGTTCTTGGTAATGCCTTTTGGAATTTGTAATCCCCCCTCTACTTTTCAAAGCCTAATGAATAAAATTATGAGCCCATATCTTTGTCATTTTTGCTTGTCTTTGGTGCAACTATACTTCAATCCATGTTCACATAACTAATTCACCAACAAACCCTAAGATATCATCCCTTTCAACATCACCTGCAAAGTAGGTGAAGTCTCACCCGAGGTACCTATGGGGACTATAGGAACTAAGTTTCTATATCTGTGAAGGGGAGTGACTTAAATATCTAACATCCAACATCACCAAGCTTCGATAGATCATTCATATTCCATATAAAGTAATTAAACAGATTATTACAAACATATTCACTAGTTGTGCAGTACTCTTAATCATTCATATTAAGTAACACATATCAACATTTAACCCACATTGTAGAATAAAACAAAAGACCACAACACACATAATCATCAATCGCACTCATTGAACATCGGTATTTTACCTGCGTTAACACCAAAAATTGTCCACATAGCTCTCTATGGTCCACACCATAATCCCAGCATTATTCCCTCCATTTTGACATTCACAACTAAATTCCACCCAAATTGGTTCAAAACATCATAATTCCTTACCTCATAAATACAGGGAAGATGGGAATTTATTGCAACATAACCCGATTCTCTCAAAAAAAGGACCAAAAAACCCTAAACCGAGAATGGGTTAAAAACCAATGAGAAATACCATGCACTATGAAAATCCATGGACCAATACCATGGGCAAGAAAATCTTGGATCATCATATAAATACATTGTGAAGGTCTCCCCACTACAACTTTATTCTTTTACTTTTTTCACACTTTTTACTCTTCAGTCACACTGCTCACCTTTTAGCCATGCCTTTCCACATTGTATGTTGACTTTACTCCATACACTCCTTGATTCATATTCCCATTGACAACCATGGGTGGAGAAAATTGGAGAACCCAATTATGGAAGTTGTCGGAGCACATCCTCAAACAGTTGCAGTGGCCCACTTTCTAAAGGTATGTTGCATTTGTTTATTAAAATTAGAAAATCTAAAAATATTAGTTATTGTTTACTTGTAAGTCAAGGTTGAATTTTTCCCTTACACCGTGAACTCTACCCTTATATATTGTTGATCTAAAGTAGTTGCTTTTACACATAGTTGGAGAGAAATATCCACTACAACGTGGAAACACAAGATGGGAGAAAACCATGGAAGCGCTATTATTATTCATGAGTTGCAGTGAATTAGCACTTTATGTCTGCACACACAACCTATAGAATTTCTCTCTTCTTATGTATAAAACAAATCAATGCAATAAGCCTGCAAATCACTACAACTTCTTGTGACCCACTCATACAAAAACCTCATGACAAATTCTCTTCATACCCGAAAAGGAACTTTCTTTAGTACTCAAACCAAAAATTAAGCATTCTACAAAAATCTAACCAACCCAAAACATCCCAACCTGTTACATTTATATAGGACTTTTTCAAAGCCCTTTAACTCCGATTACTTAGACTCATTAATGTAAGTGGATGAAAACTATAATCTCTTCCCACTAACTTTGCATTTGACATTGTCAAATGCCCATTTTCCTTATTTCTCAGTCATTATGTCGGAGTCGTTCTTACTTCCAAGGACCACTTCATCTTATCCTTGTTCACACCAAAAATAATTCTTGAGATATGCCAAAACTTTCCAATGACAACATGCCCCCAACACTTAGATGTGGCTCATCTTGAGCCACTTCAAGTCTTCTCTTGGAGTGTCTTCCACTGCAACAAAAATTGTCCATACGTGTTTCGTACTGATATGACAATATTCTTCACTTTTTTAGCATACTCTTCAAAATCCTTTACTATCTACGAAGTTAAAATTCCCTGTGCTTGTTCTTCAACTAACTTAATTGTATTCTTTATCTCCTGACACTCTGTCCAAATAATGTCAGATACACGAACCGCTTTGTTCTACAAAGACTCTACCTTCTAACTACTTGTATGCAACTCTTGTCGCAATTGATTGATTTTTGCTTGCAGTTGCTTGTTCTCTTCTACATTTGTCATCCTTTCTTGTGGTGGAAATGCCTTTATAATATACTTAAGATTCACAGCTTTGAGTTGCATATTATCCATCTTAGCAGTGGCTTCTTGTAGACCTTCATCATCTGTTAATGCTACCGATGCTTGTGCACTTTCATCAAACAACTTCGCACATTCTGCCTATAAGGCCTTAATCTCATCTATTAAAGCTTTAGCATCAACATTCCGCAGGTTTCACACCTCTTGCAGTGTACTAATGTTAGATTTTTATCATTTAAGCAATATTATCTTAGGATCTTATCTGAGAGAATAACATGCACAACAATAAATCACAAGAGACAATAGACACAAAGATTTTCCTCGGGGAAACCATAAAGGAGAAAACCCCACAACTTCCTCAGAGATAGAATGAGCACCAATGGCAGCAGTAAAACTCAGAGACATAAAAGATGATCTCCAACAGATATTCTCTCTCTCACTTGTGTGAGCACTTCCTCTCTCACTCATGCGCCCCAGTTGAGTGAGTGAGTGTGTCAAATAGAGAGTCTCACTCTCTATTTATACTAGTTTCTGACTTGACAATTACTTACTAGGGCCGACCTCTCTAGGAGAGACTAATAACCCTAGTGCCCCTCAAATGTGGGGACTTTTCCCCTCTGATCAACAAGGAGGGTTAACCTCAACTGAATTGTGGGGACTATTTCCTCGACTTACAACAGAGGGTTAACCTCAATGACTTTACATGAATTTATTATATTCATGACTCTCTCGATAGGAACATCGGGGTACAATACAAATGATTCTCCCGATAGGAACATAGGGGTACAATATAATATATACAAGTGAATACATTTCGAAGTTACAAATACATCAACACTCCCTCTTAACTAGGAAGGTATTCTCTTAACACAATTCATTAGCACAAGTCTTCTTCTCTGGATCAAGTCAGTATCATCATCAACGCTGGATCATCATCGAAACTGGATCATCATCAAAACTGGATCATCACTAGATCATCATAAAAGCTGGATCATTACTGGATCATAATCAAAGCTGGATCATCATCATCACTGGTTCCACTATCTCGATCAATTGGTGCTATCTCTCAATTCTACTCGTCATAGGAAGTTCTACAGAGCCAACCCTTTTTCATGTTGGTTGTAGGCCTAGCCTCCATGTAGGTCTTCATCTTCTTCAACACTTATATCTGACCATGGGAGGAACCCATCCAACAACCATGTCAGAAAGGCCCGCCCAACACTCACATCTGACCATAGGAGGAACACATCCAACAACCATGTCAGAAAGGCCCAACACTCACATCTGACCATGGGAGGAACACATCCAACAACCATGTCAGAAAGGCTTTGCACTTACATCCAACCATGGGAGGAACACATCCAACAACCATGTTAGAAAGGCTCTGCACTCACATCTGACCATGGGAGAAACACATCCAACAACCATGTCAGAAAGGCTCTGCACTTATATCTGACCATGGGAGGCCTTGCCTACCACCATGTCAGAAAGGCACAAGGACTCATCACTTCCCCTTGAAGGGAACCTCGATCTGGAGAACACCAAGCTTCTCCCTGATCCCTGAAGTACTCGAACTTCATTCAGGCCATTTCTAGCATAGAATCACATCAGAGCTGATTACGTCCAAGGATAACCTACGATCTTCGCCAGGACCGATTACATATGAGGACAACCTACAGGACTGATTATGTCTGAGAAACCTACAAGCTTCGCCAGGATTTATGCTCAGACAATTTGTCTCACTGACTATGCTAGAACTCCATCTTTCGAGAGATCTCAATCTGGATCACATACTGGAGCTTCACTTCTTCTCTCTCAGCTGTTCTCAGCACCATACAAGACTCCTTCCTGCTAAACTAAGAGATCACACCTGATCTGATACTGAAGCAGCACCCTGAAGTGCTCTTCCTATCAATGGCACTGCCCAATATGAATCCAGGTAACCTTCTAGGTTAATCTTATGATCTGCCTCATACTTGATCCCATAATCAATTGTACCCTTCAGGTACCTCAGAATATGCTTTGTAGCAATTAGGTGATCATGTCTTGGATCCATCAGGAAATGTATCAAGGTGTTCATAGAAAAGAAAATATCTGGTCTCGTATTTGTCAAGTACATCAAGGACCCAATCATCTGACAATACATCGTAGCATCAACTAAATCTGATAAAGCATCACTAATAGATTGAGGTTCAATGCCATAGGTGTGGTCATGGCCTTGCAGTTCATCATCCTGAATCTCTTCAAGATATCTACTACATACTTCCCTTGTCCTAGGGAGATTCCATCCGCATTTTGCCACACCTCCATGCCTAGAAAGTAGTGCATCATATCCAAGTCCTTCATCTAGAACTCAGCAGCAAGTCTCCTTCTTGCAACTTTAATGAGTTTCTCTTTTCTGTCAGGAACAAGTCATCGACATATAACAAGAGCATCACTGGTCTTCTGCCTTCAATTTTGAATTAAAGATTGGAATCTACTTTACTCTCAGTAAATCCTAGAGTCATCAGTAAGTTGTCCATCTTGTTGCATCATGTCGAACCTCAGGATATTCTGCAGTCACCCCCTCTAAAGCAAAGCATCATTCTCCCTCTTCCTTTCGTACTCTATCCATTGAAACATTATGTGCTAGAGTAACAAGTAGCTTCCTTTGCTACTAATATTTTATGTATCCATCTAGGGTCACTGGATACCAAGATCATCTATCTTGAACCTTTTCAAAAGTTCTTCTCACACCCATCTGTGAGCTTGTCATCCTCTACAGTATTTCATCTTAAACCTTGTAGCAAAGGTTAAGATCTTCATCACTCTAGGTGATCTTCAAGCTCCTCATGTATGTGTTATCCCATGGGTGTCTTCTAAGCTCGTACACGACCTTCTTTCATTTGCACACATGATTATGCCTGTCATGTGCCTTATCTTCCAGTGGCTGCAAATGTGTTTTCGTAGTCTATGCCTTCTTTATGTGAGAAGCATCGTGCTACGAATCTTGCCTTGTATCCCACATACTTCTCTTCAGGTATCGATACCGCATCTTAGACATCATTCTTCTTGAATTGGTACTCTCCTTCCCTTTCTTCTTGGATACTTCTTCATAGCTGGAAGGTTTTGTATCAATGATATCGCTCAACAATGTCACATAACTGCATTGTGTCTGAGGCCTCTTGAAGTCTCGTCATACTATTCTTCATTTTGGATAATTTCTTGAACTATCGTCACTTGTTCTTCGGAACAAGTCTCATCCTTCTTTTCTCGTAGGTGATTGTATGAAATCTTTCCTACAAGTCAAATGCATTAGTTGTATGGTTAGAAACATTTCATAAGGAATATAATGAAAATTTTTATGCATAAAGATATAATCATGCAACTATTTTAGCCAATACAACGTTCATCCATATCTCACGAAAAGTTTATAGATGCCTTCCATCTCTACCAATACATCATTGAGATTGTGCACTAATCCAATACATCAGCAAAGATGTTTCATTCTAGATAAGTAGCAATGGAGAGTTGTATGGCACCATGAGCTACTTACCCATCACATGCATATTAGTAGTATACTGTCATTAATGCAAACACATCAATTGAACATAAACAAATGCATAACAAAACAATATCATGAAATGACAATTGAATACTTATCTTTATTTTTTTCGTGGGTAGACTCCTTCCTTCAACTTCATCATCTTCTTCATTCATAACATCATCATTTCTTATCCAAATGCTCAAGATGGATAAGAGGCTCTTCAAGAATTGAGTTCTTCATATTCCTCATCACTTGAGGGATCTTCTTTGAATCGTGAGCGCTTGATCTTCAGTTGCTCCCATCTTCTCTTTTCTTATTATGGGTTGAGATTCATATTGTGTGTGCTCTTCCCAGAGTCTATTGAAAGTAATCACTTCCTTCTGGCACATATTCCTCGAATGAATGAATCCCATGATCTTGGGAGGCCATTCAAGGTGGTTATAATAGTATATTATTCTTCTTCGACCGCTTCGTCATAGCATCAAACACTTCCTTTTGGCGTCTTCAGGGATGGAACATGAGGGATGAGATGATATTTAATAGAATCTGCAATGATTCTCTTGGCTCTAACCTTAGCCTCATCTCCCTCTGTCTCCTAGGCCTTTCTTACTGAAATACTGATCCAAGTCAATTTCTTGAAGGATCACGGAGTTCCTACACTTCATCCGATTTATATTCTTTTCTTCAAATAGCTTGGTCAAGAATCAAACATCTCTTTAGGTGTCTTTAGGGAAGACACTTGTGGTATAAGGTGATCCTTGATTGAATCAACAATGATCTTATTTGCCTTGACCAAATTCTTCTTGTGTAAGGCTTTAGCTTCATCTCCCTCTGGAACTAGAACCTCTCCACTTATGTAGGTGTCCAATTCATTTTCTTCAAGAACCAGTGAAATCCTATACTTCCATGCTTGGAAGTTGTCAGCTTCACTAATCTTGTCATTAGGATGGTGTGATTAGTCATCTTGAAATGAGACCCTCAACTGTAAATAGCAAAAGATTAGATCTTACCGATTTGAGGTGTCCGTCCTAGTTCTTGAGCTGGATGATCTAGGGTTTGTCAGAGAAACTGTAATTTTCAAAACTTGGAATATTTCAGATCTGGTTGGATAGAAACATGGGCCTCTTTAAGGTGAGCTGTCCAGTGTACTCTTTTTCTAAAAACAGTGGAGGGAAGCTCCTGGAACTGGAAGCCCTAGTTTTCCAATTTACTTTGCAGAAATGCCTAAGATTTTTTCTGTAGTATCTCCGAAAGTACTACTCCTCTGTGTCTAAAATTTCATACTGAGGTAGCCTCGTCTGTCTTCTTTCCAACACCATAGGTTTGAGTAGAATTGGTTTCACCAATTAGGACTTATGAAATTTTTCCCAAGGTGACTTATTTCAGGACTGTTCATTATAACCAACTTGTACGGACGTCCACATGTCATTGTTTCACCTCCGGGGTATGAAACTTTTACCACAAAAATTAAATTCTGTGCCCTATCTGGAACATCTTGAGAAATTTATTTTGGACCTTTGTAGCCCAAGATATAGAAATTATCCATAGGTTTCCTGTTTAGGGATGAATCTTAGAAGACGCTGGAACCCCGATTTGGAGGAATCATATCTACCAGAATATAGCGAATCCGAGGCTGAAATTTTTACACAAGGTACATCATGATTTTGTCTTTGACATGTGAAAATTTGCCCCCCCCCGAGCCTTCATTAATATCTAGATATAGAAAATGTACCAAAACTATCAGTTTTAGTATTTTAGGGTTTTTAAGGCCTGGGGTCAAACTAGGGTTTGAATTTCTTGGAGTTTTACCCAATCAAAAATATTGACCTTGGTATTTAAATTTCAATTTTGAGGAGGAGAGAAATCCTATGCTGGGCTCACTCAAAAATTCCTCTTTTGTAAAAAGCCCTAATTTCCCACAGCAAAAACTGAAAATGCCTGGAATCAAATTCTGCTTCGACAGAAAGATGCGCCCTTCAATGGAGAGTTATCCTAGCCTCCTTTTGCTAATGTATTGTGGAAAGAGAACCAAAAAGTAAGAATCCCTAGCTTCTGCAGCTGCACAGTGTCTTATTCTCAGGTTAGCTTTGATACCATGTTAGATTTTTATCATTTAAGCAATATTATCTTAGGATCTTATCTAAGAGAATAACATGCACATCAATCAATTGCAAGAGACAATAGAAACAAAGATTTTCCTCAGGGAACCATAAAGGAGAAAACCCCACAACTTCCTCAGAGATAGAATGAGCACCAATGGTAGCAGTAAAACCCAAACACAAAAAATATGATCTCCAACCACTATTCTCTCTCTCACTTGTGTGAGCACTTCCTCTCTCACTCATGCGCCCCAGTTGAGTGAGTGTGTGTGTCAAATAGAGAGTCTTACTCTCTATTTATACTAGTTTTCGACTTGACAATTACTTACTAGGGCCGACATCTCTAGGAGATTCTGATAACCCTAGTGCCCCTCAAATGTGGGGACTTTTCCCCCTTGATCAACTAGGAGGGTTAACCTCAACTCAATTGTGGGGACTATTTCCCCGACTTACAATGGAGGGTTAACCTCAATGAATTTACAAGACTTTATTATATTAATGACTCTCCCGATAGGAACATCATGGTACAATACAAATGATTCTCCCGATAGGAACATCGAGGTACAATATAATATATACAAGTGAATACATTCCGAAGTTACAAATACATCAATAACTAGGAATCACTTGTGCTTCCAAGTCACGAATTTTTTCTCTAAATCCCTTGATGACTTCACTCAAACTTTACATCTTGTTCTAGAGTGGTGTTGCTTCTACCATTTCAATTTTAGAAACTTCGTTGCAAATTGTCTTTATCGCTTTCTGCAACTTTTCCTTGTGTTCAATTACAACATCTTGTTCCTTTTGAAGTCCCTTATATTTATCTACAATTTATACCTGCTCTGTACTATGTTTCATCATCTAACTAAAGCTATATTCTTCTCATCCATTATTTTCATCAACAATACTGAATTGATGAGTATGCTATGCATAGGTATCTTTGTCAAATGTAGATCAACAGATCCCAATTCTTCAATACTACTTCTTTCTTTAATAATTTTTCCATCAGAGTCATGATCTGTGCGTACCCTTTAATAAATTTTCTATAGTAGCTGGTATGTCCCAAGGTTGTTCTCAAGTGTTGCATTGATGTTGGTGGAGGAAAATCTACTATGATGTCTATCTTTACAGAATCCATCAATATTCCTTGTTTACAAACTACATGTCCTAGGTGCAGTATGCCAAATGGAGCACATAAATTACATTTCTTTATATTTAAATATATATGATACCGTCGATAATGATATAACATCAATCTCAAGCTCTCAATGCGGTTTTTTAATAACCCATAAACTATCCAATAGTCGAAGTATACCTCTAAGAATTTGTGAATGAACTCAAATGCTACAATGACCACTCTAAAAAAGATAGTTGGGGTATTTTTTAATCTGAACGACATTATTGTTTACTTATAACAACCCCATTCAGTCACAAATTTGGTCTTGTGTCAATCTTCTTTAGTAATCTTGATCTGATGGTATCCAGAAAACCCATTAAGGAATGAATAAGCCTCATGGCCACTAACATTTTCTAGCACTTCATTTGTAAAAGGAATAGGGAATGGGTCATGTATACATACATCATTCAATTTCCTCAAATCTACACAAATTTGAATTTCACCTATCTTTTATCTTGGACCACCATTGGACTAATCCACTCAGATTCTTCGACACGATCAATAATGTATGCATCCATCTTTGTCGAGCTCCACCTTAAATTTTTCTTTATACCTTGGATTCAATCTACAAGGCCTTTGCTTAATGATTTTTTCATTAGGTTTCAGTGGAATCCCAATTTCTTCCAAATCACCAGCAATACCCTTCATCCTAGAAAACTCAGTAGGAAACAAGTCTTGATATTCATGTAGTAATTCAGTAAGTTTGCCTACAAGCTCATCATCCCAATAATCTATGATATTAGCAAATTTAGGATTTTCTTTTGAACCAATATTTACCTTCTTTGTCTTCATCAGTTGCAAGAATATATTAGTTATAATATCAAGACCTTCTAGATATCGACTTCCTTTAGTTTCTAGGTCCCCAATAATATTGTAACATTCCAAAACTTGTTTGAGTGGTGCAATCCACTATGGCATATTAGATAATGGTATTGGTATTTCTTTAAAATATTATTTTTAATAACTTGAAGGGATGTGTCCACCATTGGGATCTCATCTTCATAACTGAATGTTCATATGAAATTCATGCCTAGATCATCCCATTTTGTTGTACCTCATCGAAGTTCCAGAGTTGTATACCAACTTCTAGGTATAGTATCCAGTTTATGGATAAACATATGGACCCACTCCATTTTAGGTATGTTTACCCATGTCGTAGTACATATTGTCAAGTGGTCCACAGGACTAGTTAAGCCATTGTATTTTATTGCATCATATGAAATCCCTTCGCCAAACCAAATCTCCAACAACCTTCTACATTGTGTCCAAGCCTCTATATGTTCATTATGGACAACCCACCACCTGGATGGGGTACCTTTTAGTGCTACATATAATGCTAATAGTCGTTGCTCAGGTACCTTGAATTCTAAATAAATAATAAAAGCATTTAAGTTTGGTAACCCCTCACAGGTAGGGAGATCAAATACCTCTTTTCCAATCTAACACAGTTACTTCGTAACACGAGCAAACCTCCTCATGGATACTTCATGTAGTATGTTCTAACGATTTTCCAATGCTTTGCCATAATCTGACAAACATGAGCTAATGCTTCACCAACTTAAGGTACCATCTATTGTAGGATTGACATAGTCATTTACTCTCGAAGTAATGTTATAAATATTATGTATATCGTAAGCATCGTATTCCTCCCTAACTGGTTCAACATACCTCGATCCCTGTAAAGGATCCAAAGGTGTGAGAACTTGGATATTTCCATTTTCAAAAGTTAGCAATCTCTTCTTTAGATTTATGATAGTCTGGTTCTCAATCACCCAATCTATACCAAGCAATGCAAGATATGGATTGGTATCATTGACTATCTATATAAATTAAAAGTTTACAAAACTTCGCAATCCCTCCACTTCGACAGGAACACCTACCATTCATCCAAATGGAATCACTTTTTGCTAGTTAGCCAATTTTAGCTTAACTTAGGTTTTCCCATATTCTCCCAAGTTTGTTTAGTAATGATATTCATATCAAATCCCATATCGAGAATGACAAAATCCATATCATAGTATCCAATCTGTGCATTAAGTCGCATTTCTCCTCCTATTCTTGTTCTCTTTTGCAAATGGCTTACAACCTTTTCCTGCCTTGGTTCTGCCTCCTCTCTTTCTGGTTCATCGATTAAAGTATGCAATCCCCTTAATGCTTTTTCATCCTTAATTAAATCTAAACAATACTTTATAAATTTATTCAGGGAACACACATTTCCTTAAGGTCTCTTTGGAGCTAAGCAATCAAAATAGGGCGACATGTCAAAACTAGGAAATTCGCATATACTTGTGGTGGTATAGATTTCGATACTCCTTTTTTTTGTTCATAAACTCATTCATGGGTTCAAAGAAAAAATACTTTTGTTTTTGGATTTCAAATGGTAAGGGTCACTGCACAACTAGTCTAATTCTTGGATCACGCTGATTATGATACGTTACTTTATCATCCCCTATTGTAACTCCTCCTTGTGTAACTATAATGATAGTTGGTTGCTTCTCTCTTGGTTCTACTGATATCTTATACACATTCTAATCTAGTTTTTCGTTTCCTTTTTCTTCCCACTTTTCTATAAGTTGTGGATAATATTCAATAGTATGGTCTAATTCTCTATAATATGTGCATGTCGAACATGGGTTCTGACAATCTCTAGTGAAGTGTCTTGGTTGACCACAATTATAACAAATTACCTGACCTCTACCTTGACCAAATAATTCTCGTCCTCGTCCTCATCCTTGAAATCCACCTCNAATCTCTAGTGAAGTGTCTTGGTTGACCACAATTATAACAAATTACCTGACCTCTACCTTGACCAAATAATTCTCGTCCTCGTCCTCATCCTTGAAATCCCCCTCATTGTTGATTAAACTACACGCCACTTCCTTCAACGTGTTTCTCCCCTTTCATTTGATATGCATCTGTTGTGCGCTCTGATAGAAGCTCTTATGCTCGACAATCTTTTTCATAATGACCAACTAATCTATAGAATTCACAGAACAAGTTCTTAGAAGTACTTACAATTTTTTGCAGTAGATGGTATCACTCAGGTCAATGTCCTCTAGTGTGATAGATCTTGCACTAGACTCCAACTCCATGGTTTAACATATTATTATCTCCTACAACTATATATTCCTCGAATGTTGGGCATTGGTCCTTATGATGACTCTTTGTTTTACATCTTGTACACCAGACTTCTTCTCTTCTGTCTTTCCCTTTCTTAATTTCTTGAATATGTAGCGACAAGTTTTGTAGATATGATTGGAACTGATCCATACCCACACTAGTCTCTTTGACATGTGATGCTTCTAGCTTCATGGCAAGTTCAAGGGCCTCGTTCTGCGACACAATCTTCTATTGCATTGGTGGAACCTGGATATGCAGTAACAAAGCAACTATAACCATTCCTTCTATTGAGTGTCTGTCATTTGAAAGCTCACATGAGCCATAAACATCTTAAACCTCTGGTCAAAGTCCCACACATATTCATTTATTAACTACTTGATTTCCTTTAACTCAGTTATACATTGTGACTTATACTTTGGCTTTCAAAATTTATCTGTTAGCACAACCTGAATTTCTGCTTGTGATTTCTGCACTATTGCAACAGGTACATTAGCAAACTTCATGAACCAGTCTAAAGCACAACTTGAAAAGGTCATGACTAACTACTCTCTTTTCACATTATCATCTTGCACTTTTTTAACAGTCCATACAGATTCACATAAAAATCAATGTTGCTCTGGATCTTCCGATCCAGTTCCATGGAAAATAAGTAGTTTCATATCATCCCCAAACATTCTATTCCTAGGGGGTATTGACTAAATTGACAATAAAAGACTGACACTTGGAATTTTATTATTAGTCGAAGCACTATTCTAACTACTACCACTATCATTACTTATTGGTAAAAACTGTGATGAACTGGTGTCTCTTACCTCAATTTTTGAAGATGTGTGCGAGGACGTGGGCATGTCACATTGTCTGGTCTGACACGAATCAATATATTCTTCTTCTAAAATGAGCCGGTAATTTTTCTATTTGTTGTACTCTTTATCATAGGACTCTTTTTCGAGTTGTTGTTCTGGTTCATAGTCTCGTCCTTCAGTCACACTCTAACCCTCTCTCCTCGATACAATACTCCTCTTATACAACCAAAATATTCTCCCACTCTCTAGTAAAACACATTCTTCATTAGTCTCACTCTCTTCTCCCCTTATTATCTCAATTAGTTTCTCTTTGACATACTCCTAGAACATCCTCCCATTGACACCCAAATCCACCACACACAATTAATTTACTCATCATAATTCATTCTCATAATCCCTTTTTTCACAAAGTAGCATTTTAATACATAAATTTAAAGACTTCAAGTACTTACCTCACATTCCTTTGAAAACCTCTATTTTTGTTGCGTTGTATGACTTTGTAGTGTCTACAACAAACTTATTAATGTACCCCTCCAATATGATATCCAACCAATAATCAACGATGAGGGATATCTTGTTATTAACACTTTTAAGGGTTAAAACTAACTTAGGTGTCCAAACCATGGGCTCACCCCCTTGAAAACACCTATTTTGGAAGATTAAACTTGACAACCGCTCAGTTAATATAATAGGGAAATCTGTAAAGAAAACTTCATGAATATCTAAAAAAACATACTTACCTAACACTCTTCCTAGTTAAGGCACAAATTTCTATTATGTTTTTATGAAAATTCTCTTAGCTTCTGGTATGTCCATGCCTCAATCTATGGATTAGATAGATGCCACATCTCCCTTTGACATGGATCCAATCCTAGCAACGAAACCATTTGTTGGAACAACTATACTTTGACCCAGGCTCACATAACTAATTCACCAACTAACCCCAAGAGACCTACCCTTTTAGCGTCAC
The DNA here is from genome assembly GCA_001517045.1 of Pseudotsuga menziesii. Classification (NCBI taxonomy): domain Eukaryota; kingdom Viridiplantae; phylum Streptophyta; class Pinopsida; order Pinales; family Pinaceae; genus Pseudotsuga; species Pseudotsuga menziesii. Next base: position 341,377 of record LPNX010539147.1, on the reverse strand, counting down.
TTGGGAAGCAGATGAAGTCTCACTCGAGGTACCTATGGTAATAACAAGAACCAAGTTTCTACAACAGTGAAGGGGAGAAACCTAAATCTTTGACATATAACATCAGTAAGCTTTGACATATCATTCCTATTCCATATAAAACAATTAAATAGTTTATTACAGACATAATCACTAGTTATGCAGTACTCTTAATCATTCATATTAAGTAACACATATCAACATTTAACCTACATTGTAGAATAAAAATAAAGACCACAACACATAGAATCATCAATCACATGCATTGAACGCCACAATTTTACATGGAAACCTAATATGGGAGAAAACCATAGAAGCGTTATTCTTATTCATAGTCATAACAAATTATCTCTTCATGTTTGTGCACACAACCTACAAACTTTCTCTCTTCTTCTCTATACAACAGATCAACGCACTAAGCCTGCAGATCGCTACAGCTTCTTACGACTTGGTCATACAAAATCCTCTTGACAAAGTCTCTTCATACCCAAATTGGAACTTTCTTCAGTACTTGACCAAAAACTAAGCATTCTGCTAAATACTAAAAAACCCAAAACATCCCAAACGATTACATTTATATAGGACTTATTCACAACCCTCCCGCTCCCACTACTTAGGCTTATAAATGTAAGTGTACAAAAACCATAACCACTCCCCACTAACTCTACATTTGACATTGTCTAATGCCCATTTTCCTTATTTCTCGGTTGCTACATTAGAGTCATTATTGCTTTCATGGACCACTTCGTCTTATCCTTGTTCACACCAAAAATGCTTCCTGAAATATGCCAAAACTTTATAGGGCCAACAACTAGTTCTCTTTTATGACATTTTGATTTACAGTAAATCCTAGGATGTTGTTGGCCGGATTTTTTGTCATAGGCCAACAACAAAGAAATAGCCCATACAAGGCACTTAACACAACCCCCGGTATGTTTGGATTAGCTAATTCTCGCAGGTTATAGATCTTGCTACCTTGATAGTTTTCTCTCAATAAGAGAGTCTCACAATCATACTTAAATAATTTCCTAAATAATGAACTACGAGCCTAAAATGAAATACAAGGTTAACTATGATGTAATTTCCAATAGCTAAAATAAATAGTTTAATAGCTGTTAAGCTAAAAACAGTTATAACAACTGCTAAAAGACCTGTTGGTTTCCTCTATGGAATAAAATCCTAATTCTAAATTGAAAATTGGATCTATTTGATCTATTTCTTATCCCACATGTAGGAGCAACTTAGAAACTAATAATAATGTTAAACCAATTTAGATTTAAAGATAAATCACATCTTGATGAGATTCAAAGACAAAGTCAAAATGCTTTATAAAATAAGTCGTGTTTACAAACTCGTAACAAAAAATTATTACCGTTAAAAAATACAACTATTGAAATAAACTGATTCAACAGGTTACCATACCGACCACAACCAAATTCTTGGAAAATCCCTTATGTTCGGGCACAAATTTCTCCATATTTGTTGAGAAATTTCCAAAACGGTTAACATTTGGGGGTTAAGGGCTCAGTTTGGGAAGTGGGTTCTCGAGAGTTTAATCAGATTCTTCATGCTTTGATAGCAAATGGAGCCCCAAATTCTCCTCCTGAAATGATGACGAAAATTCTGTGATCTTATTTCTATTTATCCTTGTAACTTGCCTTTGAGTCTCCATGATGGAAATCCCTCTTTCCTGATCTATGGAATCCTCTGCAAACTTGGTATAAGGACCTCGACTTCACTTTGGTTAGTTCCTGTTAATATGCATCATCTTGAAATAAAGCATCATGAACATAAACCATTTTGATCCGGTGATTGAAACACTGATAATCTGCATTCTACTTGTTACATCAAATATCAATTTCTAGTAAATCACTCTTACTTCACTGTAATTACCATAAGGGATATTTTGATGTGAATTACCAGTTCCTTAATACTTGTTTTCTGGTGCGATATTATCTCAAGCTAAAGGATCAAGTGACAAGTATGATTCGAAAATTATTCCCTCCATATCCTTATCAAACCGATGTCTTCTATGCATAATTTAATGGCTAATTAACCACGATCATTTTGGTGCACTAAATGATCTTTTATGGTGAATGATAGAGTTCTTGTTCTCGTGGCAACAAACCCTAGCCATCGTGGCAGCCTTCTCTAGTGATCATTTATTGATAGGTCTTACGTGATAGCTCTTTGCTTGAGCTGCATATTCATAGTTATCTATGATGTGGTAGAGGATAGTGTAATTTGCTAGCAGTTAGAGTGATCAGATGATCTACATCTAATATATTTGAGAATTAGTGAATGCGAACTATGACATACTCTCCTCCCTAACATTAATATACATGGCAGAAAGCAAGATAATTCATTTATTCTTAATATGTTGTAAATCTTCAACCATGCGACGATATCTTTGAAACATGTACGAAAACAAACTTGATTGGCATCTAATAGTAATTTAATTCATTGTCTTAGCTTTGTAATGCTTTAGCCTTCTCAAACATGTAGCATAAAATGATCATAGGGAATAATCAAAATAAATACTTTCACCCAATATAAGAGAGTCTACTTAAGTTGTTATTATAGATCATTAATAATGTTAAAGATATGAAGAGAAATAAGCATTAATGATAATAAAAAATGATTTAGACCAAGTTAAGAAGAAGGTAGAAAAGTACTTGAGGCTACAAAGTGATCCTTTTATGCACTTGAGATAAATAGTCATCAAAATTAGAATTGAGGGTGTGCAAATGTTGTTCAACCACTAGAAAACCGAGAGAGTCACACAAGAAAGATCATCCAAATTAAAAAAAAACAAGCCGAAGAACAAAGAATGCAACAAGTGAAGGAACAAAGAAAAGAAGACCATCAACCCATCGAGTAAAATCAAGTAAGATAAGATCAAAAGCAACCTTTATACAACAATTACAAGGGGGGCCCTTTATTTTATCAAAATCAAGGGGAATTTGTTGGAGGGCCAACAGATGCCCATATACAAAATGTTGAAAAAGCCTTACAACTCCTTCAAGGCGGTCAATTATTCATCAAATGCTCTAAATGTGCTTTTAGGATCTCAGAGGTTGAATACTTGGGTCATATTGTTGGACAAAATGGGTTGAAAGTGGACCCCAAGAATATTGTATCAATGCAAGAATTTCCCTTCCCTAAAACCTTAAAGAGGTTATGTGGGTTTTTAGGTCTTACAAGTTACTATAGAATTTTTGTGAAGAACTATTGTAAAATTGTAGCCCCACTAACAACTCCGCTCAAGAAAAATTCCTTTGCATGGAATGAAGTGGTAGAACAAGCATTCTTAGTTCTAAAGCAAGCCACGTGAACCACATCAGTCTTAATAATGTATGATTTTTCTAAGACTTTGTTATTGGAATGTGATGCCTTTGGAAAAGGTTTGGGTGCAATTTTAATGCAAGAAGGAACACCCTTAACATTCACAAGTAAGCAGTCATGTGACAAGAACTTGGGGAAGTATACCTATGAGAAAGAAATGATGGCCATCCTACATGTAGTTGAAACATGGCGATTGTATCTAATAGGGTGATGCTTCCAGATCAAGACAAATCACCATAGCTTAAAATATTTTTTGGTGCAAAGGTTGTTATTCCCAGAACAATAGAAATGGGTCACAAAAATGCTTGAATATGATTATGAGATAATCTACAAAAATGAAAAAGACAATGTTGTGGTAGATGCCTTGTCAAGGAAACATGAAGACGAGGGTTCACTCTTTGTCTTATCATATCCAATACCTGAATGGTTAGAGGAAGCATGACAAGACTGGCTAACAAATTCTACTACATCTTAGCTCATTAAGCGCCTCCAAGAGGATGCCAACCCTCTCCATGGTGACACTCTTGGGTGCTATGATAATAGGTGACCCACAAGGTTAGGTGATTGGTCGAATTATTCCTTGCTCCAACAGTTGTTGCAATTTCTTATTCATTTCTTCTTCTTCCAGAAAAAGAATGTAAATATAGTTCGATGTTTGAAAATGGAGGATTGGGTAGTAGCTGTATCTAATGATCCACTTCCATTTTTGGACGTAGCCCTTGTTAACCCATTTTGTGACATAAAATTTCTATTATCATATTAGTATGATCTTTATTAGTAGTCTAGGACCCTAATTAAGTAGGATCTAGAATGGTAATGGTACCCTTTATCTCTCTCTCTCTCTCTCTTACACACACACACACACACAAACCAAGGCTATCTAGTTTGGAATCATCTCATATCATTTTGTTTTGTAAATAAAATACATTTAAAGGAGGTTTCCCCCTCAAAGATTTTGGAAATTCATCTTTTTATTGCAATCTTAAGGTGTTGGAATACAATCTCTTCCTTTTTTATGCTATTTCTAGGAATTTGGTGCATAATATTTGGTTTCAGAGCCATTTGTCGCTATAATTTTTTTCTAAGAAGTTACAGACAACAAAACTTGGAGAAGACACAAAGGATATATTGAACTAGTTGTGGTACAATCTTTTAGGTCTTGATTCGTTACAAGTATGGAGTTATACTCTGTGGAAGTTAGGGTGTTTGACTAGTCCAAAAACTAGTCTCAAACAAGTGTTTCAGAAAAAACTGTTATATCTAAAAATTGAAAAATCTAAATTGAATGAGACCCATTGAATCATAAATAATATGGACCATAGTATATGTGGTACAAATTTCAAAATAATATCCTAAAAAATGGACACGTGGCAAGTCGTACACTTTCTCTCTCCCAAAGGAGACACAAATAGAAAGTTTTGGGAAACTTATCATAACTTTACATTGGCACACCAGAATTAGGTTAGACATATGTCATTATAGATAATATATATGAGGATACTTCATGAAGAAATTTCAGACTCATAGGGGAGGAAATTGCATAGTTACATTGGTTGGAATGTTAGCTAGTAAGACAATTACCAAATTAGGGTTTTAAAAGGTATGCTATTTTGAATTTTGCATAACTTTTGATTGGAAGGTATGATTTTGGAGATTTAAAATGTGGGATAAATATGAAATAGAGATGCAATATATTAGATATTAGGGGAATAAAATTGATAGTGGTGGGAAAAAAATTTCTACTTCCCTTAAACCTCATGAAGACTTAACTATAACACAAGAGGAGTGCGAAGAAGTGAACTATGACTTGTCCAAGTTTTCCAACCAATTAGGAAACCCTAATAGAAAAACTATGGTAAATAATTCTGAATTCATAATATTAAAATAATATATACAAAAGAAGATTGAAAATATGTCCAGTAAAGAAGATATTAGGGTGATGCCAATGAAGAGGATCTTGAAGTTATGAAAAATAGAATTTTGAATGTGATGAGGCATGCCCTTGCTTATAATTAAGATCTTAAAGTAGAGGATAAGGAGAACAAGAGGGGATTATCCCAGTGACATATTGAAAAATTTAAAAATAATCATATAATAAGAGGTTCAAGTATCCAACATTTTATGATTTATTGCATCATCATTGGTTCAAATATGGTCCAAGGAATTGCTTCATTCCCAAGATTGAAATGTGAAATTTTGATGGCAATGAATCCAATAACCTGGATATTCTATATGGAGCTATTCTTTGGTCTACACCAAGTTCCAAATTTGCAAAAGGTAATTATTGCATCCTTGTATTTAGATATTGATCAATTTGTATGACACCAATGACTTTATGACAGTAAAAAGGATTCTATTGTCCCTTGGTTTATATTTGTAGATGAATTGATTGCAAATTATGAACATATTAAGAGAAACCCATTCTTCATCTAATTTATAATTTTCAAGAAAAAAGGTCCAGTTATAGAGCACATAAAGAAGTTTCAGATGTTAAGTCTTAGACTGAAGAATATTCAAGAACTTAATTTGTTGGATCTAATTATGCTAACTTTAAAGGAGAATTCTTTTAGTTTGGAGAGGAAAATTGAAAGTAAAAATGCGTCACTAGAAGGAGGGAATGAAAATAAAAATATGGATACTAGAAGAAATTCCACTAACACCTATAGAGAGGGAAATGTTTCCGCTCCCAACTCCACTGAGCAAAATCCTACAAAGTTGACACTTGAACAAGTGGAGGAAAGAAAAGAAAAAAGATTATTTTTCAATTGTGACATCAAGTACAATAAGGGACATACATGTAGTGAGAAGAAGTTATTCTACATAGACTATGAAGAGGAAGATGATCCAAATCTAGGAAAACCTCAAGAGGCATATATACAATATACTAATCCAACCATATATTGTCATGCATTGGCCGACATTAGCACTCAAAATCTAAGGATAGAAGGATATATCAAAAAGAGAAAGGTAACAGTGTTGATTGATTGTGGTAGTACCCATAACTTCATTGATTACATATTATCTAAACTTATGAGCTGCTCTATATATCTCACACCAAAATATTAAGTAATGATTGCATATGGATGTACCATAAATTGTTTAGGGAAGTACCATAGTATTAATATTACTATGGGTGAGTATTCATTGAATAGCCCAATGATTGCAATCAAAATCAGTGGTATTGATGTTGTACTAGGGGTCCAATGGCTACAATCATTGTGAAAAATGGATCTTAATTTCCAATAACTATTCATGAGAGTCTCTTCAAAAGGAAAACAAATTGAACTTAGAGGTTTTCCAAGGAAACCCTCTAAAGTGATAATCTCTAACATAATAACAAAATTGCTGAAAAGGGAACACCATGGAGTAATTGTACAATTGTGCTCACTATATGTTCAAGCATTTATACCATCTATTCCAGTGGATCTCCAACAAGTTATTCACAATAATGACAAGGTATTATGAGATATGCCTAAAGGTATTCCACCTGTTCAGGATCATGCCCATGATATTCAGTTGTAACAAGGAAGTACACCACCTAACATCATACCCTATGGTTACCCATATGCACAAAAAAATGAGATTGAAAAATTGGTTCAAGAAATGTTAGATGAAAACATCATTCTACCTAGCCAATGTCCTTTGTTTGCACTAGTGGTGATGTTCACAAAAAGTAAGGTCATGGGGTATACGTTTATATTATAGATAGATCAATAAGTTGACCATTACAGATACATTTCCTAATATTGTCATTTTTTAATTATTAGATGAATCACAAGGATCAAAATTATTTACCAAATTGGATATCCATTCTGGATATAATCATCTCAAAATGAGGAAATAAGACATTCCAAAAACAACCTTCAAAACACATCAAGGTCATTATGAATTTTTGGTTATGCCATTTGGCCTTATCAATGCACCTTCAACATTTCAAAGCTTAATGAATTATATATTTAAATCGTTCTTCAAAAAATTTGTGTTAGTATTTTTTGATGATATACTTATCTATAGAAAATGTGGGTAAGAGCATGTACAACATGTTGATGGGTTCTTAAATGTAGTGGAGGAGCACCAACTATATGCCAATCCTTCTTAGTATTCCTTTAGGGTTCAAGAAGTGGAATATTTGGGTCATATCATGTCTCACACTGGGCATCAAAATGGATCCTAACAAAATCAAGGCTATCATGGTATGGCCAATTCCTAATACATTGAATAATATTAGAGGATTCTTATGAATGACATGCTACTATCGTACGTTCATCAAGAATTATGGCCAATTAGAAGAACCTCTAACGAGGGTATTGAAAAAAAGGCATTCTCTTAAAATCAAGAAGCAACCAAAGATTTTGAAAAAGTTAAAGTGGTTGTGTGTACAACTCTTGTATTAGACATGCCTAACTTCACAACAACCTTTATTGTGGAATGTGATTCCGCAGGAAATGGAATTGGTGTATTTTTAATGTAAGAAGGAATTCCCCTTTCCTTTGAAAGTTTCAAATTTAAAGGAAAAAAATTACTCAAACCAATTTCTGAAAAGGAAATGTTGGCCATATTACATGCAATTAAGAAATGACGCCCTTACCTAATAGGAATAAACTTCAAGGTAATAGCAAATCATGAGAACCTTAAGTAATTACTGGAACAATGGTTATCATCAGAAGTGAAACAAAAATGGGTTAGAAGGATGTTAGGTTATGACTATGAAATTATCTACAAAGAAAGGAACATAATGTATTGGCTGATGTACTTTCAAGAAAAGAAGATGACACTAAGTGCTTCCTTTGTATAATTTCCATTATGCAATATGACTGGGTAGAAGAAGCAAGGATAGAATGGAAACAAAGTCAAAAGGCATTCAAGATTATTCAACTACAGGAGGACCTCGATTCACTAGATAAATTTGTGTGGAAGAATGATTCACTATGGTACCAAGATTTCTTGTATTTATGTAAAAAATCTCAACTCGAATAGAAGATCCTTTTGGAATTACACACTTTTCCTATAGGAGGACATTCAGGGTTCAATACCTATTTCATTAAACTTGGATGTTTTAGGCAAAATCTAGACTTAAAAAGTATGAATTTAACCTTTCAAAGTGTCAATATCAACCTTTCTAAAGTGAAAAATTAGGTTCGATAAGTGGAAATATTGGGTTTCAAAATTGTGTTTTTCTATTAGAATAGTGTGTTTTTTTACTATTTCCAAACCATAAAGTGCATTTTTTTATTTAAAAAGTGTGAATTTCAATTCAAAAAGTGCATTTTTCTTTCCCAAAGTTGAGATCTTTGATTCTGATTAGTCGAATGTTTATAATATGAAATATCCATATTATACTTAACATTGTTTATAATAGTGTGCATCCTAGACAATTTTGTTAAGGATTCCTTAGTAGCATGTCACCGTTGATAAAAAGAACTTGTTCTGCCAAACCCTACATTAATACTATATAGGAAAAAGATAAAATATGCAGTTTGAAGAGGAATGAACAATGTATACATTAAAACTAAAACTTCATATATTCCATAACACTTAAATTAATCCACTCATTTTTTTATTACCTATTCAACACGTAACAATTCACTTAATTTGCACATAATTTATTTTATATATTCCACACATAACACTTTGTATTTCCACACATAATTTTTTTAATTGGAAGTAAATATATTAATATATAAGAAAACATTATAAAATATCTAGAAACTGATACAAAACAACTAGATTTATATGTGAAAAAACCTAAAATAAAGCAAATATCCAGTAATTCAAACATAAAAAAACAAATCAACACTTGTCTCGAATAAAAAAATTAGAAACCTCAAAATAGAGATTAACAACACATGGTTTCTAAAATAAAAAACACATGGTATCTAAGATTAAAAACACATTGATTCTAAAGCTAAAACATTAAAAAGTACACATCGAATAAAAAATAGAAATATCAATGTTGGTAATAACTCCCGATTCCAATTAATTATTCAAATGCAAATGCCTATATTTATACATTTCATGAGGCGGTTGATTACCAGCCTTTTCGCCTTCCTATCTATTCATATTCCTAG
>LPNX010539147.1:286898-328523 GCA_001517045.1 Pseudotsuga menziesii | reverse complement strand
GTCTTCATAGCAGCTCCACAGGTTCAACGCGAGGGTCATATCAGCAGTATATCAACAGCTCAAAATCGCAGGCTCTCTTCATTCACGCAGGCTCCAACGCAACCTTCAGGTAGAAGGCACCCTTTACTTCACCACGCAGTCTTTAAAAACAGATGGCAGTCTCCAAATCAACACGCAGCATAAACTTACAGCATATTTTGTAGCATAGATCACCGCAGCTTCAAGAGAGCTCCACGCTCAATTAGAAGATCCCACTCTCGCGGATATAGTCCACTTAGCTAGCAATTCGATGGCACACCATACTCGTGAGCTGTGGGCGTAAGGGATGAGAGTTCGTGCCTCTCTCACCAGGGCGTAGGGTGAAGCGTTGGAAGATCTAAGTGCTCCAATTTTCAATAACATAACAACTGCTCGGGATGTGTGCTTGTGCTATATTTGTCAAGAAATGTACAACTAGTAATCATTCGCTGGAAAGCAGGCGATCAGCTATTCAGAAAAGAAAAGCAGCACCACCCACAGGTTCAGGCTGCTCCCTAGAAGGGACGAGACCAAAAACGCTCATGGGATTTTTCCTTACTGTTCTTCCTCCCACATACACCAGCGATCTACTTCACGTGGTGAACGCAGTGATTAAATTAGTGACTCTCCTCAAACCACAACTGATCCTCTTTCGCACAATAGCGGAATAAACTCCAACAACAATAAATCCCTTGGTAATTCTTCACCGGTGTCAAATGCAGTCACGGTTCATTTCAGAAACAGTTTACTTCCACACTATTACAGCGTTCAAGACAGTCTCGATAGCAGCGTTCAACATATAATGGAGCGATTAGAAATGAAGAGGCGGCCCCAGAAATTAGGGTTCACTTCAGTGGTAGATTGCAATACACAGCGCAGCATATATGCATAACCTTCTGTATCAAATCAAGAAATGCTCCAAATTCACAGCAGAAATTAGGGTTTGTATTAGAGAAATCTCCACGCAATCAAAGATATAGATATATGGTATACTCACGCAATCAAAGATATATGGGAAATGATGAGATATGGTATACAATCTGGTCGTGGACGTTTTCAGAAATCGCAGCATCTCACAAGGAATTCGTACCAATTACCCGTCAAATACAGCTGGGAGACTGTAAACATATGGCTTACAATACAGAAAACATTTCACTTCAATTCAGTACAGCAAGGGAGCCACAGCAGGCACACCCTTCACGCAGAATCATACAACATGCTCACGCTCGTAGAATAATATTCAAAACGCTGGGATTGAACAGAGAAACTGAGGAGACCAAAGCACAGTTTTGAAAAATTAGGGTTAGGTAATTAAAAATTAGCAGAGAATAAACGCAGGCAGGAGGAGTAACGCATACATTGCATGCGACTCCACTGGCAGACTGATGGAGCAGTCTGGCAATGGACTGGCAAGCAGAATGCCAGAAATGGGTAGAAATGCAGCAGGAGTTATGGCAGACAGCCCTGCTCTGATACCACTTGTTGGTAATAACTCCCGATTCCAATTAATTATTCAAATGCAAATGCCTATATTTATACATTTCATGAGGTGGTTGATTACCAGCCGTTTCGCCTTCCTATCTATTCATATTCCTATTATTTATTTACAATAATCCTGACGGATTATTCTAACAATCAAAATAAAAACACATGCATTCCAAAAATTATAAATAACAAAATAGAAACACCAACCATCAAGATAAATCAACCATTCCATACTATGAAACATAATATGAAACATCAAGATAGAAACACATGGATTCAAAGAATACATCAATTCTATTAGTCATGTGAACCCGCAACCATTCCAACTCAATCCATATGACATCTTAGAAAGATCAACCATCGCAGCTATACAACAACCTAGTTGTCCCATCTACATGATGGACCCTCATCATTATCCACTTCTCGAACATTTGATTTCCTAAACTACAATCTCCAATTTGTGTGATGGCCATCATGAATATCCATATCCCATACCCACACCTTGACGTATCATCACATATTTGATCCTTACCATGCATAACACCACCCCATCACAGTTCTCTGCCTATAAAAAGGAGACATAACATCCCTTGTTACCCATAGTAACTTTTTCCATGCATCGTCTTGCTGAAGCCATGCAGATAGTTCCATTTGCCCTTGTATGTTTTCCTTTGTTGTTATATGATATGATGGCTAACTCTCTACAGAGAACCCCATTGATTGCTCCAAAGCCCTGTTTGTGATAGTTGAACATTTTGTTTCTCCATCCTCAGTAGGAATACCAAGACCCATGGTAGTTGAACGTTTTGAGAAATATCAATGTTTTGAGACAATGGGATGCCTCTGGGATTCCTACCACATCTAACTCTATCAAGCCATTCTCTGTCACCATTACATCCTGTTGGAGTTTGAAAAAGTAATTCCTTGTAATCCAAGACTAATCCGTGACCCTGTCTAGGTCCAATGCCCATGATTATTCCTTATTTCTTAGGGATTTTCATTCTCTACTCAATGTGTCTAGGAATTCGATCTCCTGTTGAATATGGAGACAATGGTTTCCTAATAGTTTGGCATCCTTTGGAACAAATATACTAAAGACAAAATATAAATTTCCATACCATACAGGCTGGCCTCTTCTTGGTAGACAATTTTTCTCTCATCAGAATCTAGTGTTTTTTTTCCAAAGAAAGTGAAAGAGAATCTAAATACTGATGTTTTTTAGTACCAAAAGTTCTAATTCGATGGTGTTTAGTACCAGATTTGGCTCCGCCAATTGAAGGACCACCAATTGAAGAAGTGCATTAACCACTCTCCAAGAAGAATGATTTTATTAAAAAAACACTTTGTAAATTGAAATCCATAATGACATGTAAATCAAAAATTTGTCCTTCCTTTGATATGCTGTTATTATTTAAGTCGTTCTTAATTGGTAGGGTAAAAATATAATTTTGATTTTTTTTACAAGGGCAATTTTGACCTTACACTTCTGGGAGATGCTAGAACTCTATGGAAGGGTTTGGGCGGGTTCAAAATTATACGCTGCTTGACACACAACCTAAAGGATTTCATCACTACATATAAGCAACCACAAATTCAAAAAGGATTTCATCACTACATTTACCATATTTAATTATCAAACAAATAATCCATAAAATTGCACAATTGTATATACACTACACTTTTTATGCAATTCTACTTCTTATCGGACATGACCAATGATCCATGATATAAGTAGATTTTGTTAATGTTTTCAAGGTATAAACTAGACGATGACACCATTATAGAGAAGTGTTGTCAAATAGTATCCATGACATTCTCAATGAGAAAATTTTAAAAGTTATTATTGTTTGACTCAAGCTAATATAAATCAATTCTATAAGAAAAGAAGGATCGCCTAATCCTTTCGAAGTATATTTTTTAAAATGGACTATATAAATATCAAAGAAAAATGGTTTCGTGTGTACACTGGATACTAGCATGACAGTTTAGTAGACAAAGAATATTCATTTCAAATTTGATGATGTCTATGAATTATGAAAGGACGATTGCTCTTTCTATTCAACAGTATCAAGAAAGGATGGGCGCTCTTTCTAGGACATCATAAATGACCTATTGAATTCCCAAAACCACCAAATATACCTAATTGGGGAAAGAGCGTCTGCTCTTTCTAATCACCATCTACTTTATGTACTCCCAAAATAGAACCTATAGAGGAAGGATCAACCACTCCTTTTATCCGAGAATAATATATTCTAAAAGCACCATAAATATATGGAATTTTTGGAAGAACTGGCTAGATTACATGAGTGACTAATTTATTATTATACAAGCAACATTTTCCCCACCAATCCCAATATAGGCCTCTCTGATGGACTTGAAATCACCAAGATTATATATAATCTACTAAATTAACAAAACTTCGTGAGGGCCTACTTGGAGAAAGAGTGATTGCACTTTCTCCTTACCATCTATTAGTCTTCCCAAACCAAAACAAATCCCTTGAAGAGCACTCCGCTCTTTCTCTAATAAATTTTCGTCTACAAACAAACTATTTGAAGAAAATTTCCTATAAAATTTGTGGATATATATCCACTTTTCCCTCCAACAAAACCAAACTCCTTGAGAAAGGAGTGACCGGTATTTCTCTATTAAAATTTTAGTTTATCATCAATCTATTTGAATAATATTTCTCACAAACTAAGCGAGTTTCAGATTACTTCAGATAATGTCAATCTGTCCACCACCTGACATATGTCGCTTATTGAGTGGTACACATGGATTCCATCTCAGGGAAGTGACTTTATCATCAAAGGAAAGAGTTAAATATCCTATTCATTAAAATAAATTTCAATTTGAAGGGATAACATCTTGGTAATCCTTCTATGTTGATAATTTAAGATAAATTATTCTTTTCATTTGAACATGAACAAGGGTTGCAAGTAGCAAAGTCCCTTCCTTTGAATAAAAAATAAATGAAAATTTGGAAGAAATATTAATATATTATGGAAAAATTAATATATTATGGCAAGATTAATATAGTATGGTGATATATATAATGATGGAAAAGCAGGTCTACATAATTGAGAAACATAAATTTATTCTTGGCTAGTTGGGAAACCATGTCCAAAACCATCAGAATGCTTCTAAATACAATCAAAACTATGCTAGTCCTGGGTTTGCGGAAACTGGGTAGGAGGCAGGTTTGTAGAATTCTGCATTGAAGGAGGCCTATTAGAATCTTGTCTAAAGTATTTCCCCATTCAACCAACCATCCATGTGACAAAATACATAAGGTAAGCATTCTAATTTTCCAAGGTCTCCATTCGTTGCTTAAGCTAGCAGAAGTCTTCCTCCTTCGATCACATACCTAGGGATACCATAGTCTTGGTGTGCCAATAAATATCCAAATTCCTATAAAATTGAGAAGCTCGGTTTGTAGAGAAAACTATTTATGGAACTATTCCTTCAACCTGCCTTTCAACCTCACCATCTTCGAAGTATGCCCTAACCAACTTCACCTCCTCTTCCAAAACATCCAACATCTCCTGCTCCTCCTCTGAGACTTCCTTGTGGTAAAAATTTGTTGCACCCATAACAACCATGGCAATGGAAAACATACCATCATGTGAAGGGCCATACTTTTTACCACATGATTCCATAAAACCAAAATTTAGGCGAGTCAAACAACAAAACACAAAAAATAGCAAACATAGTTTTTAATAAGGTGAGAGTGAAGGAAAAACCAATAAGTTTCATGGCATTTTGGTTTTCCTTTATTTTGAACACTTCTGCATGCCAAGCCTTCATTGCAGGTGTGTAATATTTAAGAATCACCTTGATCGTGTGCAATATTTCAGGCCGAGGAAGAAGAAACTTTTTGAGTTTTAGGAAGAAACAATTCAATTTACAAAATGGAAAGGCACAAAAATAATATTAATTTAATATATTTTTCTATTTATTTAGTGAAGGTACTATGTTTGGAAGTAGGAATTTGGATATTATATTATTATATTTTTATAAGAGATTATATCATGACATGAACCCACAAGATATCCATGCTATCAAAAGAATTACATCACTATAGTCATGAGAAAGTTTCATAGTAGAAGTAAGAAACATTAGAGAAAAGGTTGTTGGGCGTGATATAGGAAGCAAGAATTATAGTAATCTAACAGGTATTCTAGTAACCTCATTTTTTTGTTTTTGCAAGAGGGGGTAGGAAATTTGAAAAATGATTGGAGTCTTTGTAAATAACGATCCTATAGACCACTCCAAACTGTATCGAGACCTAAAAAAATAATTATTTTGAATATGCAGGGTGGACACGCTATTTTCATAAATTAGATGGTTACCATGAAGCATTGATAGAGGAATTCGCGAGGAATTTTAGGAAACATGGTGAAAACAATGCTAGCACCAAAGTAAGAGGAATAGAAATAAAGTTGGATGAGGATTTGTTGAGCATGGTGATAGAACTTCAAAAGGGAATGAAGTGGAACAAGGATGAATGGGGGCTAGCTCATAAAGATAAAAAGTAAATTTTTTTTTTGGGTTTACTAAAAAATATGAAGAAGAGAAAGGAAGTGTGAAGAGAGAAACATTTCTAGAACGATGGGGAGAAATAGACTTGATTATCATGAAGTGTTTCACTTCTGAATGAAGGTACGTGATGGTGCATGCCTATCATTTCCTGTTTCTCATTATTTTCAGAAATTTGTGATGGAAGAGACCAGGTCATAACATAAGTCTTCCTTAGTTTATATTTAATGCTCCATGTTCTATGAGTACTAAATTTCAAATAGGAAAGCTTG
Organism: Pseudotsuga menziesii; assembly: GCA_001517045.1. NCBI lineage: Eukaryota > Viridiplantae > Streptophyta > Pinopsida > Pinales > Pinaceae > Pseudotsuga > Pseudotsuga menziesii. The sequence continues at coordinate 322,209 of LPNX010539147.1, read as the reverse complement.
ACTTACTATCCCACCATGGCTTGGTTAAGCTGATCATATTCCATACCCTAAACAAACACTATTTCCCTCTCTCATGGTTAACCTTCCCGAAAATCAACAATGTTGAGATACACGCATTCTATAAGGAAGAACCATGTCCTTTCTAGTCATCTCATCAGAGAAATTGCTCAGTTATGACTCCTCCACCATATGCAAAACCTTCGCCATCCACAAAACCTCGGGGAAGAGAGAAAAATTAGTTTCTTCTATAGAAACCCCCACAAAAATACAAAACCTTTCCAATTGCAAACAATAAGTGTACTTCTAGACAAGTTTTGTTGGAAAAAAGAGCCACCATTAGATGAATTTTAGTAGAAGATAAACGAGCAGAAAAGGAGGAAGAAGAAAAGGAAAGTGAAACAACCCCCAAGAGAAAAGAGAAAGAAGTCACAGATGCTAGACTTATGCACCTGGGAGACAAGAGGCAACTCAAGAAACAAGAAAAAATTGACATAGAAGACTCAGAAGAAGAGGAAACACATCAGGTTGATGACTTAGACACTTAGAGTAATGAGCAAGGAATCGTAGACATGGGAGAACCTAACGACATGCATGATGAAGAATCAAAGAATTCAACAAAAGAACCTAATGTAACATGTGAATAATTCCCTGATGAGTTGCTTGGTGATCCTAAAAAAAGTACTCTTGTTGGCACGAACATGTATGAATTGCTGCAAGAAAAATATCAAAATATCGAAAGGCTAAAGTGGCAGAATGTAGAACGTGATCAAGAAGTTCTGATATGGAGAAGAATAGCCCATATAGTGGAAGCTTTGAAGTCTTCCCATGATGCCACATCTTCAAGTCATGAAGAGTATGAGCTACACCATTTATAGGAAAAACTTCGGGTCATTAAAATGCAGAGCGAAGAAGACAAACAATAAATCAATGCAGAAAATACCATCTTGAAGCAGGACCTAGAACATTATGAGGTAGAGATGAAAGAAAGAAAGCAAGAAAAATATGAGCTAGAAGAGAGGTTAAACACATGTTTTAAAATCATGTAGGAACTCAGGGTTTGCAGGCCATCATCTTGATTACACTCATTGTTTCTAAAGGAGAGATGGTTATGGTATCAAATCAAGAGAATACAACATAAAAAGTCTGAAAATTTGGAAAGCCCAAACAGTTTTATTGATACCATCCAAGAGGTAGGAAAGTATGGAAAATACCAACTCAGTGAATTTTATTTGCATAGTTATGTATTGTCTCATCCTTTCAAATGGAATCCAAATCCTTATGTAAGGTATGTGCAATTATGGTATTTCTTCTCTTGGTTTATGAATGAAGACATTAGAGAGACGTAGATGAATAAATACCATGAATAAGAAAAGAGCTATTTAATAGGTCTTTATGAGGGAAGAATCCCCTATGCAAGATGCAGTCGCTACCTCCCACCAACTCTTAATTCAAGATGTAGAACTCACGCCAATGATTTAGGAGAAGCACGAGGATGCCATTGCTCATTTCAAGGAGATAACATAAGAGAAATACATAAGAAAGATCATTCGACATAACACCACTAGGTGGGATGATATTTCTGAAAATTTTCAACCAATGGAAGTACACTCCCTTTCTAATCTATAAAAATACATATTTATATCTTCTCTATATGTTGTTTCAATGGAACAAATGAAGTTACAGTGGATAGGTATAAGGATCAATCCCCCACTCCTCATCTCCTAACCAATGTCTATGGCCCTACCATTGTTTCCCCAAAAATTATTATCCTCATTCAACTCTTTGACTTGAGAAGCACCACCCATGAGGTAAGATAAATTTTGGGTGGAGATGTTAACATGATAACTAATCTCAATGAAAAAAAGGAGGCCTTTGCAAGATGGATAAATACTCCCTTTCCTTTCAATAGTTCATTAAAAATCATCGGTTGATTGATCTCCAATCCAAAAATGGTATTCAAACTTGGAACCAATATTCGAATATTGAAGCTTTCATTCTACTAGTTGTGAGATTAGATCACTGGCCCATAAATCTGATCCTTTGTGAGAAAACTGAAAGCCTCCTAGAACCCTTCTAGTTTGAATATTTTTGGCTAAAGCATGATGAATTCATCAATAATATTGATAAGTGATGGAAATATCTTGATCCAATACTAGGACCTTCGATGCACCATCTCCAGGTACACCTTAAAAACCTTAACCTCATAGTTAAAAACTGGCATAAAGAAGAACTATTCAGTAACATTTTTGAAGATAAAAGAACCTTGGACAACAAAATTAGAAAGGTTCAACAAGTCTTCATCAATGAAGAAATATCGGAAGATATGAATCACCTGGAAAATGACTTGCTAATTCAGATGGAGAATAGACTCGAACAAGAACAAAATCTCTAACTTCTTGAAGCCCGAAGTCATTACTAGCGAAAGAAGGAAATGTATTGATAGAGAGCATTGGTTCCTAAATTTTGGAGACCCTAACAACAAATCCTATGGAGCGAGCTATAAATAAGGAAAATATTAAAAGATAAAAAAAGGAAAAGAAGCTTGCAACATAACATCAAGAAGGCACATACAAAAGAATGATCCCTCATGGAACAAACTGTGGAAGGGAAAATTTTGGAAAAAAATTATCCATTACGATGGGCCACCAAATACCATGGACCCAAAAAACCATAATCTAGTCAAATTAACCTAACATGGGAAGACAACAAGACCATGACAAAATAAAAATAAAAATTCATATTAGAAATAGAAATATATATATTAGTAATTACTAATAACTAATTTGTAACAATAATAGATAACACTGATATATCTATTACTATTACTACTTATTTATTAATAATTACTCATAATATACATCTATATATATCTATATCTATATCTACACACCCACCCACCCACCCACCCACACACACACATGATTAGGATATAGATATTAATGACGTGTAAAAATAAAAATGCACTTCAAAATGACGACTGAAATTAAAATTCACACTTCATCAATGACGGTTAATTTTATGAAGCGATAATATTTTGATGTGTAAAATGAAAAATGAGAGCTATTTACCCGTCAAATTTCAACACTCTGGGTGCATGGGATAAAAAACAACCAAATTGCCCCGTTTCTTTGGTAGATTTGTGATTGAACCCGATCAAAATTATGCCTGATAATTGAAGTTTAGGTTATTATGTAATTTCAACAATCATAATTCCTTATTATGGACTAATTACTGCATTTTAAAACTACCTATATCATTGAAATCATAGAATCCCAATGAAGTTTGCCACACATTCCATTAGCATTACATATCAAAATTTAAATCACGGTGAAACTTTAAATAATTTAAAATATGTTTAAATGCCAAGGCAACAACACGGGTAGAATCCCAAGCATGTCAACCACACATTCCATTAGCATTATTCATCAAAATTTAAAACACAGTGAAACTTTAAAACATTTAAAATTATGTTTAAATGTTATTTCCATGTTTGATGTACTAGCTTCTTCCATCTAGTTGTTCAATACTCAACTACGAAAACATCCATAACATGAGGCTTAACTTTCACTGCCTTCAATAATTTATGGGCCCAAATACAATGAACTTAGATCTAAATTCATACCTAGATAAAATTGCGCAACAAACTTAACCCTCTAATCAAATCAATGGTGAATTCTCATTCAATTGTTAACTAAACAAGACTGTACAACAAGATATGGATGGACTCTTGGCTCAAGATCGATGCTTTTATAATTATTTTTTATTCAAATATATTTAGTTATTTACTTAAGTTTATTAATTCTTTATTAAAGTTCCAATATTACAATAGTTGATTTTTTTGTTATGATGTGACTTTGCAATGGACTATATTGATTTTATAAGATTTATTAAAACTGTGACTTTGTAGTTTGGATCTCTAAGTAACTATACAATTAAACCAATACTAATTACACATATGTAGGCTATTATTGTTAATAGGATTAATATGATATAATTAGTTAAATTCTTATTTTCTAGCATTGCTGCATTTGGGAACAAGACTTAAATTATCATTTCCTGGGATCATACGATCGTTGCATTTTAATTGCTATTATTCCTTTCATAATAAAATCCCCTTTCCTTAATTCATGGATGGGAATTTTCTTCATCATCATAGGCCAGAAGCCATTGGGATTTTGTTCAAGCCTTCAAAATTCTGCTCCATGACCTTGACTTTTTTCAGGGTTCGAATCCTCCAAAACCATGCTTGCAAAGCCATGTGTAGTTTATTGTATGCAACAATTATCACTTGTTGGATGGTACATGTGCTATAATGTAAGGTGGTTGCACTCTAGCCGTGGATTCTTGATTTCATCAACTTTGGTTAGTTTGAGAGTTTGGAGGCTTGGAGCAGAATTAAATGAGGTTGTACAATAAGATATTAATAGAGGAGAATGGTACACCAAAATTGCTAAACACTTCAAAGAGTGTGTGTGATGTGTTGAATTTAGAGTTACAAACCCTTTTGATATTGTCTATCTATGATGCAATTTTTGGTTAGAAAACTTGTCCAAAATGATCCAGGGATTCGAACAAGAAAACTTCTCAAAATAAGGTGTTTTGATAACACTTTCTCCCAGGTTAAATTTGATGGAGAATTTGTATCATATTGACAAATTTGATCTAAAAAGTGACATCATTCTATACCTTTCCACTCTTTTCCTCAAGGCTATAATTAGTAATCACCTATAATGCACGTTTAAACCCTAAGCACCAAGCATTAATTGATAATCACCTCTAGTAACTTGGTAGCCTAGTAGCAAATAAGGATTTAGTTGACAATATCTTGTGGTGAGCTAGTAGCCTAGTAGAAAATAAATGCATTAACACTGATTGTGTTTTGGTAGGCTATCAAATTTGAAATCAATTGGAAACGTGATTCAAACACTTAATGTATCTTGACAACTATTCCTTCTCAAATCCCAACCAAGATATGTGCACATGGAATTCATTTTGGTTACCAATATATTATCACGTTCATTCATAAAGGGGGGCTTTGAATTTTGAAAAATAAGCTCAATATATTGTAGGTATAAGAGGGAGGGGAGTAGGGTATCATGGGTTTATAGGTAACATGGGGTATAAAAAGTGGCATCCAGTAAAAATAAGGAATATCTTGTAAAAATAGGTAACTTTTTTAAAATTGGAAATATGTATTGTAAGGTAGGATTAACAAAATAATTTTTGTAGGTATTTATCAATATCTAGTGAAATTAGGGGTATTCTTTAATATCCCATGAACTAAGGAACTATGGCATAGTTTCACTAAGTGAAGACCCCGTCTATGTGTAACTTAGGTGAAAAAGTAATGTATTAATAGAGAATGCAACCACATAATCTGGAATTAAATTGTGCACTGCATGATAATAAATTAGAATTAGAATTCACCATTTTTTGCACTGGTTTATAATTAAAGTAGTTGAATGATTGGAATCAAGGGACATGAATTTAGAACTATGTCGAATCAAATGGTTATTGAAGTTTGGAAATATGATTATGAAAGTGGATTTGGAAATGTGGTTAATTAAATGTTTATTGGATTTTGGAGATATGATAATGAAAGTTGAAAGTTTGCAGCTCAAGTGGTTTTAAACATTCAAATATTGTTTATCATTACTCTAATTTCCAAACTCGTCAACCCTTCTTAAGTTGTGCCTACATCCACCATCACCCTTGAGTCTTGAGTCTAATTCAATTTCATATTTCTACCTTATTTCATGTTTTAGTACATGCTAGAGTTATAGTAATTAGATAGGGGGAGGGAGCTCATGTCAGGTCACAAGTAGCTTTGAGCTTCAATCGAGAATTGATAGAGTTAGTTGGTTAGTTAGGAGAACATGCATAATTATCAACGATAATGTTGGAGAAAGTTCCTTGATCACTTTTTGATCAATATTTACTTCGTTGTTGAGAAGTGAGACATGGATATTTATGATAGTAAGAGAAATCATGCGTCACTTACTCTTTCATTGGGCTTGTGAATGGTTGATATGGATACTTTAATAGAAGAGTTCATCTATATATCTCGAATGGATCCATTGGTATTTAAACATATATGAATGTACTTCTGAAAGGCCCCCAAAAGTCATAAGAGGAAAAACTTCCTTCTTGTTTGATATCACAATCAATGTTTGCAAGAATTTGGCCTATGAATTAGGATTTAAGGTGAATAGGTTCCTTGAGCTGTCCCTACAAGTTCAAATTGGAGTAAGTATTCTCCCTTTCTTAGGTTGATTCCACTATCGAGTTGAACCCTTGGTCAGGTTGTTTCCACCATCACAATCGACCTTTCTTAGGATATTTCCACCCTTTCTTTCCCTATTAATTCATAAGGTATATGACTCTTTAGAATCCAAGGGTTTTTCCATAGAAAAGGAAGTACACATATGCACTAGAACCACTATTCCATCACCAACTTGCATAAGTGTACATCTCCACTAGAGAGAGAAAAATTACCTTTTCTAATTATTATTTCCTATAGGGGAGTATGTCTCTCCTTTGATTCACAGAGTTGAATGGACAACAACATATATAAAGGGATTCCTTCCCTTAGTGGATCTCAATATTGGTTGGGTTGTTCCTGCAGTTGAATGATTTTTTAGGTATGTGCATCACAAGAGTAATTTCATTGTTGTGTTATTTTATAAGTATTCATTTGCTTCTTCTTGGAAAGGAGTGAATTTTGCTATTGAAGTGATTTAAGATAATACTTTTGGTATTAATGAACATATTTTTTAGGTTTACTCCATCTTTTGTATTTATCGATCTCTATGTTCAATGCAAATTGTATAGATTGTATTTCATTTTCATCCAACCTTTTTTTTTCTTCTAGAAGTTTTACTACTTTCCAAGTTAATATTGATTGGTTATAAATATTTCTCAATTAATTTCTTAATATTGCTGGGTATTTTTTATGTTTCTAAAATTTTCTCTATATGGTTTCTTAAGTTATTTGGGTTAGACATTACTTATTAAAAACTATAGAGTGGAACAATGCACACTTCCCTTAGCAGAGTTGGTTGGAAGGTGACCATAGATCAAGGGAAGAGGAATGGAAATGCCCCCCATTGAAGGAAATGTTGCTAATGCAACTGCTTTCTTGAATGAAAACACCATCAAATGCATTGAATCCACCCAACAGAGGCAAAGTGATAGAGAGGAATATGAACATTATTGAGCCTGTTGCAATCTATTTAATGCAGTGATAGCAGTCCTGCTACTCATTGGATATCAAGTTGCATGAGATCCAATGAGAAGTGGGCCTGCTGCCATTGCATTAAATAAAATGTAGCAGGATGAATATTGTTCGTCGAAAAATATTTAAATTCTATAGAATATTTTCCTCTCCATCTGTGACTCCGTCCCTTTCACTTTTTCTCCACATAATTCTATTTAAATCTCCCATACACATGCCCTTCCAGTTTTTTGTTTTGCAGCCTCCCTCCTCATACCTTCCAATCATGGATTTAACTGATAATTTGTGTCTGCACAATTAGATTAGATCGCATCCCCTAAATTTTCCTAGGTATAGGATCATCCTCATGATGACTAGCCTCCTTTTCTCGTCCTTAAATTCTTCCTCCCCCCTACGCCGAGCTCATATGTATCCAATATTTTCCCTTTCTTGTTTTAAACCATCCTTACTCATTTGTTCTCAAGCATTTGTGTGTTGTTATGATTGCTGTAAAGTTTTTAATTTGTGAAAATCATTAGAGGAAATTTGGGGTCTAAAATGGTCCTTATAAGAAAACATGCCAAAATAAGTTTTTGTGAGTTGGAATTCAAGAACCAATAGAATTTGAATAAAATAAGTCAACCATAATGGTTGAATTGGCATATTTGTCATTAAAAAAAACTACTTTTTTTGTTCGTATTTTCGACATATCTCATTGTGTTTTTACTCAAATTTCGATCGAGAGAGCTCGTTGGATGCGGAATTTGATTCCGCATCCAACGTGCTCTCCCGATCGAAATTTGAGTAAAAACACAGGGAGATATGTCGAAAATACAAACACAAAAAGTAGTTTTTTTCTTTCTTCCTCCAAAATTAATTAATATTATTTTATTATTTTAACCATTATTTTATTATTTTAACTATTATTTTATTATTTTCCTTAGGAGGCCCATTTTAGACCCCAAAATTCCTCTAATGATGCATAAATTAAATTGTACATATTTGTGCTATACTAATTCACCACCCCTCTCAGTAATAACTAAACACCAACATGTTGTTGCTTCCATTGAGAACCCCATATCCATTACTATTGTCTTGATTGCTCTAGGACTCTCTCTCTCTCTTTTCCCCACACTGTCTATGTAACGAAAACCATTAATCCTATCATTCAAGTTGGTGCACCAACATATTGGGGGGATTTAATCAAATTGAGCCCAAAATTTAATCTCAGAGCATTCTATATGGATGTATTGAAGATTTATCCAAAGTCAAACGACCCAATAATTGAACTCACTTCAGAAAAATAGAAATAAGAACTTTTCCTTTTAGAAATGTGGGCATGTTTCCATTTCCCAACAATAAGATCCTTGCAGTGCCTTATTAATTAATATATACTCTTGGTTATATAGTGTTCGATATGAGTTAATAAAGAATGAATATCGTAGTAGAAAGTGATATCCCTTGGTTTCTCCCTTTGCAATATTTTCTTGGTGAGAAGAGGAAATATGTATACAATACTCACATCGATTCAAATCTCATTCTTCACAACGCCATTTAAACATGGAAGTAAACAAATAGATTAAGTTGGGAAGGAAAATTCTAGAAATTGAAGAAGGGCTTGTGAAGATGCAATGACTAAGGAGAGGAGGGATTTATCCTTTGTTATTATTCCGAGTCAATATTGTACATGTCAATTTCAAGTTCCTATTCAGTAAAGGTTTTGTAAAATAGTTATAGACTCATAAAATCATATCAATTGGGTTTATTTTGAGTGGTTATTTGATGAAGTGTTATCCTTTCCACCCATGTTCTATTTTAATAAGTGATATAGTAAGTTCATAATAAGTATATTATTATAACAGCTTCATGCAATCCCCATATAAGTAATGAAACGTCCTTCTAATATCATAATACCTAAATATGTCCTCTAAAAATAAAATGCTCCTCATATGGGGTATATGTGGCAACTAATGGGAGAATCTGTTGAAATACTGAGAGGGGGGTGAATCCGTATTTAATTAATAATTTTCAATCAAGAGCAAGTTGCTAATCACCAATCATAGCAGCATATCATCAACAATCATGAAAAGTAACAAGATGCACAGTACACAAGATTTTTACGTGGAAACCCAAGTCCTGGGGGTAAAACCACGGAAGCCTTTTATAATAAAATTTGACCCAGCAACAACTGGGGTTACAAATTTAATACAACTTCTCCAGCTACAACTGGAAGGAGCTACAACCCTAGGCTTCGTCAGCTGCAATTGACGAACTGCTACAACAGCTCAGCTCATAGAATTGTGAGCCCTAGCACCACCCTGCCACCCTGAAGATGAAGGAGATAGATCCTGTGGACTTGTTATACATGTGCCTAAATACCACTGCTTATCAACCATCAATCTGTTTTATGAACTGCTGCTGCCATCAACTTGTCACCTCCTCATCACTGCTGTTCAAGATGTCAACATGTCTTCTGAGAGAACACATTCACTATTGCTGTTATCAGTCAAGTCATCCAAAGAGTCTGCTTATACACTGCTCATGCCAATATGTCAAGGTGCCTTTTCTGCTCATATTAAGACTTCAAGGTTTCTGTTCTAAGCACCTGTCTCTTACCGTTATCATAGTATGTCACTAGTTACTGTCACATTACTGCCACTGACATGCCAAGGCTGTCACACTCATCAAGCTGTCATCCTTTCAAAATTGCTAACAGACTGTCAACACTTTCAACCGCTAGGATAGTGTTCACTATATATCAATAGTAGTCTTCAAAATCAACAAGCAAGAGGAAATATTCATACTTTGAAGTGAAGTGATCATGTCAAGCAATTAGTACTTCGGTGAATCCTCCTTGAACAGGAGAGGATCAAGTTTCCAGTCATGAAGAACACCTATGTTTCCTTAATCTCTGCATGTAGAGTAGATCTGTAGTCAACACCCAATAAACTGCTTTTGTGGTGGCTTTAACCAATGCTCTGACTCAATCATTTATCATTTGAATGCATCCTTCCTGTGCCTTTCATACTCTGTACTCTCAGGTGCAGATCCACCCACAATACATCAAACTGCAGACCTTTAAAGGCCCGAGCTTCATTCCTCTATTGTCTTGACTTTTACCTGCAATTTCAAAGACTCACACACAGCCCCAGATTCTTTGACACCTTGTGCACTCCAGTCTTCAGTTGTGTTCAAGGGTTAACCAATCAATTGCTGAAGATGCAACTATTGAAGGTCTGCTAATCAACTGCTGCTGTCTGCCATCAAAACTCAGCCAAAAAGAAAAAAAATCACTGAAACTTGGATCCTTTTCACAAGGAGAAATCGGGTCTGTTCCTTTCTTTTTCTGCAAAAAAATTGTATCTCAGTCAAGCTGGACACACAAGAAATGATCCTTCTCTGCTTCCACGAAACCCTTTCTAATCTGTGGCTGCTCCCATGTCAAATTTCTCAGGCAGCGAGGGTCTTGCCTCTGATCTCCAGCGAAAGTCTGCCACGAATTTCTGCCTCAGAACCTCCTGAAATTTCCTCAAAGCTCAGCCCAATTCTCCCACCAAAAATGAGTGTTTTGAAGGAGCATTTATATTAAATTTCACAAGAGTTTGGGGCCGACCTACTATTATTATTATTATTATTTTTTAAACAAATTGAGCCGACTTCATATGGTTTTTAAAATTATTTTGAAATTTATTTATGGAGCCGACCTGCTGGATATATGTTTTTCATTTGATCATTTTAATATTGATTTAAAATATCTATTTAGTAAGAATAGAGGGCTGCTTTAGCTCTTCATCTTGGGCACATCAAGCATATCTGTAATTGTAGATTTCATACTCTTTCTTCTTAGCTCCATCATGTTCTTGTTCTCATTTAACCTTTTTCAACCTTCAAAGATCTCATTATCAACGTTAGGGGTGTAGTAAGCAAATAGGGCTTCAACAATATTCACAAGCAATGAAGGCCATCATATATAATGGTCAAGACCCTCCATATGCCTATTGGCCGCATTAGACCCAGATGACCACAAAATGGGTCATTAATTTTTTAACCCATCAAGGGCTTCTCCATCATCGACGATGTGGGTTCCTTAACCTCTTCAATTTCAAATGTGGGCATCAAGGTCTTCACAAGGGTTCTAAGACTTAACTGTTGGCATCAATGACCAGGCACTGTTGGCATCAATGACAACTTAATTAACAGGATCCTTCCTAGAATAAAGGAAAGTGAATCCCGTGTGACAAATGGAACTAAATATGGTATCATTGAAAAATAGAAGTCACTCAAGGGAAAAATTATAATAAAAATAAAAATAAAAACTAACTAACTAGTGTGATCCGTCACTTTTAGAAAGAACAACATTTAAAAAAAAATGTGATCCCGTGACAAGAATCTTATGTAGCTTAATGGGGCTCGAGAGATGAAGAGTACCTAAAGGTGGTTGGTAGATAAATTAGTGTGGAATCTTAATATTGGACAAGCAATTAAAGTTGGAGTTAGATATATGGAAATGAAATCAAGTTTTTATAAGAGTCGTTGTTTAGATTTCTAAACTAGTGCATTCCCTTCCACTTGAAACTATATCTCCGAGTTTTCTTTATATTCATTTTCAAAAATGTGGAAGGGAAGAGATTTTTTACCATGTGAATGAATTTGTGTGATTATGTGAACTTGAAATTTTTTATCAATGTTGTAATGTGATTAACCATCAATATTAGTAAATATTAATAAGATTCATAGAAACTAAATATAAAAGAAAATACGATTAAACCTCCAAAATTACAAGTCTTGTATTGAATATCTCTAAAAGATTGAGTAATGTCCATATACCTCTTCAAGGGGGAAAGCTATTATAAATAGAGATCCAATTACAATAGTAACACTTGAAAACCATTACATAACCTTCTAGCTCTATATATAGTTTCTTAGTAGCAAAAACCTAACTACTCTTGCAACAACTAACTTCACCACCTTGAAAGTGGAAACAATGGCTCATATTAATTGGTACAATGTGAAGTAACTCACTAATACATATCCCAAATGGGGAAATTTTCCTAAGAAAAAATAACCCTTCCCCCTCCCCCACACCTCTCTTAATTCGCCATACCCAATTTAAGTAGGGTCCCAAAAACCATGGATTGATTGACATATTTTATGTAGGAAGTGTTATCACTCAGAATTTATCCTTTGGTTGTTGAAGGATAGTTCCAAGGTAACCTTACAAACCAACCTTTAGGCCAAAATATGTATTCTTTCCTACCAAAGAGGGATCTCTCAACAAGTAAATACAATGGCGAGATATATTCTTAAATAAACAAATTTTAATTATGGCTAAAACACGAGGGTATCATTGGGCATGGAGTCAAAATCATGAGTTATTATAAATGACAATGCTTTTCCACAAGATTTCTTCACATAGGCAAGATAATTACTCTTTACAATTGATTTTTTATTTTTTGGTGGTAAGGAGGAAAAATGAATAGTCCAATAATGTGGGCATCGAAAGATAAATCCAATATCAACCTTTAGAGGAATCTTATTTTTGAATATTGAAATCAATGAACTAGAGCATATGATTATGAATTCTGATTCAAGAATGAAAGAAAACACAATGGAAAAGGATAACATGAAATACATTCACATGATAAAAATGAATTACAGATTGTAAAATAACAACATGAGAATATTTGATACAAAAAAATGCTTGCTAAGCTCTGCAAATTTTATTAACTTGAAATGATCAGTTACAAAATGAGTCTCACTCTCATGGGTTCCAATGCCCATTACATTAGAAAAATGATTTTATACATAAAAAATGCTCCTTGAGCTGATCTATAACTACCTACATTCTAAAAATAGGCTTCTTGTAACTACCTTATTACATCTATCAAATAACTTTAACAAAATAAATCTTCTTATATAGTAGAAAATATATAACTTCTAATCCTTTAACTCCACTTTGAAGTGTACCTTGATATATCTTTAGATCGAGCTTTGAAATGAAAATCTTCATTGATGTAGACTATATTTCATTTTTCCAAACTTTTCAATGGTCTTCCATTGAACTCTAGATGGAACTTCAAGATTTTCCATTTCTTTAGCTACTACCCTTATCTCCACATGATCCACATAAGAAATGGGTGGCATCTCAAAACCAATCATCTTGAATGAATCTACTAATTCAAAATCCGCAACCAACTTATCAACTATAACCTTTCCTGACAGAGACTTAGTCATATCTTCAAACATTTTGTGATCCAATCTAGCTTTAACCAGCAAAGCATGATATTCATATCGAGATATTAGCTTTCCATCCTCATCCCAAAAAGAAGGCAGACCTTTTAAAAAAAATTCTATAAACAAGCCTTTGAAATACTTCACTTGTTGCAACATTTGTCCCGCCTTTGCTTGGACACTCTCAATGTGATGATGTTTCCCATTAACATTTCTTGCCCAATTTATGACTGCAATCATGAACTTAATGCCCATTGTTTTCAACTCTTGTTCAGACAAAGTATTGAGAAAATTTATAGTGTTTTTAGCTGTATCTGTTGGTTTCCTATCCAAAGTTTTTTTACAGCTCTGTCTTGCCACATTTATTACCATCTATTTATCTTTGATATAATTTAAATATGGTCTCATTTTTGTTTCTTTTGTAATAATCATATCCCAAATGATATGCCTTTCACTTTGCACTGATAGTTTCCCCGAGACTTTCTATGCTAGTTTATCATTTCGGTCCACCAACTCTTTGTTATTATTCTCAAAAATATTTTTTCTTATTCTTTTTTTCTTAATTATTTCATCCAACATTTGATTTTCTTTTGTCAAACTCTATATTTCTTCATCTCTCAAGATAACTTGTGACATAGCTTGAACAATAGCTTAAGTACTTGTCTCTATACTTGGATGACTTGTTTCCACCTATTAATTCTTTTCTTTCTCCTCTCTTTCCTTTCCTAGAATTATTTGATTCTTATTTAAGACATAAATATTTGAAATAAGGAAATCCATTTCTTTCTCCCATTTTCTCTATTCTTCAGCAAGTTTCAGCAGTTTATCTTTGCTATCATTTAGCTCCTAGGACAATAATTCTTTTTCCCTCTCTAAGATTGTCAACTCAGAAGCTTGGATCAACTAAGTAGATAGAATCTTTAGTTTTTTCTTCAATAACTGGATAATTTTCTCCTTTTCAGCTAAGATTTTCTTTGTATCTTGTCCTCTATCAGGGACAGTATCCATATCCAATAGATCACCTTGAAGTTTCTCGATTTGTTGTTAATATGTTTTATTTCCACTTTTTCCTGCTTCGACTGATTCTCCAACCTTGAAACTGTTGATTGTAATTTTGAAACCTTTAATGTTTCTTTCATCAAATCAGTATCCAGTTTGCTTTTGTAAATGACTCATCTTATCAGGTACTAGGATCTTTTTCAAATTAAGTCTCATTTCCAGAACTCCGTTTTTAGTATCTACTACCAAATTCAATGTCTTTTTTACATGGTCATTCACATTGACCAATGAAACCTCCGTATCTGAAATGTTCCTTACTTTATAAAAAAGCTTGAAATATTTTTCTGAAGAAAAATTCTTGTCCTATCCATATCTAGCATATAAGTCACTTCTCGATTTGTATCTTGCACACCTGTTTTTCTGCAATACTATACCCCTGAATCTGAAAATATGTGCCTTATACCTTTTGTTTCATTTTCTTGATTCCAACTTCAACTATTTCTTTTTTTGAATCCCTTTTGTTTCATTTTCTTGATTCCAACTTCAACTATTTCTTTCTTTGAATCTATTTTTGGTCTTTTTTCTACTTTTGAGTCTTCATCTTTGACCTCAATAACTTCTGAGAAACTCCTCTTGCCAATAATTTCAATTTTTCTAGGAGTTGGTATAATCATTGTTGCTGATTTCATTTTGGTAGAAGGATTTGCCTGCAAAATTTCTGAATTCTCCACATTTGACTGGTATTCCATCAAGTTAGCTTTTCCAGCTAACCCCTCTATCTCTTGATGCTCAAATGACTTGTTTTTGTTCTGTTTCCTCCTTTGAGAAATAATATGGTGATCATCATAGTCAATCTTGGTAGATTTCGTAAGATTCATATCCTATAGTAATCATTCAACCACTGGGAGAGATTCCTTGTTTTTAATGATAAAGGGACCTACCTTCAAAGGAAATTTAATTTCAGAAGCCTTTCTAAATATCAAGAAATGCTCATTTTCCACAATAAGTTTCTTCTTGATAAATTCCAAAGCAAATATAATCGATGTCAAGAAAACAGACAAAATGTATGGTTCATGAATGAAACAATAAAATATGATAATGGTATGTTCCTTCAGAAGGAAAATATCTCCAATTCTTCTGTCTGGGATAAATTGAAGGAGTTTTTCCATCTCAGCAAACACTCTGTCCAATTTTTCTTGAAACATTACTCTGTATACTTTTGACATTATAAGATTCATATCCTTGAAAGTATTATTTCTGATTTCAGAAGTATGGTAGTATTTATGGAAATTGCATATTTTCCTCATTAAAGAATAAGAACATCCTAACCAGGTAGGATTGATATCTGAAATGCCTAGTCATGTGTAAATTCACTAACTGAGAATGAATATTCTCAA
This sequence comes from Pseudotsuga menziesii, assembly GCA_001517045.1. Classification (NCBI taxonomy): domain Eukaryota; kingdom Viridiplantae; phylum Streptophyta; class Pinopsida; order Pinales; family Pinaceae; genus Pseudotsuga; species Pseudotsuga menziesii. The sequence goes on along the minus strand of LPNX010539147.1, from coordinate 306,369 downwards.
CTAGGAATTCATCAAATTTAAGGGAAGATGACTGACTAGACTTTGACTTAGAATTATGCATACTTAACCTAAACAACAAAATCAACAAGACCTCTGGGACAAACTTATCAGTGTCCAATCATAGAAACTGACTTAACAAGGATATGACCCACTAGGATTCTTCATTGAACATGTTAATATCAGGGGGAAAAGGTTCAATTGCAACAAAATTTAAGGCTTAATACTTTTGGAGTAAAATACTTTCTTTTATTCAACTGTGGCATGTCCAAAATGTTCAATCAAATTTTCTTCGGCGAAATCTTCCAGGTTCTGGGTGAATAACTGGGGCACTTCCAGCGAGTCTCTAATAACAGGGGAATTGATGGGGCAAAGGATTTTAGACCTATTTGTGTGCGTTATGGCTAGTTCAGACTGGAAATAATTGGACGCACGTCATGCTATAAAATATGGGAAATTAAAGGTTTGGTATGGACAAAATTGTTGAAAATGAGACCTGTGGACATTGTGCAGGTCAATTCCTTTTTCCTCTAAGGTTTTTAATCTATTTTTCAGTTCATGTAACATATCAGAAGAGAGTATTGTGTAAAAATATCCCCATCCCTATCTTCAAATATTTCCTCCATTTTATTGAATTCATGAACCTGTGTCTCAGTTTCACCTTCCCCTTCCATTTTTAAAATAACTTGGTGGGTTGGCTACGTGGCTTGCCTGGAACATGGCTGCTGGAAAAAGCATATATGATTCAGCTTGCACATGTGCAGGAATGTTCTTTCTTTTGTGCAAAAGACAAATAACATACATCCATGTGACTTTTTTCTTTTATAATATCCCCCACAAGTGGTTTTGGGATCACGAGAGGCAGTTTCTCCCTACCGCCTTTCATCCAGCGGAATGATCCTCCTCCCAACACGTGGAAAGTGGTAAAATTTTCATTGGCCTGTGACTATTTTGCTCTTTGTGCATGTTGCGGGCATATAAAAAACCTCCATCGTTGATCTCTTTTTCCTTTTATCGCATGTCATTTATCAAATCTGATCTTTAATTCCCTCTAATGGTCATTTCATCGATCTCCTACCCTCTTGTCCATCGTGCAAATTCCTCTGGTGGATTCCCTTCCCACTATCGATCTTTTCACTCTTCATATCTGAATCGTTGATCTTTTCATAAAGTACCACAAGCACTTAATTCATTTGTTTAGTCACTTCTTTCCTTCAACATGCGGTCCTATGGGGAAAATGAAGATTTCGTCTCCCCTCAAGCACCCGACTTCTTAGCTCCACATTCATATTTATAGAATTCAAAATACACAAGCTCTTGATCTCACCTTACTTCCTTCTTATCTATTGTACATCAAAACTATTCTAACATAAAGGACGGTTATGAGGGCCATGTACATCATCAAAGGAGGAACACTAGCATATGAGGGTGTAAAATAGCCTTTTATGGCTCATGGACCATGCACATGATCCAAATTAATACACATGCTCTATAAAGGGAATATTTGGTGTACATGTGTTGTATGGGAATCATTACTAGGGCTTGTGCATCAATTGTGGTTCTCACAACATCACTTCACCCATGGAAATGAATATTTGGCACAAATGTGCCATATGGGAATCATTTTGAGTTTTTGTGGAATGTGGATGGTTCTTGGGACCTTATGGATGGTTCTTAGGGCCTTGTATATGGTTTGAGGAAGAACACCACAATATTAGGAACTAAAAGAGGATTTTACGGGTTATGGGATATGGACATGATCCATGTTCTAGGAAAATCCTCCTATGGAGAGGTTGAGTTCCTCTCATGGGATTGATAAGGCCCCTCATCGCCTACCCAATATAGAAACATAAAAAATGGTTGATATATCACTCCTAGATATAATTTCTTATGCAAACAAACATAAAGAGGATTAGGGAAGAAAGTAGATGCCTTACCTTCTTCATAAGATTTCCTTTATTAATACAACCTTTATCTTTGATCTTCCAAAGATCCTGATATTAATGCAAATATGCAAAACACAATACAAACTACCTTTCTCCAAACATGTTAATCATAAACAATATTTGTTTAACTTTGAATATCCCAAAGAAAACATACATTACATGAAAATAAGGTATGGAAGGAATAGGCTAAGTTAGATTAATGATAAATCTATGAAGATATGTACATCAAAATGCATTATACTTGAATTTGTTGCAGCATGATCATCCTCCAAGATCTCTTTCAATATCTCTTCAAGACTCTTAAGATCATAGAATCCACCTCTCTAAGTTTTTCCAACCTCCAAGAGTTACAATATCAAAGGTTTGATGCTCTCTAAAGTCTCCTCCCTTAGCTCCTGAATGACCCTCCTTAAGTAAGGTTTGGGGAAGTCAACTATTAGGAGAGTGTTTAGGATCTAGGTGAGGATAACTTGGATCAATGATATTAATCTTACCAAGGATGGAATGGGAGGTAGGATTCAAAGGAGGAATTATCCCACGAAAATCTCTTTGAAATCCAAGATCCAAAAACCTAGGGATAAGGATAAACATGGTTTTCCATTACCCAAAATAAGTGTATAGTGTAATCAAGGGGAATCCCCCCCTACCCCCCATAGGCATTAAAAGAGTGAAATTGTGCTCCTAGGGACACCAGTAGGGCATGGACATATCTCTAGGAGGTAGTTTAGGGGGTTTGGTAAGTAGGATTTTGAGTCCCAATCGGTTGGATTTGCCTCCAAGTTTAACTAGTCAGAGGAACAACATTAGGATGAAGGGACCTAACACTTTATAGGAGGTACAAGCATCATGTTTCTAATGGTTATATAAGATGAAGACCCTCAATGGTACATGGTGTGACCATTTGAGGTGTAACAGATGCCCCCTAAAGTGTGAGGTTAGAAATACAAACTGATAGCCAAAACACTTTACCAAAAATAAGTCTGCAGGGATATCTGAAAGAGAATTGGAGAAGAGATTCAAGAAAACACAAAACAATATGTCCAACGACTCCTAGGTGGGCATACCCATGATCGAAACAAATAACTCAAAACATGGTTGTTGACTAGTACATTGTAGATCCATGATAGTACTGGATAAGGATATGGATACCAACATACAACATGGATCCATACATGAATGATTGGATAGAATAGTGGCTACAAGATTACAAAGTAGATTCATGATGAGATATTAACACAACCATGACCAATACAAAGTGGATCTATGTGGCAGTACATCAATGAGGCTACCAACATGTCCATGTGGGAACCTACTCAAAAATTACCATCGCAACCTGGGTATGATAAAAATATATCATAACCACACCAGGTAAATGATCTAAACCATTAACAAGTGTGAGCGAGATCACCATTGATGATAATGATTCATAAGGTATCATAGTACATCTCGATGAATGTGAATGGATGAGTATACATTGAATATTCATTGAATCATTCGATCAGAGGCCAACGATAAAAACCTACTGTCAAATATGAGGAAACCTGCCATTGAGGAATGCATGTACCAAAGTACTAAGGTGGTTTGTTAATCCAACTTCATGGATGAAGTGTTGATTTCGACAGGAAAAGACTTGTTGAGGGAGGGTCATGATGAATCCCACATAATTGACACGAAACTGATAGGAAAGTGATGTAATATGGTGGATGAAAATGAACATAAAATGACACAAGGATGAAGTGTAGAGAATACTGCATAGGCTGACTCGGGATAACTTCCCTTGAAAAATGGGTGGCACGATAAGTGCCTTGGAAACATCGTCTCAATGAGGTAGAGATCAAAACATAATGCAACGATGAACAAAGCATTCTTTGGATGACCTAAAGGAGCATGAAGAATCATGAAATGTGTTGTGACTCAGAGGGAAGCATATTACCCAATTGTAAGGTGAGAAACAAATAGGTGGCATGTTCAAGGGAGACAACAAGATACCATTAATATTTCCATTTAAGCTGAACCTATTCTTCCCAATTCCCCCCGATCATGACGGATGAGTACCTCTTTGTTTTTTAATGAACTTGAGTATGATAACATATTCTTGATATAGCTCATCTTTGATGAGTCCAACCTCATACATTTTACAAACTTGAGGAAGGATGGGTTCGTTCCCATATGGTCCCTTTGATGTTTAATTTTATGAGCCCAAGGAAGGTAAACTCGGTGATGTTTCACATTTAGAGAGTTTGAAACAGTCAAAAGACGACTCTGAAATGTCTTTTTCTTAAAATTAGTTCCCTAATCCTGAAAAGGTGTAAAATAATTCCTAGGATAACTCTCTTAGTCAATGGTTTACTAAGATATTCCTTTTTCATAAATAGTCTAAATGGTCTAAAAAATGGGTAAACTATCGTCGAATCGATGACCTTTCAAATACTTTTACGAGTGTGAAAGAGACAATTTCGCTCAACAATCTTTTCACATTTAGGGAGTCTGAAAAGAGATTAAAGGAGACTTTGAGGGACTCCTTTTTCTTAATAACTTTTACAATCCTGAAAAAGTGATAAAAGTGTAATTAGTGAATTATTCTCATGTATTAATGAGCGCGAGAAAGAACAAATACTAATATTGATACCTTTTTTACTAGGTTTTTAATGAGCACAACAATGGTATCAGAAGAACTCAAAATATTTTTCATGATTGAATCCAAAGAATTAAAAAAGGAAAAATTAAGATCAGACCACTTTTCATGTTTAAATAAGAGAACGAAAAAGTGAAAAGTAAGTTTGATACCTCTTACGGTTTTTAACGATCTAGAACAAAGGTTGGAAGAATGTTCAGGGTATCTGCTTCATGTTTTAATGAGCTTGAAATAGAGAATGAACTATGCTAGGGACAATGATCTCATTTTTTTAGCGAGATTGAAGTTGAAAATAAAGTATTCTTGTAACGAGGTCCATTGACGGGTTCCTTCCCAACATGATGTCCAGAGGTTGGAAATTCCCCCCTAGTAGCTTAAATCCAGTATGATGTCTAGAGGCTATAGACATGCCCCCCAATATTTGTTTCATCTTCCTACTCTTTTGATTCACCCAACTAAAATCTCATTTACTACTAGGAAAAGGTTCATCAGAGACAGAGGAAGAAAGAGGATCAAGTGTCACAGTCAGATGAAATGAAGATTCAAGTCCTAATCCTAGTGAAAGGATCGACTAAATGGGAGGGGGATCTATTTCATTTTTTAACGATCTTGACACTGAAATCAAACTCTGCTTGTGAATAGCTATTTCATTTTTAACGAGCTTGACACTGAAATGGAACTATGCTCAAAGGGGACTTGTTTTATTTTTACACAAGCTTGAAACTAGAAACAAACTATTCTTGTAGTATCCCATTTCATTTTTTAAATGAGCTTGAAATGGAAAAGAAACTAGAAAAACTATACTTGTGGGTCAGTTTCATTTTTAAATGGTATTGAAATTATAAATAAATTATGCTCATGAATGTTTCCTACCCAACATGGTGTCTAGAGGTTGGTAATTCCACCCCTTACATAAGAAGGTAGCGGCTTAACTATGGTATGATGTCGAGAGGCTGGAGACATTCCCCCGTGAGATTATCCATGATGAGAAGAAGATATTGATTTGCTAACAACTTAAATTTTGGATGATGTCTAGAATTGAGAGACATGGCTGACGGAAGGGAGGAACCACAAGATCATGCATCACATTTAGGGAATTATGGTGGCTAGCAGACATGCAATGATTAGGTGTAACAAAGGAAAGTTGATCAATGAGCACAATATTCCCATCACGGGGAAAATGAATCACTCGAAAGAGTGTGAACACTACAAATTTCATGGCATAGACATAATCTCATCCAAGGAGTAGATTAAAATCCAAGTGACCTTGGAATACCATAACATAAATGCAGGAAATTTTCCCTCCTAAGGCGATAGGTAACCGAGGAAGGATACCCAAAGGTATATTATGTATTCTATTAATATCTAGTATGTGATTAGAGGTTGACACAAGTAGAGGAGAATCTATAGCTTTCTAGGTAGTTAAGTATAAAACACTAACACTTGTCCCTTCATCAACAATAGTGTGGAATACATCCTTTCTAGCAACTTTGACAGTTACCTGGAAAGGAACACATGAAGGGAGATGAGGTTTTGTTATATTACTCTAATCGAAGGAAACAACTTCGTTACTTAGAGGGGGTCTTGTTGAAACGGAAAATACTTCCTATTGCCTAGAAGGACCTAAAGTGACTGTATAAACATGACCGATTTCTGGTTCTCTCTCAAGTGGGAGAGTAGGATGAGATAGATATTGTGTCAAAGATACCACTCCAATATTCAAAGGGACACTATCAGGTGAAGGAGTGGGATAGGGTGGAGATGACTTCGACTTGACCATTACAACTTCACTCTCCATATGGAGAGTGGGAGGGACTGGATTTTTTTCAATATTAACTAGAAGAGTGGGATCAACCGAGGATGGAACCAGATTGATGAATTGATCAACCAATGGCAGGTCAAGAGACAACTTATGGTAACCAGTCAGAAATTGTGATAGAGACATAGAAATACCTTCCAATAACCACAAATCTTCGTCCATTGAAGGACAAAGGTAAGTGAAGTGTAAGCCCTTACATAACAAGCAAGGATTTTTTACTTTACTCTTATGACTCTTAACCATGTATTCACTAGTTAATGAGGCATCATTAGTATGATGTCTAGAGGCTGATGATATAGGTTGCTCAGAACCTTTTGACCGCATTTCTAATACCTTGTGAAGACCAAAAAAGCCCTTAAGAAGTTGGGAACCCTTACAAATTTTGCAAGGGAATTTGGGTTTATGAGGTGTTTGTGTGGCTTGAGATCCATAAGACTTGGCAAGTGTAGGTTCGACCCCTTGATTATTTTTCTTCCTCTTAATCTTATTTTTTTCTTCTTCTTATTCCCCTAGTCACTAGGACTAGATGAAGAAGAAGAAAAAGAAAAAGAAGAAGGCACTATGATTGTACAACATCAGGAGTCATTCTACGGACTTGTGAGTAATATCAAGTCATACTTGTGAGTCATATCAAGTCCTATGTATCCTCATCTGGTTGAGCTGGTGATGTTGTATTATAAATCTTGTGAGTAATATCAAGCTAAGTCTTGTGAGTAATATCAAGCTAAGTCTTGTGAGTAATATCAATACTAGACTTATGAGTAATATCAAGTCTGTGAACTTGTGTGTAATATCAAGTTTTTGTTGTGAGTAATATCAAGAGAGTAGACTTGTGAGTAATATCAAGTCCTACAAATATGCTCATTGTTTTAAGGTGGCATCCTTTACTTGGTAAAGTGGTTATACTATGTGATGTATTACTAGTCATGGTCACAAAGTTCAATAAGTCTCCTTTATGGATTAGATACCCCTAGAGTGATATACTTTAGTATATGAGTATATGACCTAGGTTAATATGTATGATAATCAATATGGAATCATTCTTCTAAGTATGATACGATAAGATGGATAAATAATTAATACACATAAAACATAATGATAATGAGATAAAGCATAGAGAAAGAGAGAGAATTTGAATTGCCTATGTATGCCTCAAGTGAACTTGAATTATGAAGGCCTTAGTTAAGCCTAAGTTGTAAATACAGAATGTGTCAGTTAAAGAAGGAACGTCTCCTTAATTTATGCAAAGTGTTAGTGCATGGGTGACACTGATTGTGAAGTACCAAAGACTTTAAGTTAGTCTCCTAAAATTTAGTTGAATATTAAGTTTATTTTAGTTCACATTCAATTCACATTCAGATCATTCAGTTCACAGTCAATTCAAGGAGGCCACATTCAGTTCAAGTCAGTTAGTATCCAGTTAAATATAATTAAAGAAGGAGGATGCATATCTTGTACATGCAAGGGTAACTTAAGTGTTAGCTTGACACTAGAGATTAACAAGGTGCTAATGATTGCATGAGAGGAGTTCTAGTGCTTGTTACTCTCAATGAATGCACCATGTATTATATTAGTGTGTTTATTGAGCCTCCAATTCACCCCATTCTACATGCTAGGTTGTTTTGGCTTGTTATTAATATGTGAGGCATATGGCAAGATCAATACAATTTGCATTCAATTGTTTTTGTAGGGTTGCTTTGGATCTCTCTTCTCTACTGCTATGGTGATATATCTTATCACACAATCTGTTGCTGTGTTGTAAATCATTCTCTGCAAAGCTATCTATCATACTCAAAGAATTTTTGGGTTTTGCATCTTCCGTGTTTAGAGGGTTTTCCCATGGTATATCTGGTCTCTTATGGTGATTGTTTTATGTGGCTGGTTTATTCTTGAAGATTCATATATTGCTGATATAAAGAATGATATGTGGCTGATTTAAATATTCATAGATGGCTGATATAAATTTTCTTATGTAGCTTATTTAAAGTTTCATAAAGTGTTGAAATTGTCTCATAAAATTTTTAAAGTTCAAGTAGCCCCGATTTTGTTCTAAATTTCACATGGTATCAGAGCATAGGGCGTTAAAGAGCTTAGTTTTGTGTAGAAATATAAGCCTCTGTATATATTGAATACTTGAGCTAAATATTTCAGCCATGACATCAATCTCCATTCGATCGGAATACCACTTTGAAGGTACTTCAAATTTCAACACATGGAAGGCAAGAGTGTTGAATCTTCTCGAGGAGCATGATCCTGATTCTTTCGTGACTTCGGTGGTAGAGAAGCCTACCACTAATGCGACAAGATTAAATTACAAGAAGAATCAAGCAAAGGAAAAGAGGATCATATAGAACCTTGTGAAGGACAATCTCATGTCAACGATCACACCATTAAATAAGGAAAAAGAGTGTTTTGACACACTCACGAATATTTGTGTGAAGAATTCCCCTAATCAAAAGAGGGATTTGAAGAACAAGTTGTGAAACCTAAATATGGAGAAATATGATGCCATATCATCCTTCTTTTCAATTATTTCACAAGTGAGAGATCAACTAGCAAGAATCGATGTAGTAACATATGAGGATGACCTTCTCCAAACCACCATCGATGGGCTCCCTTCCTCATGGGAGACTTTTTAGAAACAATAAATGGAAGAGAAGAGACGCCCCACTTTGAGGTATTATGGTATGATTTCATTCATGAAGAGGGGCAAATCCTAAGCAAAACATCATGCACTAAATAAGAGAATCTTTCCCTCATGGCAAGAATGAAGAAAGGGAGGAAGCTTTTGACTCCCAAGAAATTATTCTGTGCAAAGAAGAAAGAGTTCACCAAGAAATTTGATAAATAAAAAGATAAATTATTTTACCACGGGAATAAAGGACACTTTGAAACAGAGTGCGATAAAAATAAAAATAATGAACAAAATATTCATGCTTCTAGCGCCATAGAAGAAAAGAATGCACCTGAAGCAAAAAAGACAAGAATGTAGTATTATCTTGTCTTTGCTTTGCCTGGATCTATCATCATGGGTGAAGATACATGGATGATTGATAGTGGTGCATCCAAGAACATGTAAGGATTCAAAGGTGTTATCTCTAACATAAAAGAAAATAAGTTTTCATGCATGGTTGAGTTAGGGGATAACTCTACATATTCGATCCAAGGTGTTGGATCTACATCCTTTCAGCTAAGTTCGAGAGATGTGTTGCATGTGGAGGAAATTATTTAAGTCCCAGGTCTAAAGAAGAACCCATTTTCAGTTTTGGTTCTTGAATATAAGGGATTCTAAGTTATCTTCATGGAGAATTAAGCATACTAATGGTCAAAGAATCAAAACATTGATTCTGCAGATGTTATTGGTTTAGATCTCTCTTCTCTACTAATGTGGTGAAATCTCTTATCAGGAAATATGTTGATGCGTTGTAAATCATTCTATAAAAATATATCTATAATACTCAAAGAATTATTGGGTTTTTCATCCTCTGTGTTTGGAGTTTTTTCCAGGGGTATATCTTGTCTCCTATGGTGATTGTTTTATGTGGTTGATTTATTCTTGAATATTTATATATTGCTGATATAAAGAATGATATGTGGTTGATTTAAATATTCATAGATGGATGATATAAAGTTGATTATGTGTCTGCTATAAAGTTTCTTATGTGGTTGATTTAAAGTTTCATAAAGTGCTGAAATTGTCTCATAAAAGTTTTAAAGTTCAAGTAGCCCCGATTTCGCTCAAACTTTCACAGGAACTGAGAAAGGAAAAGGGTCAGCATGAGGTTGTTGTTCTTGTGATGGAGAGTTAACATTTGTAAAATAAGGTGCACTAGGATCACCAAATTGAACAACCAGACCAGTAATCCTATAGTCAATCCAGGGATATTCAAAGTAGCAATGAAGAGAGGACCAACATTTTCGAAAGAAGGAAAGAAAAAAGGTATCCCTTAAGAAGGGGTCTCTTGGTTGGTAGTCCCATAAGATGATGTCATAGCTACACGCCTACTAAAGGATGAGGTTTTTCTACTACCATCCAATACACTACAAATAAGGCACACAATAAAATCCTACTCAATATAAAGGAAACAAGAAAACATGTCAATAGGTAGGGTAAATAAGCTGAATCCTCATAAGAGTGTCAAGTTTTCACAACTCATGAATGCTGTAGAGTCCAATAGTTATACTCGAACTATTTTTTCCGAGAAATAACCAAGGAGGATTGGGACCATACCTTTGGTCTTATAACCCAACTAACTAACAATACATGAGTAGTAATCTCCTCGAGTGTTGTTCTCGGTGTATTGCGACAACAAGACGACTAGAAGGTTTACTTGGATGGTTCTAGGATTCTATGGGGGTCTCCCAATATACGTAAGGTACGTGGGAGATCAAATCATTGTATTTATATCTGATACATAACCATTTGAAAAGGGCCTTTCGATATACTCTACGTGCATGGAAGAACCACAAAGTCCTTGGGATGCAGCACATGCAAAATAATGGAAGCTCCTACATTTTATGATGTCAGAACACGTCTCTAGCCTTCTACACAAAGCTACTAAAATATTTTTATCTTAACTAGCACTTGATTTTATGTTATGTGGTTAAGTAGAAAATATGGAGTTTGGACCTGACTAAAAACCATGCAAGTATTTCATTCGATGAAGTCCCACTTAAGAGAGGGGAAGAGGGATTTTCCAAATTCATCAAACCAAATGAAAATTCAATCTAAAGATCTATAAAAAATTGAATTCAATCACAATAAATTGGAAAATAGGAATTTTAAATTAAATGCAAGCTCTTGGGACTCGAAAAGAACAACTATTATACCCAACAAACAAACAGAAACAAGATTGATACACTAGAGCAAGTAGAGACTTCAAGCTCCAAGCAATGCCAAAGGGCCTCCAATATAGCCAAAGATGATTTGGATGAATCCAAAGTATATTTATATATATGATAATATCACTGATCAAAACACTCCAACTTAGGAAAAATGAAAATGTATAGAGGGGATCAAATTAACCGCCCAAGGGGATTTCAATTTCCCAAGCATAGATTCCAAATCCCAAACAAACATTAAATATGGTCCCAAACCCACAAAAATAAAGTTTTTATGGGTCCAAATCATTTTTATAAGGATGATAATATACCTAAACAAAATAAAGAGACTCAGAAAACTAAAACAACAAAGAAGGGATTAAATTAATCCTAGGGGGATTTCACTTTTTCAAGTTAGGACCTAGTTTTTAAAACAAAGGGAGAAGGTCCCAAATCCAACTAAATGGGGCTTGGATGTATTAAAAATTGTGTTACAAATATCATATAACTACTCAGAAGGTACACTTGACTCCTAGAAGAAAAAATTGGCTCAAGAGTTCTACAATTGATCAAGTTAATCTATGTCTTCCAATGAAAGACCAAGCAGTAAAAGGGAAGTAAAAGGATCCAAAAGATATCAAAGAAAATAGAAAAATACTTCAAAGGGTAAAAAAACATCCCTAAAATAGAGGAAAAACCAAACCATCCCAACCAGACTTACAAAAGGATTGAAAACAACCCCAAAATGGTGATTTTTTGCTCCTAGAAAGACCAAAACATAGAGACAAAAAGGGGATTTTCTCCCCTGTAACCACTTCTAGGGAAATAATTTCACCCATAAAGACACTAGGGGGAGCGAAAATTAGGAATCTTTTCTCTGTATTCTCTTGAGAGGGGGCGAAAATCTCCTGAAAGTGTATACAATTGCAGTTTTTTTTTCATTGAATTAGGGGGTAGATCAGGGGTAAAAACCAAATAACTTCACACTAATGATTAAATGAGTTCAAAAATATACAAAGTGACAAGAAAAAACACTCAACCAAGGCTGAAAAGGTCAAACAAGAATCCAAGCAAAGATGAAACCTAGGGATAATTTCTTAGTATGGTCTCCAATTTCTGTTCTAGGAAAATCCTCCTATGGATAGGTTGATTTCCTCTCATGGGATTGAAAAGGACCCTATTTTCCTACCCAATAAAGAAAAATAAAAAATGGTTGATATATACCTCTTAGATATAATTTCTTATGCAAAAAAAAGGAAAGAAAATTAGGGAAGAAAGTAGCATGTCTTACCTTATTCACAAGATTTCCTTTATCACTCCAACCTTTAGCTTTGGTATTCCAAATCTCCGAAGCTTAATGAAAATATGAAAAATACAATACAAACTACCTTTCTACAAACATGTTAAGAATAAAAAATATCTATTTAACTTTGAATATCCCAAATCAAACATACATTACATGAAAATAAGGTATGGTAGGAATAAGCCAAGTTAGATTAATGAGAAAGACATGAAGTCATGTACATCAAAATAGATTATATCTAACTTTGTTGTAGCATGCTCATCATCCTATATCTCTTTAAATATCTATTCAATACTCTTAGGATAATATTCTCCAACTCTCTAAGTGTTTCCAACCCCCAAGAGTTACAAGATCGAAGGTTTGATTCTCTCTAAAATCACCTCCCTTAGCTCATGAATGGCCCTCCTTAACTAAGATTTGGGGAGGACAACAATTAGGAGAGGGTTTAGGATATAGGTGAGGATATCTTGGATCAAGGATATTCATCTTACCAAGGATGGAATGGGAGGTAGGATTCGAAGGAGGGCTTATCCCTTGAAAATCTCTTTGAAATCCAAGATCCAAAAACCTAGGGATAAGGATAAACATGGATTTTCTCTCCCCCAAAGTAGTGTATAGAGTGGTAAATGGGACTCTCCCCACATAGGCATATAAAATGTGAAATTTTATCTCCTATTGACACTATCATGGCATGGAAATCTATTTATGAGGTAGTTTAGGGGGTTTGGTAGGTAGGATTTCGAGCCCTAATGGGTTGGATTTGCCTCCAAGTGTAACTAGGGAGAGGAGAAAAATTATGATGAAGGGACCTAACATTTTCTTAGAGGTAAAAAAATAATGTCTATCATGATGATACGACATGAATACTCTCAATGGTACATGGTGTGACAATTTGAGGACTAACAACTCAAAACCACCACACAATTTTTCTAAAGGAATACATGGCCTATAAGTGTTGTCTGGTTGTCATTTCAAGGTTTTGATCAATAGGATAGTTCTTGTGGTCGTGGTAATGGTGATAGAAGAAAAATCAACATATTAGAACCTAAAGAGGATTTTATAGATTATGAGACCATGTACACAATCCAAAATCACCGCGAAGGCATTATAAAGTGAATCTTGCTAGGTTTTGTGCATCAGGGATGGTTGTTATATCATGATTTTCACACCTTATGCATCATGCCTTGATGGAATTCCCTTATCCCTATGCAGACTCACTATACCCCCTACTTAGTATATTCTTGATGCTTCAATCTAATCCTAAAAAAGACACTTTTGAAGACACACTTGGGTCAACAGCTATGCATCTTTCATATATGCAACTTGCACCATTACATCCTAGATACATTGGGTTTTATGCTAAAAAGAAAAAAAATATTTGGAGCTTTCTCCATCAAGTAACGAATAGTTTGATACTTGGCCTTCCATATGCCTAGAAACAATTTGATTTGACCCTTCATTTCCCATTTGAGGGCTATATAGACATTGTGAAGCATTGAAGGAGGAGAAACTTTAAGATTAAGGAAACTATAGTAAAATTTTTCCAAATTTCCGTATGCTTGAGTATGCATCCCTTTATCCTTGTTAATAGAACTCTTTATGTTCATATCCCAAGATCTCCATTGTATTTTTGAGCTTGCCTTGTTATGGAGGATTGAAGTGGTGGAGGCCGAGGTTTAGGAATAGGGTTAATTGGTTATGACAAGTTGCCAAACAGAGCTTGTCATTTTGTATCTATGTTTTTACATTACTAGAAATATCCATTTCTTGTCCAATTTCATGTGCAGATGTTTATATTTATATCCATGGGTATATTTTCTGTATACATGTTAAAATGTATTATGCTTGTGTGAATGCTAACATTTAATATATTTTATATGCTTGGATACATATTTGTTGTTGAGGACGAATTGTAGGGAACAAGCATTTCATCGCAACCTCAATGTTGGTCTTCTTTGAACAGCTAGTTGAGGTATGGACTATATCCCTTTGTTGTTAGCTTATTTCATTTATTTATCATATTTGCCAATATATTTGATTTTTGGTGTCATCTTGTCTGTTGTGGTCCACCCAAATCCATAAGAATATTTTCTCCATAATAGAATTGGTGAATCCACTAGGGAAGTATCCTTTTGTGGGGGTTTTTGGGTGCATTTTTTCTTAAATTCCTCTATGTTTCTTTGTGTTTCTATGTTTAATTTATGAGTATAGTCATATATTGATAGTTCCTTGGAGTGGTTTTTCCTTAAGATTTATTTTTTACCCCCTTTTCTTTGTATGCACATGTGACAGTGTTGAAAGTCATGTATATACGTGGGTTGTCCTTTAGTAGGATGCATACATATGCTATTGTTCTCTGAATAGTCACATACACCTCAATTTTTTCTTAATATAATGATTTGAGGGATTTTTGGGTGGGTTGTGAGTATTGCTGAGTCTTCTAGGGTCCCTATACTGTCTATCGGTTGCTTCTATTGTGGCTAGGAACTCCCTTTTATTATTTTTTAGAGAAGTTGTTCTTGTCATGTTTATTTTCATTTCTTGTTTTCCTTTTAGTGCATGAGTCATTGAGACTTTGTGTCTTGCTAGCTTTGGGTCTTTATACTTGTTGTGGGTGTTAAGAGTTTAGTGATTCCCTTTTTACTTTCCATTCATTTATTGTAATAAATAAAAAAATATTTGCATTATTGCATGTTCATTTGTGTTAAAAGAAGCACTTGCATTGGTTTTGCTTGGAATGGAACTAGTTTAGGCTTCATATAGGAAATATTGCATGTGCATTTGAAAAAAAGGAAATTATCTTTGTGCATCTCATTTAGTGGTATACCATCTTTTCATTTGGAAAACAAGATTGCGCCTAGCATGTTTCTCAAGTGTGCATATTTTTTGTTATTTCTGAGTCATAACATCATTAGTTTCACAACGATATCCCTTGAGTAAGAACAACCTATTAAAATAAATGCTTAATTTAAAATTGATTAGAACAATTTTATTTATAGGGTGCACCAACAAGCTTAGGTTTTAGAGTCTTGGAATAGGATTGTGTGAGTAAAATTTTCCAAGACTATAAAATCAAACAATTAGGTGTCTGGCTAGGGAGAGGATAAATCCTTGCTATAATTGGTGTTCTCAGGAAGCTCCTCTTACAAAGGAGCCAATCATGATGCAACGTGCACGTTGATGGTGGGGATAACCCTCCACTACCGTTAGTGAGTGTAGAATATATTTTTGGGATCCTATTCATATCTAGGGGGTTTGGAGGTACCTTTGGTGATTTTGAGCTACAGGATTAGTTACCCCACCCATATGGTGGATCCTACCTATGACTGTACTCCTGAGCATTGGTTATATTTAGGTGACCTTATTTGATTTTCCTAGGTACCAAAGTGGGTACTTGTAGAGGTTATTTTGTGGGTTCCCCGACCAGCTAGGCTTTGAAAAACAGAGTCACTTTATACGTTGAAGCTGAGGGACACTATAATTGGTCACACACCTCTGCTTGTAGTGTATGGGAGTATTAGGAATCTCCTAGGAGAGACATACCTACTGCATTCGGGAGCTCACATATCCTCATTCCTTTCTTTTGTGCATTTATTCTAGATTCTTTAGTAGTGTGATTCGTGTTCACTAGTTGGCCATAGAGATCATTTTTTTTGAGTCTTTTTCTTTGAAGTCATTATGGATTGAGCCTCGGTGCCTTTCATTCTCATCGTTTAGAATATTTACTACCTTTTAACCCTTCATAGCCTCTTTATAAGAGGGATAGAAAATATAGGTGTCCCCTTTCCCATCGAGGCCTCCATAGGATGTTTATGATGAGTACTACTTACGAGACTCTTGAGTTCCCTCCATCCTCATCATCTACATTGGGAGGAAGATTCCATGGGACTCCTTATTCGACTACCTTATGGGTCCCTAGGACTCCAACTTACATTGGACCTTATATGGCCGATACTTCCCATCCCATAGGAACAAATCCTTTTGAGTTCACATGGTCTTCGGACTATGTCCCAAATTTTCCTTGGGAGGGTTGGGTGCTGAAGCTCAATTCATTCCCTCTTCTTCAAATCATTTTACTTTGGGCATGCTGAATGTTTCACCGAGTATTCCATCATCCATCTGCATTCCTAGTACCGATCCTAGTTTTGGACTAGGGGGAATGCCAATCCCTTTCAGTGCATATTAGTTTGGAGGTGGTCATATCCCTCCTTCTACTCCATTCTTTGGGGGGTGGCAACCCCTTTGTCACATCCTCACACTAGTATTAATCCATGGGTGGTGGTGGATATGTAAATGTTGTGTCTATGACTTACATCCCATATTTCGTCTCATTGCAAACTACACCTATTCCTTCGAATGCATTTCCCATGATGAATCCTTCCCATACTTTGAGTGGGCCCTTAGGAGGGAATGTTCCTTTTGGAATGGTTCCCCTGTCATTCGACATCCCTTTATTGGGGGGCTACGTGCCTCCCCAAGTGTCTACGGGAAATTCGGTCCATCAGATGTTTAACTTTGGTAATGCTATTCCCCCTTCTCAAGGAATTCATCGTATGCAAATGCTCATGCATCCTTACATGGGTTATATGAGAGGAGGTTATTATCCAACTGGTAAAGGTCATGGCCTTTACCAAAATCAACCTTTCTAGGGGGCATGGAATCAAATGCAACAACCTAGGTTTCCCTTTTTATCCAAGTTGAATTTACATGACCTGTCTAGACTCACGAATGACCCAGTGTGTCATGATATAACATGGCCTCTGGTCCCCGCTAAGCTTCCTTCAAACATTACAAATTTTGAGGGTGATAAGGGAGAGGATCCCAGTGACCATGTCATGATTTTTCATCTCTAGTTCTCTTTGAATTCCTTGAACCATGATAATGTTTGATTGATATTGTTTCAACACACCTGTAATATCCCAAATCCTGATATTTTCTATTTCTATGCAAATTTACTAAAACAGTCGGGCATGCAAACTGCCATGCAAAATATCCCTATTTTATAGATGAAATTAGGGTTAGGGCTTGCAGGATAGAATGAACACTTACCACTGATAAGTCGGCTGAATATGCTCCAGAGAGAATACACATGCAAGATGAGCTAAGCTAATGAAGAAATGACCTTGTTTTCTGCAGCAATACCCTGGATGGCTGAATAAAAAAAGTGTGACATTTTTACTAAAGGGATGGTCAGTTTCAGCTGGAAATAAGTCAAAAGGAAGGTGTTCCCGTTCCGAAGAGGATGTCTAGAGCATGCAAGAGTTTTGACCTCTCCAGATGCCCTAGCAAATTGATCTCCTAGTCTGCTACTGACGCCCCCACAACCTTGTAAAATGATGCTAGCTGCCCTGAATGGACAATCTGATAGATGATAATCACCCAATGCAGTAGAGTGATCCTATCAGTGAGGATGCAGGTTGCATTTGGAATAAATATGGTGATCCAAATTCCTGGTGAATGACTAGGGTTTCCCAGCTAAATGCCCCCAGCTGTAGGGATGAATCTGCAATAACCTTCAAACTTATACTAGAATATTGGATAATTATGAATGAAATAGAAACGGTGACAAACTTGGATGGTTTATCCTGAAGGAGACTCAGGCAGATATCTCACTGCCAAAATCCCGTTAGTTGAAGACGCCGTCTCCAACCCCAACTGTTGTGGCCGCACGCTATGCTGCTACTCAAGAGCTCCAAAATCAATAATAATCAAAAGTAAAGTCTCCATTCACTTTATCTTTCGTTTATAAATTTCAACTACGAAAACCCTAACTTTTGACCTAATTATTTCAATTTAACTTCTAATTTGTAGTTAACTTGCATGCATGCGCATGGAGAGTTAATTAGGTGCATGCATCATTAAATAATGCTTAGATGTCATGCATGTCATTTTTAGGGTTTGCATGCATCTCACTTTTAGGGTTTACGTGCATGTCACTTTTAGGGTTTGCATGCATGTCATTTTTAGGGTTTGCATGCATGTCACTTTTGGGAACATTACAGTCCTTCCTCGCCAAAGATTGCTTGTCCTCAAGCAATCAACAACTGTCAACTAAAAAATGCATCTAGACACTAATACCAGGATCCCATATAAACCACTGGATCACCTCATGCCTCCTTGCCACCCAATCATGAATTGACCCCTTGATACTAGGATCCCAAACAACCCTTTGACTGATACAAAAATCCATCTGAATGCCCTTAATGAGCCAAACAATCATAAGTTGCACAAACTCCTTAGAAGATTGCTCCTTCATGCCTCCAAACCTAAGCATCCCTTGAAAAAAATCCTAGAAGAGGAGGTTGGCCCTCTCCTCCATAGCAACTCCACTGATGTCAACTGAGCTTGTAAACCTTGGTGTCTCCATATCCATCATATACCTATCTACCCAATCTCTGTATGGATACACTTCCTTTTTGGTTGGTCCACAAGGGATGTGCTCAACTACCTCCTCCATGGTTAAACCACTAACCCACAAAGGAAACTCGTGATCCCATACCTGATCCAAATCCTTTGTGTCAGATCTCTCCTCAATCACCTGCAATTTTGAGTGCTCATGTAGAATCATTATTGAAGGCTCTCCCCTCAAACCATGAGTGCCACTGATGCCCTCATGGGTCACTGTTATAGTGGATTTCACCACACTAGGTGAATCACACATTGTATGGCCTTCCCCTGTCCCGCTGTAGACTCATTAGCCCCTATGGACCACTTTTTATCTTTTGATGTATCCTTGACCATCCCTAAAAACATAAGAAAAGTGATATACGCGGCTTTTTCCCTGATAACCGCGTACATACGTGGATATTCCCTCTATAGTCACGTACATCGGGATGTGTACATAATCCAAAACCTTTTGGAGTGTTCCTTGACTTGGATCCGACTCATATGACTCCTGGCCTTCCATATGCCTTGGGATCGCACGGATTCGACCTTTCAGTATCCATTTG
>LPNX010539147.1:237367-286593 GCA_001517045.1 Pseudotsuga menziesii | reverse complement strand
TCTAGCTGTCTGTTGTGGTACCCCAAGCCATAGGAATTTCTCTCCGTAACAGAAATGGCGACTCCGCTGGGGATGTCCCTTGTTTTTATTTGGGGTTTACGGGTACAATGGGCTTGATATTATTGAATTGCTCTTTGTTTCTCCTTGTTTATGGGTCGCATTTTATAGTATGTTCATCCATTGACACTCCCCTTTATTTGTTTGACCCTTGGCCTGCTTTTCACCACTGCCTTCTCTGTATACGCAGGTTTTTGGCCTAAAGTCGCGTACATACGCGGATTTTGGGCCAAAAGTCGCGTATACACGTAGATTTTAGACTAAAATCCTTTTTTCCACGCAGGTTTTTGGCCAAAAGTCGTGTACATGGGCCTTCCCATGTGGGTTTTTGGCCAAAAGTCGCGTACATGTGCCTTCCCATGCGGGTTTTTGGCCTAAAGTCGCGTACATACGTGGCTGTCCTTTATACAGTCGCGTACATCCTCCCTTTTGGTGAGTTTGATGTTGGGGGAAGTTGCTGGGTGGGTTGTGAGTGTGGTTGGGTCTTCCTTGGGTCTGATGTTGTCTGTTGGATGCTTCTTTTGTGACCAGAGACTGCTTTTTCATTGATTTTTCTTTGAAAGTAGTTTTAGTCATTCTTCCTTTTTGTTTTGCCATTAGTGCATTACTCTTTTTGTCTTGGTGTCTTGATGGGCTTGTCTTTTATACTTGCTATAGAGACTGAGAGTTTTAGATGAATTTTATTGCATTTTTCATTCTTTTATATTGAAAAATACAAAGTAGTTGCACTCTTAGTTGCATCTTAGATATGGATTTGAGGAGGTACTTGCATTGGATTGCTTGGATGCGAGTTGTGTTTAGGCTTTCATATAGGAAGGATTGCATTGGAATTCGGAAAAGAAATAAATATTTATGCACCTCATGTAGTGGCATATCCTATTTTTCATTTGACAAAGATTGCACTTAGCATTGTTTTTTATGGTGTGCACTTTTATTTCACTACTAAGTCTTCATATCACTAGTTGCACGGCCATTTCCCTTTGAGTAATTACAGCCAACTAAAATCAATGCAAATTAAAATGAATTACACTCTTTTCTTTTTTAGGGTGCACCAACAAGCTTAGGTTTTAGGATCTTGGAATAGTTCATTGTAAGTCAATTCTCCAAGATCACTAAACGACAATAACTAGGTGTCTGTCCAGGGAGTGTGTGAAATCCTTGATATAACCAACATTCTCAGGATCCTCCTCTCAAAAGGGAGTTAAGTACGAGGCAGTGTGAGCGGTTGTTGATTGGGATAACCCCTGGTTGGTAACTGTGTAGCACCGGCGATATAGCCAGGATTGTATTTGTATCTGGGGGCTCTTTCGAGAGTTTCGGGCTTTGCTACCCTGCCCATACGGTCAATCCTGCTTGCGACTGTCCTCCCGAGATTTGATTATATTGAGGTGACCTTAGTGACCTTACCTAGGATATCGAGGGGGTACTTGTAGAGGTTATTCTGCATGTGTCCCGACCAGGTAGAGGTCGGACAGCACAGTCGCTATATGCGTTGAAGCTGAGGGCCACTATAATTGGTTACGTACCTCCGCTTGTAGTGTATGGGAGTTTCAAGCCTCTCCTAGGCGAGACATACCTGCTGCATTCGGGAGCTCACATATCCTCCCCTTGGTTTGCTTGTATTTTGGATGTAGATTTTCTTAGGAGTGTGCTCTTTGTGCGCTAGTTGGCCTTTGGGATCGTGGTTACTTGAGTATATTTATGCTCTCTTGAGTTCAGGTCCTTTTATTTTTGGCATGCCTGGTATCCTATCACCCGTCTTGTTCCTAGTATGGACTCTGGTGTTAGACTTGGGGGCATCACAACCCCTTACCGTGCTCATTGATTTGGGAATGGTCATATTCCATCCTCTACTTCATTTGTGGAGCCCTTTTATTCCCTTTGCTCGGTCTTTACACTAGTGGTCACCCTCATGGGGGCTGGTAGTGGATACGTGAACGTTGGGTCTACACCTTACTCTCCTTTTTATGTCCCATCGTTCACCGCATTGTTTCCTTTGGGTGCTATTGTCATGATCATTCCTCCCTATATCCTATAGTTTGGATTCTATATTGACTATTTTGGGGTGTTTTGGACTAATATTGTTGTCATGTAGGATCCAATTTTTGTACACTCTCTCCTAGGTTTTGACCCATTCATTCCTATCTCAAGTATAACATCTACACTGGCATATAGGTTAGGTTCACCACCGTTTGCATTTTGCATGACCTTATGACTGTGTCACTATATCCTTAGGTATGAACCCACTCTATTATGTCATGGAACCTTCTTGCTGCTATAGAAGTGGCATGATATGAGTGGTAGAGCCTCAACTTACATGGGTAGCCTAGTTAGCACCTTATTTGCAGTTGGTGCCCATGCCGATGTTTCTCCCTTTAGGGTGTGGGAGTCCGTTGTATAGTATTGCCATGACATTTCGCAAGAGCCTCATACTCCTCTTGATATTATGCTAGCCATGATCCCCTAGACTCCCTTGTATCAAGTTGTGGATGCATTATCATGAGCTTTTCCTATCTTATTGAGCTTTATGCCGGCTCCCCTGACATTGCGTTTCAGCCGTATAGCCCGAGCTTGTGTCATGTCTAGCCATGCAGAGCCTTTCTTTATCCTTCATAGCTTGATTCCCTTTTTACCGGGAGGGGATTTTCCCCCGAGTGTCAATATCCTACACATGTATCCTTGCATTGAGCATAGGTATGTTCCACTGCTTGGAACTAGTTTGTTTTCCCTAATGACACTCGTCTCCTCCTAGTTTGTAACTATAAAGATAGTTTATTCTTTTTTCAAGCTTTTCAAATAACTGAAAAAGACCAAAAAAATAAAAAAACCAAAAAGCCGGACAAGAAAAGATATTATCTTTGGCAGCTGTCGAGTCGTGTCGCCTTCAAACAGAGCACTGTATATCACATCCATTGGTTGGGTTATAGTTTGAATTTAGGAGCTATACTCGTTTATATGAGTTTTATCTCCACCGACTGGTTATGCTTCCAGTCCCTATGGAGCCTCTATTGATGCCTCCTGCATCATAGAGATGTCCTAGTTTGTATATCGAGTCTATGCTGCCTTCATTCAGTCACCATACGCCGTTATGCTCTTGTTCGAAGGAATTTGAAACCTGAGTCGGCCATTCCTCAGTTATCTTGACTTTGGATGTCGGCCATTCTCGATACAATTACTGGTTCGTGCACCTTATGATCGAGTCCTTCCACATTATACAGCTTTGCTGAGTACCTCGTGTTGGATGATGGGGGATGCCCTAATTCCCTCCTTCCAGCGGATTTCATCCCATCGACTTCAGATCATTTATTCTGGGATTGGAATCTAGAGTCATTTTGAGTGCCTTGAGACTTGCAGTCATCAGCGGTAGGTTCTCTCACCATCGACAGTTTTGGGAATACATCAATGTCCCCTGATCGATGGTTTCTCTCAAGTGTTCGACCTCAACACATTTATTCACACTTGTTAGTTTGCACTCTAGTACCTTGATTCCCATTTTCATTATTGGTGGGTGATCTCGCGTTTGTTAATGGTATACATCAATGACTGGTAATTAGACGATGGACTACTATGTTCAACCTCGACACCTCTATTCGCATAGTAGGACATGTACTCGTAGCGGTGTCTATAGAAGACCTTCCATATTGGTGGCATCCACTATATGCTACCTCCTTGATCGTGTCAGTGTTCATGAGATTTCAGCTCTTGTGACTTGTTCCAGTATATGTCAGACATTTCCAGCCACTATGGAGATCTTGATCTGTTATATATCTTCATCCTTTGTGGAGATCATGGTCCTTTGTATATCTTCATCATGGAGATTCTGATCTATGTATATTGTACGTGGCGATGACCACATATGTGTTATCGTGTTTCATGCCTATTCATGGCCATTGTACTCTTATGTATCCGGGACTACTATATGTATTTGCAGTTATATGCAGAGTTGTATTATGGTATTATGCTGATTGGGTGGCTGGTCTTCCATTTGGGTACCTTCATCACTTCACTTCTGGGATGGACTTATAATGTATTTCGGCCATCATATAACCCCTCTGATCTCAAACATTAGGGGGCATATGTTATAGCGGATTTCACCACACTAGGTGAATCACACATTGTATGGCCTTCCCCTATCCCGCTGCAGACTCATTAGCCCCTATGGACCACTTTTTGTCTTTTGATGTATCCTTGACCATCCCTAAAAACATAAGAAAAGTGATATACGCGGATTTTTCCCCGATAACTGCGTACATACGTGGATATTCCCTCTATAGTCATGTACATCGGGATGTGTACATAATCCAAAACCTTTTGGAGTGTTCCTTGACTTGGATCCGACTCATATGACTCCTGGCCTTCCATATGCCTTGGGATCGCACGGATTTGACCTTTCAGTATCCATTTGAAAAGCTATATAAGGAACCCTTGAGACATTGAAAGCATAAGAGAGAATTGAGAGTAACGAAACTATAGTCCATTGTTGCCAGAACTTATGCTTGAGTCTGCATCCCTTTGTCCCTTGGAGCACTGTTGTGTTCTTCCCAAGCTTTCCTTTTGCTTGTGAGCTTGCTATCGAGAGATGGAGGATTGAAGTGGTGGAGGCCCAAGTGGGGGATTCAGTTTCTCCGGTTCGCAGACGTGCCGTCAGAGGTTGTCACTTGTAATCTCTGATTCTTATTAATAGAAATATCTTTTCCTGTCCAGTAATGTGTATTTGAATGAATATTGTTTCCATTGGAATATGTCAAATGCTTTTACATTATTGATTATATATGCTAGAATAGATCTAACACCATGAAATATAGTATGCTTGTATTGTTTACTTGTTGTTGAGGACGTGCTATAACAATTCAAGCTGAAGATTGGAAAGCTCAATGGGGATCTACTTCAACCGTCCGGAATAAGGTACGAGGTTCAATCCTTTAGTGTTAGACATTTTATTTCTATTTCATATTGGAAAAGATTGATTTCTGGAGTCTAACTGTCTGTTGTGGTACCCCAAGCCATAGGAATTTCTCTCTGTAACAGTCACAACTATCTTTCATCCTATGTAGGTTGCGATATCCTCTTGGGAACTCACTCTACTAGTGTCATCTGAACCATGATCCCACACATCTGTACTATACCCATTTCAGAAAATAAGGAATGCGTCCTTGTCACTATCGGCTAGTCCCTGGAATATGTCTCCCATCAACACATTTGCATCTACAACCTGAACCATTAATGGTCCCTCCATAATATGTGGCTCATAACCTCCATACTTCTCGGCATGTATAGAATCAATCCTCTTTGTGTCATGCCTCTCCACTCATTCCTATGAATCTAACTAAGGTTCCTCTTCTGCCTTCTCTTCTGCCTTGTGCTGATCCATAAGACTCAAGGGTGCAATCTCTGACTCCTTATGGTCCAAACTGTCATATGAAAAGAGAGAGCATCTGAACATGATCTTATCTTCCTTCACTCCCCCAACTATCCATTTAAGGAGATCCTCATCCAAATCCTTAGGCTGGCTCCTGAACTTGATGGTGTAATAATCTTGAAAGGAAAATGCTACACATACCTCATCACCCAAGGCTAGATACTCCTGATATCGAGGTAAGTATTGAAGTACTGCTAACCTCTTCTGATTTCTAGTCAATATCCTTCTCATTGTCTTCATGTTCTCACAAGCTGGCAAAGAAAAACCTTTGTTCTGACATGCACTTCACCAACATCACTGACATGCGTTTCCATGTACACGCATGCATCAACATGCACTTTTATTCAATTGATATGTGCCCACAACTGGCAAGGATCATGCTCTGATACCACTGTAATATCCCAAATCCTGATATTTTCTATTTCTATGCAAATTTACTGAAACAACCGGGCATGCAAACTGCCTTGCAAAATATCCCTATTTTATAGCTGAAATTAGGGTTAGGACTTGCAGGATAGAATGAACACTTACCACTGACACGCTGATTGAATATGCTCTAGAGAGAATACGCATGCAAGATGAGCTGAGCTGATGAAGAAATGACCTTGTTTTTTGTCGCAATACCCCAGATGGATGAATCAAACAAGTGTGACGTTTTTACTGAAGGGATGGTCAGTTTCAGCTGGAAATAAGTCAGAAGCAAGGTGTGCCCGTGCCAAATAGGATGGATGGAGCATGCAAGAGTTTTGACCTCTCCAGATGCCCTAGCAAATTGATCTCCTAGTCTGCTGCTCATGCCCCCACAACCCTGTAAACTGCTGCTAGCTGCCCCAGATGGACAATCTGATAGCTGATAATCACCCAATGCAGTAGAGTGATCCTATTAGTGAGGATGAAGGATGGATATGGAAGAAATATGGTGATCCAGAGTCTTGGTGAATGACTAGAGTATCCCAGCTAAATTTCTCCAGCTATACGGATGAATCTGCAATAACCTTCGGACTAATATTGAAATACTAGATAATGATGAATGCAATAGACACGGTGACAAACCTGGATGGTTTATCCTAAAGGAGACTAGGGCAGATATCTCACTGCCGATATCCTGTTAGTTGAAGACGTTGTCTCCAACCCCAACTGCTGTGGCCGCATGCTATGCTGCTACTCAAGAGCTCCAAAATCAATAATCATCAAAAGTAAAGTCTCCATCCACTTTATCTTTCTTTTATAACTATCAATTGCGAAAACCCTAACTTTTGACCCAATTAGGTCACTTTAACTTCTAATTTGCAGTTGATTTGCATGCATGCGCATGGAGAGTTGATTGGGTGCATGCATCATTAAATAATGCTTAGATGTCATGCATGTCACTTTTAGGGTTTGCATGCATCTCACTTTTAGGGTTTGCATGCATGTCATTTTTAGGGTTTGCATGCATGTTACTTTTGGGAACATTTATCCAAGTTGAATTTGCATTACCTGTCTAGACTCATGAATGACCCAATGTGTCATGATATAGCATGGCCTCTGGTCCCCGCTAAGCTTCCTTCAGACATTGCAAATTTTGAGGGTAATAAGGGAGAGGATCTGAGTGACCATGTCATGATTTTTCATCTCTAGTTCTCTTTGAATTCATTGAACCGTGATTCTATTCAATTGATATTGTTTCAATGCACCCTCACATGTCCAACTGTGATATGGTATATTAAACTTCCTGGGGGAACATACCAAAATTTTAAAGATTTGGCCATGGTATTTCTTAATCAATTTCAATGACTGATTTGTTATGATGCCAGTACGAAACTCTTGTCGAATTTTTGAAAAGACAAACTTACTCACATATCTGATAATATTGAATAGTGGCGCATATGGAAGAAATTGATTAAGGACAACATTCCACCTGAATTTCTATTGGAGTGGTTCCTTAACTCGTTGTTTCCTTATATCACGAAGGATGTTTTGACATCTAGAGTGGCTACTGAGGAACATGCATTTTTTCAAGCTCAACAATTGTACTTGATTTATTCTTAGTTTGGGATCCTTTATGAGATCATTCATAACACACTGAGGTTGAATCATGACCCCAAGCTTAAACCCAGGCCACATGTTGATGGCATTGTTGGATCCACGAGTGCGAAATATGTGGATCAAGTAACAAACCAATTGCAAGGTTTGTATATTGATCAGTCTACAACCTTCTCCACCTAATCGTCGGGTGTACATTATGTGTAGTCAATGAGCCCAAAAGGAAACCAACAACCTGGAAGGAATAAAAAGAGATCAAAGAATCGTAAGGGTGAGAATAATGATAGGGAAAATGCTTATAATGACAAGAAAAATGACAATACTGGTGGGGACAAGGAGCTTAAACATAAGGTAAAATTCCCTTGTAAATTTTTTGGAGGAGACCATATTACCCACTTGTTCCCTAGGATAGATGAGGCCTTGAAGTTCATCACACAGAGCAAAATTGTGTTAAGGGATCTCCTTCCACATAATCAAAACATGACTTCAAGTACTTTGGCTTCCAGAAGTGGTTCTGGTAGGACTCAAAACCCTCCATCCCATGATGGTGATCATGGTTGCATTAATATGATGTCAGCTATAAATGTTACAACCCATTCATGCGATTATGGTCCATTGCAATCGACCATGGGAAAAGAGCCTCCTCCTTTGGAGATCCCTTTGAAAATTGAAAAATATGAGGCTATACCATGTGTATCGAAGGGAGTCCTTAAGCACTCAGTGTACAATCCTAATTCCTGATCCTCCCATAACTATTCTATTTTGGAGGATCTAGGACAAATTCCATGTGTGATGTCAGCTTTGGAGGTTCTATAGACGTGTCCTGCATAGAGGAATGCCTTGTTGGATGATTTGGGAGCTCTTGATTTAAGTAGACAGAGAACAATAAAGTTTGAGATGGTTGACGTACAACCTTGCTTTCCTTACCATGTGTCTTTTCAAGTCCATATGGAGTGTCTAAAAAACACCATAAAATGCATGATTATTGATGAAGGTGCTTCAACATCAGTCATGTCATTATCTTGTTGGAAGGCTCTTGAATCTCCCTAGTTGGATCAATTATTGACTGTGTTGATGAAATTCGATGGAAACTCATTTATATTGCATGAAATTATTCCTTCTCTTTCGGTCCAGTTGGGAGGGAATATTGTATAAGTTGAGGTTGAGGTGGTTTATGCACCCCTTAACTACAAACTTTTACTAGGTTGGAACTGGATTTATGCCATAAATGAGATCGTATTGTATATGTTTCTTATTGTATCCTTTCCTCACAAAGGTAGAACCGTGACGATTGATCAATTATCATTCACTAATTCTAGTTCCTCTCCATGATTGAGACCTACAGTCCCATATATTGAGAATTCTTAGTTGACAACTAAGAACATTGGTGTTGGGATGTATCTTTCTCTTATGGGAACCTTTAACTTTTTAGAACTAATTTTTTTATTGATTCCACTTATGATGGTGATATGCCATCATCGAGTCCGGTCCCATTTCGTACTTCATATTTGAGTGATCCTAGGATTATCCTTTATTCGATTGAATCTACTAAAGGGAACCCATCCATCAGAATATCTATGTCGTTGTCTGCAACAAAGGTCATTTGTCTAGCTTCATATGAAACCATTTTAGACTTTGATATTTCCTATTTGGGGATAGAGAAGGGAGATCATGTGCTCCGGCATGCTTTGGTGATCCACTCAACCTGCTCACATGATTGTCTCGATGATACTTTTCCCTCAGATGAGGTGATTGTCAATACCATGAGTTGTCCTGAAATACCTTCAAAGTACCTACATTATAAAGCTACTTCCCTACCAAATCTTGAAAGGAATGAGCATGAGGAGTCTTGGTCGATCTTAGGTGAGGAAGTTGATAACCCTATGCTCCCTTTGGACAAGTATGGTCTATATGTTGAAGTGAACATGAAAGATATTTCTCCTACCATCCTGATGAATCCACAAGAGTCTCTTGTCGTTGAATCCCTAATTCTCTCCTTACAGTGGGTTCCATTCCATGAGCTTCAGATCATCTATTCTAGAATCAGTAGTTAGAGTTAGTTGAGTTCCTTAAGACTTGCAGTCATTAGTGGCAGGTTCTCTCACCATCGACAAATTGGGAATACATCAATGTCCCCTACTTGATGGATTCTTTAAGTGTTCGACTTTAACACCTCTATTCACACTTATTGAATGCACTAAGTACCTTGACACCCATTTTCATCATCGGTAGGTTGTCTCACATGTGTTAATGATATACATCAATTACCGATATTCAAACGACGTGTCATCTTGTTCGACCTGGACACCTTCATTTATGTGATGGGACATATACCATTGGAAGTTTGCATAGAAGACCTCAAATTATGGTGGCATTCCATATATTCTACTACCTCGATCGCAACAATACATATGACATTTCAGTTCTCATACCATAGCAGTGTACTTTATCATGTACTAGATGTCTTCATTCAATATGTAAAAAAACTCCATTGTGTATTGTACGTGGCTATGACCACTTATGACATATGTCCATTATGCATATTCATGGCCATTGTACTTATATGTATTCAGGAATTTTATACATACTCCATATTTGTAGTCATATATTCAGAGTCATTATTATATTATGCAAACGAGTGGCTAGTTCTTCAGCCTAGGTCTTCACGACTCCACTTCTGGGATTGTTATAATGTATTTTGGTCATTGTGTACCCCTCTGAACTCACACATTAGGGGTCATATGTTATAGTGTGATTTTCCACATCTTATGCATCATCCCTTGATGTCCTTCCCTTATCCATAAACAGACTCTCTATACCCCCCTTACTCAGTATAGTTTTGATGCTTCAGTTTAACCTTAAAAATTACACTTTTGAAGACACACACAGGTCAATAGTTATGCAGTCGGTGTATAGGTAGCTACCCACATATGTCAGGTTTTGTGCTCAAAACAAAAAATTATTTGTATTTTTTCCCATAAAGTAACAAATAGCTTGATACTTCATCTTCCATAAGCTTGGAAACAATTTGATTCGACCCTCCATTTCCCATTTGAGAGCTATATATTGGGCCATTGTGAAGCATTGAAGGAGGTGAAACTTTGAGAATAAGGAAACTACAACGATTTTTTTCCCCATCGCCATATTCTTGAGTATGCATCCCTTTATACTTGTTGATAGAACTCTTTATGTTCATCTCTCAATATCACCATTTTATTTGTGAGCTTGCCTTTTTATGGAGGATTGAAGTGGTGGAGGCCTAGGTGGAGGAACTTGGTTTCCCTATTTCACTAAGTTATCGATATAGGTTGTCACTTTGTATCTATTTTTTACATTAATAGAAATACCCATTTCTTGTCCATTTTCATGTGCGAATGTCTATATTTATATCCATGGGTATATTTTATTTATACATGCTAAAATGTATTATGCTAGCTTGAATGCTAACATTTAATATATTTTATATGCTTGGATACATATTTGTTGTGGAGGATGAATTGTAAGAAACAAGAATTTAATCGCAAGATCGATGGTGGTCTTGTTCGACCATCCGCTTGAGGTGCATACTCTATCCCTTAATTGTTATCTTCCTTCATTTATCTATAATATTTGAGAATGGATTTGATTTATGGTGTCATCATGTCTATTTTGGTCCACCCCAATCCATAGGAATATTTTCTCTGAAACAATGGTTTACAGGGACTTTATCACGATTTGGGAATAAAAAAAAAAGCTTATAAATCCTATAATATGCTTATTTTTGTCTATGTTAGTCAATACATTGTCTATATCCCACTCCTAGGCTAAAAATTCCCTATGTAGGGACTTATGTGGTAGTCTATGGAATCACATATTGAACATGATCCCCAAGGGAAATTGGTATGTCCTTAGACCCTGAATATCAACCAAAAACCATGCCATGGGAAATTAGAACCATCCCTGAGGTTACAAAACTTGAAATGACAACCATTGTAATGTCCCAATTCAAACATTCCCAACAAATGCCTAATTTGGGGAAACAATTGCCTTGACTAGTCTTGACTCTAGGGGATTCGAATGGAACAAGACGGTATCGAATTTGTTAGGGACTGATATGGGGAGTCTTAGGACCACTCAATGGAATCTATGATAAATTTATGATAGTTTATATACATCTGCAACTCTATTTGGGAACATTGGTAAAAATGGTAAAATTACTAGTAATTTATGGTGCAATTCCCCCTAGGGTATGGGAAGAAATGGCTCTCCAAATCCTATGCGAACCTATCAAATTGTAAAATAAAGTATGGGGACTGTTATTAGAATTAATTTACTGTCATTTTATATGGTTAATAGTTCTGAAACATATGTGTAAATATTCATATTTGAATGCATAAATTCAATAATATTTGCTTAAGGGAAATGACATGTAAATGCTGAACTTTAACTCGTAAATTGTTAAATAATGGTTCAAAAAAGTTCACAATGAGTATATAAAATTAAAAACATGTAAATATATCACTAAAATCATATAACATCATATACAAGTTGCAGCATACATAAGATATACAACTCCATTGAAATGCGAAATCAACACATCGAAACTAGTTACAACAAAGCTTAGAAATGTGGACATTTGCATATGTATTTCTGATGATTTATACTTATAGACAGGATTGGGTACATATTAAAGAGACAAAAATAATTCACCCATTCTTGGGCATCAACTGGAATCAATGGGGCACAACCACCATTCACACAAGTGCGTCATCATAGAGAAATATGGAAATATTGAAGTGGGGATTGAGAGAATGGGAGGAGATACGGGTCACAATCAGTAGAAGACTCCTATATGCAGTAAAAACACTCCATTAAGCTCCAAATAAGAGGTCAGGGTGGCCTATCCCATAGAAAACTTGGATGAGAATATCACTCTCTCGAAATTGGCTCACTAGCAGGGTAAGTGAGCACTCACCGTGTAATGGACAAGCTAGTGGTTTCCAAAATGCCAAAGGAAAATTATCAAATGATAAAAATCCATTCTCATTCCTCATGAAATATTTTTATAACCATACTAAGTTCCTCCAAGGTCGAATTCACTCCCATATGCTTCCTCCAACTCATCCTTGATGTTTAGTAACCTCCGTGATACTTGTCCTTCTCCTCAACCCTTCATCTTCCTCCAAATTCGAATTGTTGCCACGAAACCCCAAGTGCACCATATTAGAGGATATTTTTATCCATAACATGTCAAATTTTCATAGGTCTGCATTTAGGTCTGCAATCATGTCCAACTTTTCATAGAATCTTCCATCATTGTTGTCATAAAACACAGAGAATCTCTCTCCAAGTGGCACCTAGTTTCTTCCTAGCCTCTTCCTCTTCTATGGGGAGTTACTTCTGTTCACCCATCTGAATCCTTGGTCTCATGATATGTTACTTAACACCTCTTCACCTTCCAAGAATGTTCCATCACTCATAATTTCAAATTTGGGGTTAATTCATGACATGTGTAAGGAAGAATCTAGCCACCCAAGGTCTCCATGAACCTCCAAATGTACTTATGAAGCAATGCCACTTTATTTTCTCCATATTTATTATTTGTATGACCCAATTTAATGTGTAAATGAAAAACTAATGTTCTCTTGGGTCCCATATCTCCCTTATTGCATAATTTAATGCCTCCTCCCCAACCTAGGGAACTAGTAGGTGGGTGACACATTGTCAACGAGTAGTCTCATTGACATGGGGACATGAGAGTCCTCCCCAATAAATATTTCTTCTCCTCAAGCAATGCCAAGTTTGGATGCTGCAAAATTTTTTCCTCTTCCCAAGTGGCTTCCTCACTAGGAAAATCCTTCCATTGCACCAAGTATTCTTTTATTGTTCTACTTCTTAATCTCTTCCTTATTTTCAAGATTTTGGTTGGAATGAGAACAAGTTGTCCTTCATCATCCAAAGGAGTTAAAGTATATGAAACTGAAATATTCTGACCTATAACCTTCTTTATACATGAAACATGAAAAACATTATGAATTTTACTTCCCATGGGAAGCTCCAATTCATAGGCCACTTCTCCAACCTTTTGAATCACTTTGTAGGGACCATAAAACCTTGGTTTGAGTTTTTTCTGAACCTTTACCCTTTATGGTGGTTTTTTTATAGGTATGCAACCTCAAATACACCAATTCATTCACTTGGAAGTGCATCTCCACTCTATGTTGGTCTGCATATTGTTTTTGTTGATTTTGGGCAACCTGCAAGTTATCTTTCAAAGCCTTCAAAATTTCTTGACTTTCTTAAATCCAATATTTAGTCTTGGGAGCTATACTATCACCAAAAATGTGGATAATAAAATCAAATGCATCATAAACATAAAGTTCTTTGAAAGGAGACATGCCAATGGACATATGAAAAGTAGTATTGTAACAAATCTCACCCAAATGCAACCATTTTATCCATGCTTTTTGCTTCCCACTAACATAGTTCCTCAAGTAGCCTTCTAACCATTGATTCACCCTCTCTGTTGGGCTATTAGTTTTTGGATGATAGGTTGTGCTAGGTTTAAATTTGGTGCCCGCCATTTTGAAGAGTTCTTGCCAAAATGCACTAAAAAATTTGTTATCTCTGTCACTAACAATGCTCTAAAATCAATGCACATCCTCAAAGTTCCATCCTTTTTCTTTACCATAACAACTAAAGAAGCATATGGGTTGGAAATAGGCCTTATGAGACCCAACTCCAATAGTTCTTTAATGGCCTCCTCCATCTCATATTGAACCCTTTTTGGGTGTCTATAGGGCTTCATTGTTATAGGTTGTGTTCCTATCTCTAACTCAATGATATGATCCACCCCTCTATCTGGTGGTCTTCCTAGGGTAAGGTCTCCAAAAAAATTCTCATACTTACTCAATAATTGGTATGTCTATTTAGGATGCTTGGAAACCTTCAAGTGAGGTTTAGGATATGTAATTTAACATTCAACAACCCATTCTATGTTAGATTTTTATCATTTAAGCAATATGATATTAGGATCTTATCTGAGAGAATAACATGCACAAAAATCAATCACAAGAGACAATAGACACAAATATTTTCCTCAAGGAAACCATAAAGGAGAAAACCCCACAACTTCCTTAGAGATAGAATGAGCACCAATGGTAGCAGTAAAACCCAAAGATAGAAAGATGATCTCCAACAGCTGTTCTCTGTCTCTCACTTGTGTGAGCTCCTCTTCTCTCACCTAGGTGCTATAGCTGGGTGAGTGTGTGTTACAAATAGAGAGACTCACTCTCTATTTATACTAGTTTCTGACTTGACAATTACTTACCAGGGCCGACTTCTCTAGAAGAGTTTAATAACCCTAGTGCCCCACAACTATGGGGACTTTTCCCCCCGATCAACAAGGAGGGTTAACCTCTATGACTTTACATGACTTGTTTACATTAATGATTCTCACAATAGGAACATTGGGAACCAATGAAATACAATATATGAAATATACAAGTGAATACATTCCAAAGTTACAAATACATCAACACTCCCTCTTAACTAGGAAGGTATTTTGTTGACACAATTCATCAGCACAAGTATTCATCATTGGATCATCATCAAGGCTGGATCATCACTGGATCATCATCAAATCTGGATCATCACTGGATCATCATCATCATCACTACTCCAGCTGTCTTGATCAAATGGTGCTATCTCTCAATTCTACTCATCATAGGAAGTTCTACATAGCCAACCCTTTTTCATGCTGGTTGTAGGCCTAGCCTCCATGTAAGTATTCATCTTCTTCAACACTTATATCTGACCATGGGAGGAACACATCCATCATCCATGTCAGAAAGGCCCACCCAGCACTTATATCTGACCATGGGAGGAACACATCCAGCATCCATGTTAGAAAGGCCAAGAACTCACATCTGACTATGGGAGGAAAACATCTAACATCCATGTACGAAAGGCCCAACACTTACATCCATCGGCATGGTAGGACACACCATATACCATTTGAGGAAATTCCTAGCACTTACATCCACTGGCATGGTAGGACACATCATCTACCATCTGAGGAAAGGCTCTGCACTTATAGACACTGGCATGGTAGGACACACCATCTACCATCCAGGAAAAGGATCTGCACTTACATCCACCGACATTATAGGACACACCATCTACCATCCGGGGAAAGGATCTGCACTTACATCCACTAGCATGGTAGGACACACCATCTACCATCCGGGGAAGGGCTCTGCACTTACATCTAACCATGGGAGGCCCAGCCTACCACCATGTCAGAAAGGCTCAACACTTACATCCGAACATGGGAGGCCCAACCAGCCACCTGTCGAAAAGGATCAGCACTTACATCTGACCATGGGAGGCCCTGTTACAGAGATAAATTCCTATGGCTTGGGGTACCACAATAGACAACTTGACTCCAGAAATCAATCCTTTCCAATATGCAATAGAAATCAAATATCTAACACTAAAGGATCAGACCTCGTACCTTATTCCAGACGATTGAAGTAGATCCTCGTTGAGCTTTCCAACTTTAGCTTGAATTGATGAATCACTTCCTCAACAACAAGTAAACAAGACAAACATACTATATATATGGGTGTTAGATCTATTCTAGCATATATAATCAACAATGTATAAGCATTTGAAATCATCCATGGATAAAATATTCATTCAAACATACATTATTGGACAGGAAAAGATATTTCTATTAATATAAAATTAGAGATTACAATGGATACAACCTCTGTCGGCACGTCTGCGAATTGGAGAAACTGAATCCCCCACTTGGGCCTCCACCACCTCAATCCTCCATCTCTCGATAGCAAGCTCACAAGCAAAAGGCAAGCTTGGGAAGAACACAAAAGTGCTCCAAGGGACAAAGGGATGCAGACTCAAGCACAAGTTCCGGCAACAATGGACTATAGTTTCTTTGCTCTCAATTCTCTTATGCCTTGAATGTATCCAAAGAGTTCCTTATATAGCTTTTCAAAGGGGTAATGAAAGGTCGAATCTGAGCGATCTCAAGGCATATGGAAGGCCAAGAGTCAAGTGAGTCGGATCCATGTCAAGGAAAACTCCAAAAGGATTTGGATTTTGCACACATCTCGATGTACACGGTTTTAGGGGTCAAACCCACGTATATACGCGATTAGGGGTTTAAAATTCGCATGTATCAATTTTCACATGTTTATAGGGATGGTCTAGGAAACATCAAAGGACAAAAAGTGGTCCAAGGGGTCTAAGGATTCTGTAGAGGGACAGGGGTAGGCCATACAAGTTTGATTCACCTGGTTTGGTAAAATCAACTATAACATATGCCCCTTAATGTGTGAGGTCAGAGGGGTCATACGATGGCCGAAATACATTATAAGTCCATCCCAGAAGTGGAGTGATGAAGGATCCCAAATGGAAGACCAGCCACCCAATCAGCATAGTACAATGATACAACTCTGCACATAACTGCAAATACATATAGCAGTCCCGGATACATAAGAGTACAATGGCCATGAATAGGCATGATACATAATATCACATAAGTGGTCATCACCACGTACAATATACATAGATCAGAATCTCCATGATAAAGATATACAAAGGATCATGATCTCCATAATGGCTGAATATATAAAATGGATCAAGATCTCCATAATAGCTGGAAATGTCTGACATATACTAGAATCAAGTCACGAGAGCTGAAATCTCATGAACACTGGCACGATCAAGGAGGTAGCATATAAGAGATGCCACCAATCTGGAAGGTCTTCTACACAAACCGCTACAAGTACATGTCCTACTATGTGAATAGAGGTGTTGAGGTCAAACATAGTAGTCCATCATCTGATTACCGGTCATTGATGTATATCGTTAATAGATGTGAGATCACCCATTGATAATGAAAATGGGAATCAACGTACTAGAGTGCAAACTAATAAGTGTGAATAAATGTGTTGAGGTCGAACACTTGAGAGGATCCATCGATCAGGTGACATTGATGTATTCCCAAAAACTGTCGATGGCAAGAGAACCTGCCACTGATGACTACAAGTCTCAAGGCACTAAAAAATGACTAGATTCCAATCCCAGAATAAATGATCTAAAGTTGATGGGATGAAATCCACTAGAAGGAGGGCATTAAGGCATCCCCCATCATCCAACACGAGGTACTCAGCAAAGCTGTATAATGTGGAAGGACTCCATCATAATGTGCACGAACCAGTAACTGTACCGAGAATGGCCGAAATGCAAAGTCAAGATAACTGAGGAATGGCTGACTTAGGTTTCAAATTCCTTCAAACAAGAGCATAACAACGAATGGTGATTGAATAAAGGTAGCATAGACTCGATGTACAAAACTGGGACATCTTTGTGACAAAGGAGGCATCGATAGAGGCTGCATGGGGACTGGAAGCTTAACCAGTTGGTGGAGATAAACTCAGATAAATGAGTACAGCTCCTAAATTCAAACTATAGACCCAACCAACGGATGTGATAAACAGTGCTCTGTTTGAAGGTGACACGACTCGACAGCTACCAAAGATAACATATTTTCTTGTTTGGCTTTTTGGTTTTTTTATTTTTTTGGACTTTTTCAAATATTTAAAAAGCTTGAAAAAGAATAAAATGGATTTATAGTTACATACTAGGAGGAGACGAGTGTCATATGGAAAAACAAACTAGTTCCAAGCAGTGGAACATACCTATGCTCATTGCAAGGATACATGTGTAGGATAGCGACACTCGGGGGAAAGTCCCCTCCCAGTAAAAATAGGGAACCAAGTTGCAAAGGATATATAAAATGGATCTGCATGGCTAGACATGAGACAAGCTCGGGCTATATGGCTGAAACTCAATGTTAGGGAAGCCGACGTAAGGCTCAATAAGGCATGCAAAGCTCATAATAATGCAATTACAACTTGACATAAGGGAGTCCTGAGGGAAATAGGCCAACAAAATATCAAGAGGAGTATTAGGCTCTTGCGAAATGTCATGGCAATACTATACAACGGACTCCCACACCCTAAGGGACAAAATGTCAGCATGGGCACCAAATGCAAATAAGGTGCTAACTAGGGTACCCATGTAAGGTCAAGCTCTACCACTCCTATCATGCCACTTCTAAAACAGCGAGAAGTTTCCGTGACATAATAGAGTGGGTTCATACCTAAGGCTATAATGAAATGGTCATAAGGTCATTAAAAATGCAAACGGTGATGAAAACCTAACCTATATGCCAGTTTAGACATGATACATGAAATCAACATGAATGGGTCAATCCAACGGCTGAAACGACACTCAAAAAGGTCTCCTACATCATAAATTAGTCCAAAAATGGTCCAAAAGGATTAGAAACGGTCCAAACTATAGGAAAGAGGGTAAAAATTTTCAAAAATTTGAAAAATTTCTATAAATAGTAAAAAATTCAAAACATTATAAAACATTTGAAATTTTTACCCATTTGCGCTTAGAACTTCAACAGCGAATTCCAGGAGATCCAGCTGGTGGAATCCACTACCATTTTTTCTAGGTACTTACCCATGCTCTACTCCATTTTGATGCAAATTTTGTCAAATTCCATGGTGTATTTAGCATTCTAGGCCATTCTAAGATAGGCACCATGACCCACGCGGAAATTGAGGGTTTTTCCGTGTATAGGGTTGGATATACGCGAAAAACGCACTCATAGTCACATACATACACGGCTATTTGGAAAATAATCGCGTATGCGGCCACAGTCAATGTTTTTTAAGTATTCTAATGGGAAAAACTCAAATTTTATGTGCAGGATGGTCCTAGAATGGAGAGAACATGGATGAACCGATCCTGCCACCATGTTAGAAGGGTTTTGTACTTACATATGACCATGGGAGGAACACATCCTTCCACCATGTCAGAAGGGCTCACGCACTCATCACTTCCCCTTGGAGGAAAACTCGATCTGGAGAACACCAAGCTTCTCCCAGAAGCACTCAAACTTCACTCTGCCCATTTATAGCATAGAATCACATAAGGGATGATTACATCAAGGATAACCTATGAGCTTCGCCAGGACCGATTACATCCAAGGACAACCTACAAGCTTCGACAAGATTTTATGCTCTGACAACCTGTCTCACCGGCTATGCTAGAACTCCCTCTTTCAAGAGATATCGATTTGGATCACATACTGGAGCTTCATAGCTCCTCTCTTGGCTATTCTCAGTGCCATGCAAGACTCCTTCCTGCTAAACCAAGAGATCACACGCGATCTCATATTGAAGCAACACCTCAAAGTTCTCTTCCTATCAATGAAATTTCTTGTCCAAGCTGAATCCACATAACCCTCTAGGTTAATATTCTAATTCGTATCATACTTGAGCCCATACTCAACGGCACCCTTCAGGTACCTCAGAATATGCTTTGCAACAATCAGGTGAACATGTCTCAGATCTGTCAGGAACTGGCTCAATGTGTTCATAGAAAAGCAAATATTTGGTCTCGTATTCATCAGGTACATCAAGGACCCAATTATCTGATGATACATCGTAGCATCAACAGTCTCTGATAAATCATAACTCAATAGCTTCAGGTTCAATGCCATAGGTGTGGTCATGTCCTTGTAATCCATCATCCTGAACCTCTTTAGGATCTCCAGTGCATACTTCCCTTGTCCCAGGGATATTCCATCTACATTATGCCACACCTCGATGCCTAGAAAGTAGTGCATCATACCCAAGTCCTTCATCTCAAACTCAGCAGCAAGTATCCTTCTTGCAACTTTAATGAGTTCATCTTTTCTGTCAGGATCAAGTCATCGATGTATAATAGGATCATCACTAGTCTTCTTCCTTCAACCTTGAAGTGAAGGTTGGAATCCTCTTTACGCTTAGTAAAACCTAGAGCCATCAGTAAGCTATCCATCCTATCATATCATGTCGAACCTCAGTATCTTCTACAGTCACTCCCTCTGAAGTGGAGCATCATTCTCTATCTTCCTTTCATACTCTATGTATTGAAACATTTTGTACTGGAGTGATAAGTAACTTCCTCTGCTACTAATATACTATGTATCCATCTAGGGTCACTGGATACCAAGATCCTCTATCTTAAAAATGTTCTTCTCGCACCCATCTATGAGATTTTCATCCTATATAGGCTTTCATCTTCAAACTTGTAGCAAAGGATAAGATATTCATCACTCTAGGTGATATTAAATCTCCTCATGTATGTGTTATCCCATGGGTGCCTTATGAGCTTGTATAAGGCCTTCTTTAATTTGCACACATGAGTCTGCATGTCATGTGTCTCAACTCCCACTAGATTCAAATGTATCTTCGTAGTACGTGCCTTCTTTCTGTGAGAAGCCTTGTGGTACGAATATTTCCTTGTATCCCACGATGTTGTCATCTATTGCATGCTGGATCTTGTAGATCCATATGGAAGATACTACAAACTTCCATTCAGGTCTCGATACCGCATCCTAGACATCATTCTTTTTGAACTGGTACTCTCCTTCCCTTTCTTCTTGGCTACTTCTTCATAGCTGGAAAAATCTGCATCAATGATTTCACTCAACAATGTCACATAACTAGAGTGTGTCTGAGGCCTCTTGAAGTATCGTCATATTGTTCTTCATTTTGGATTATTTCTTGAACTGTCGTCACTTGTTCTTCGGAACAAGTCTCATCCTTCTTTTCTTAGTAGGTGATTGTACATGATATTTCCTACAAGTCAAATGCATTAGTTGTATGGTTAGAAACATTTCATAAGGCATATTCATAATGGAAAATTCTTATGCATAAATATATAATCATGAAACTATTTTAGCCAATACAACATTCATCCACATCTCATGGAAAATTTCCAGATGCCTTCCATCTCTACCATGACACTATTGAGATTGTGCACTAATCAATATGTCAGCAAAGAGGTTTCATTCTAGATAAGTAACAATGGAGAGTTTTATAGCACCATGAGCTACTTACCCATCACGTTCATATTAGTAGTATACTTTCGTTAATGCAAACATTCTCTCATGCATAGCACATCAATTGAATATAAACAAATGCATCACAAAATAATATCATGAAATGACAATTGAATACTTATCTTTATTTATTTTGTGGGTAGACTCCTTTTTTCATCTTCATAATCTTCTTCATTCATAACAATACCATTTCTTATCCAAATTCTAAGATGGATAAGAGGTTCTTCAAGAGTTGAGTCCTTCATATTCCTCGTCGCTTGAGGGATCTTCTTTGGATCAAGAGAGTTTGATATTTAGTTTCTCCCATATTCTCTTCTCTTATTATGAGTCGAGCTTCTTCTTGTGTGCACTCTTCCCAGAGTCTACTGAAGGTAATCACTTCCTTCTGGCACACATTCCTTGAATGAATTAATCCCATGATCATGGGAGGCCATTCAAGGTGGTTATAACAAAATCTTATTCTTCTTCGATTTCTTTTTCATAGCATCAAACACTTGATTTTGGTGTCTTCAAGGATGACAAATGAGGGATGAGATGATCTTTAATAGAATCCGGAATGATTTTCTTGGCTCTAGCCTTAGCCTCATCTCCCTCTGTCTCCTAGACCTTTCTTACTGAAATACTAATCCAAGTCAATTTCTTCAAGGATCACGGAGTTCCTATACTTCTTTCGATTTATATTCTTCCCTTCAAATAGCTTGGTCAAGGAATCAAACATCTCTTTAGGTGTATTTAGGGAAGACACTTGCTTTGATAGAATCAACAATAATCCTCTTGGCCTTGACCAAGTTCTTCTTATGTAAGATCTTAGCCTCATCTCCCTCTGGAACTGGAACCTCTCCACTTATGTAGGCTTCCAATTATTTTTCTTCAAGAACCAATGAAATCCTATACTTCCATGCTCGAAATTTTTTAGCTTCACCAAGCTTTTCATCAAGCTGGTGTGATAGGTCATTTTGAAAGGAGAACCTCAAATGTAAATAGCAAAAGATTAGATATTATTGATTTGAGGTGTTCGTCCTGGTTCTAGATCTGGCTTGATCTAGGGATTGTCAAAGAAACCCTAATTTTAAAAACTTGGAATCTTTTAGATCTTATTGGATAGAAATATGTGCCTCCTGAAGGCGA
Source organism: Pseudotsuga menziesii (assembly GCA_001517045.1). Lineage (NCBI taxonomy): Eukaryota > Viridiplantae > Streptophyta > Pinopsida > Pinales > Pinaceae > Pseudotsuga > Pseudotsuga menziesii. Next base: position 263,992 of record LPNX010539147.1, on the reverse strand, counting down.
GCTGAGCAGCATACTCATTTTCTCAAAACTGTGATCAGAACTGCAAAATATATGATGCCCTAGTTTTCTTCAATTTCTTCACCAGAATTAACTGATATTGATTCTACAATATATCCAAAATTAATTCTCCTATGTGTCTACAATGTCGTACTGAGGTAGCTTTGTCTGTCCTCTTTCCAACACCACAGGTTTGAGCATAATTGGTTTCACCAATTAGGACTTATGATAGTTTTCCCAAGGTGACTTATTTCAGGTATGTTCAGCATGGTGAACTTGTACAGACTTCCATGTGTTACTATTTCATCTTCAGGGTCTGAAACATTTACCAAATAAATTACAGTTTGTTCCCTATCAGGAACATATTAATAAATTTCATTTGGACCTTCATAGCCCGAGATATAGCAATTATGCTTAGGTTTCATGTTTAGGGATGAATCCTGGAAGAGGATGGAACCCTGATTTGGAGGAATCATATCTCCAAGAATATAGCGAATATGAAGCTGAAATTTTTACAAAGGGTACATCAGGATTTTATAATTTTCCTATGAAAAGTTAGGCTCTTGAACCTTCTTCAATATCGACATAGAGTGAATGTACCAAAACTACTAGTTTTAGTATTTTAGGGTTTTTTGGTCTAGGGTCAAATTAGGGTTTGACTTTCCCAGAGTTTTACCCAACCAAAATTTTTGATCTTGGTCTCTAAATTTTGATTTTGAGGAGGAGAGAAATCCTATGCTGGGATCACTAAAAAATTCCTCTTTTGTGAAAATCCCTAATTTCCTGGAGCAGTGACTAAAACTGCCTGGAATCAAATTTTGCTTCGACAGAAAGATGCGCCCTTCAATGGAGAGTTTTCCTAGCCTCCTTTTGTTGATGATCTGTGGAGAGAGACCCAAAAAGTAAGAAGCCCTAGCTTCTACAGCTGTATAATGTCTTATTCTCAGGTTAGCTCTGATACCATGTTATCTTTTTATCATTTAAGCAATATGATCTTAGGATCTTATCTGAGAGAATAACATGCACAATAGTCAATCACAAGATACAATAGACACAAATATTTTCCTCAAGGAAACCATAAAGGAGAATACCCCACAACTTCCTCAGAGATAGAATGAGCACCAATGGCAGTAGTAAAACCCAAAGACAGAAAGATGATCTCCAACAACTGTTCTCTCTCTCACTTTTGTGAGCTCCTCTTCTCTCACCTATACGCTATAGCTGGGTGAGTGTGTGTTACAAATAGAGAGACTCACTCTCTATTTATACTAGTTTCCAACTTGGCAATTACTTACCAGGGCCTAATTCTCTAGGAGATTCTAATAACCCTAGTGCCCCACAACCGTGGGGACTTTGCCCTCGATCAACAAGGAGGGTTAAACTCTATGAATTTACATGACTTGATTACATTAATGATTCTCCCAATAGGAACACCGGGGACCAATGAAATAGAATATAAGAAATATAAAAGTGAATACATTCTGAAGTTACAAAAAATGTTATCTCTGTCACTAACAATGCTCTAAAATCAATGCACATCCTCAAAGTTCCATCCTTTTTCTTTACCATAACAATTGAAGAAGCATATGGGTTGGAACTAGGCCTTATGGGACCCAAATCCAACAGTTCTTTAATGGCCTCCTCAATCTCATCTTGAACCCTTTTTGTGTGTCTATAGGGCTTAATTTTGATAGGTTGTGTCCCTATCTCTAACTCAATGATATGATCCACCCCTCTATCTGGTGGTCTTCCTGGGGCAAGGTCTCCAAAAAAATTCTCATACTTACTAAATAATTGGTATATCTATTTAGGATGCTTGGAAACCTTCAAGTGAGGTTTAGGATATGTAATTTAACATTCAACGACCCATTCTATATCTCCATGCTTCAATATAGACCTCATACTATGAGAGGACACCACTTGATTTGGGTAAGTGTGCATTCCCCTCAACAAGATGGGTTTCCCTTTCGAAATTTTGAACCTTATTTTAGGTAATTGATACTTTCCTGTATGCTCCCCTAAATAATACAACCATTTCACTCCCAAAACTACATTTGTATCAGCCATATTCACTACATAAAAATTGTCAGTGGTAGTATGATTTCCTATAGTAACTCAAAGCTTTGGAATCCATAGAATTGTTACCTGGAATGATGACTGTGAAACCATCAAAATATTCAACTTGTATATTTCTCCTCTCCACCAAGGTTTCATCTACGAAGTTATGAGTGGCTCCTCCATCCACTAGAACCATGACCTTTTGGCCTTGTATGTTACCCTTGAGCCTCAACGTGTGGAATCTAGGCACAACTAAGAGTGCTGCAATTTTTCCTATCTCAGGAGTGGGATTTTCTTCTTATGCTATTTCATACTCCTCTTCTTGGGATGAAAGTTTTTCTTCCTCCTCCTCCCCCTCTTCATCATCTTCATAGAAAACTTCAATGTAGTGTGCCTTCTCCTTTGCACACTTATGTCCTGGAACCCAAGGTTGTTGGCATATGAAACATAGCTTCTTTATTCTAAGTTATTCTTTGCTTGATCCTCCTTTATTTTATTTGGAAAATGAGTCATTTTTTCCATGGTTTCTTACCTTTCTTAAATTTGGAAGGGAAATTAGGCTTGGGGAGTAGTTGGTTCTTGGCAACACATTCTGCAAATCTCTTGTCAAACTCATGGTATCCTTCAATGTACCTGGCTTGTGGGATTTCACGAGCCCTCTCAAAGGTTATGTCAATCCTTTAGTAAACAATAAATCCAACCTATCCATAGATACGTCAAAAACCATTACTGAAATCTTTTCAAATTCTAACATGTATGATTCAGGAGTTCCAACTTGCTTCCGATTGTGCTAGTTCCTTGAAAGGAAGTTCAGGGTCTTTCCTCTCAAACATCACCATTAATTCATTGGGGAAACCTTCAAAAGATAAAATTTGATAATGTCCCAAGGTTCTAAAACCATGTAACCACCAATCACTATCTTCCCCTTCAATATGAAAAATGGTCATTTTTAATGCACCTTCTTCAACCATAGGATTTAACTGAAAATACACACTTAATTTTTGCAACCAAGCAATAGTAGACATTTGTGAGGAACCATCAAAGGAAGGAATAGTTAGTTTTCCCATGGTTTATTTTAATTCATGATTAAGAGGAGGTTCCCTATTCCCACTTCCTCCTTCCTTAAAATGAGGTGAGGCTTTAATGAACTAATCAGAAGTAGGACTTTCTTACATTTATCACTTAGTTGTTGCCAATCATTTGTTGCTTCCCTCACATCATAAGTAGTGTAAGGGCCTTCTTTGGACTCTAAAAACTTAAGTATTTCAGGTCCATTCTGATTCTTGAACTCATGGGGTCGGTTATGAGGTCCATTCTTCGTCAAAATGGCTTCCCCATTGGTCTCCTTCTCAACATAAGGTGAACTACTACTACTCTCAGGTGTTGGCTTGCCCCAAAGTTGGCTAGCCAACAATTCGAATCCTTGCATAAAATTTTTGGTCATCCCTTCAATATCTGATTTAATCAATGTATTAATGTCCTCATTATTTTCTTTGTCATCCATATCTCTCAGTCCTAGTTTTTCCTTAATCTCCTTGTAAAATGAACTAACTTCTCCACTTCCTTCCCTTTCACTGTTAATGCCTCCAGTATCAGTGTATAATGGAGGAAGGTAATAATTTGGAAACATGAATATAGAATCCTAAAATGTTCTAATATCATGCTCTAATACCACTATAATATCCCAATTCAAAAATTCCCAACAAAGGCAGAATTTGGGGAACACATTGCCTTGACTAGTCTTGACTCTAGGGGATTCAAATGACACAAGAGGGTATCAAATTTGTTAGGGAATGATATGAGGAGTATTAGGACCACTAAATGGACTCTCTTATAAATTTATTACAGTTTATATACATATTCAACTCGATTTGGGAACATTGGTAAAAATGGTTAAATTACTAGTAATTTATGGTGCAATCCCCCCTAGGCTATGGGAAGAAATGGCTCTCCAGCTCCTATGTGACCCTCCCAAATTCTTAAAAAGAGTATGGATACTTTTATAAGACTTAATTTACTGTAATTTTATATGGTTAATAGTTCTGCAACATAGGTGTAAATATTCATATTCGAATGCATAAATTCAGTGATATTTGCTTAAGGGAAATGACATGTAAATGCTCAACTTTGTCTCACAAATTGTGTAAATAATGGTTCAGAAAAGAGAAAAATGAATATATACCATTAAATTCATGGAAATATCTCACTAAAATTATATAAAATCAGATACAAGTCACAACATACATCAGATATACAACTCCATTGAAATGGGAATTCAACACATGGAAACTAGTTACAACAAAGCTTGGAAATGAGGACATCTGCATATGTATTTATGATTATTTAGACTTAAAAAAGAGTATGGGGAACATATTACAGAGCCATAAACAATTCACCCATGCTTGGGAATCAACTGGATTCAATGGGACGCAACCACCATTCACACAAGTGTGCCATCATAGAGAAATATGGAAATATTGAAGTGAGGATTGAGAGAACGGGAGGAGAGATGGGTCATGAACAGAAGAAGCCTCCTATATGCAGTAAAAAACTCCATTAAGCTCAAAATTAGAGGTCAGGGTGGCCTCTCCCACATCCAACTTGGATGAGAATCTCATTCTCTTGAAATTGGCTCACAAGCATGGTAAGTGAGCACTCACCGTGCAATGGACAAGCTAGTGCTTTCCAAAATGCCAAAGGAAAATTATCAAATGATTGAAATCCATTCTCATTTCTCATGAAATAATTTTATAACCCTAATAAGGTACTCCAAGGTCAAATTCCCTCCCATATGATTCCTCCAACTCATCATTGATGTTTAGTAACCTCCATGACACTTGTCCTTCTCCTCAACCCTTCATCTTAATCCAAATTTGAATTTCTGCCACCAAACCCCAAGTGCACCCTATTGGAGGATATTTTTATCCCTGACATGTCATATTTTCATAGGTTTGCAATCAGGTCCGACTTGTCATATAATCTTCCATCATTGTTGTCATAAAACACAGAGACTATCTCTCCAAGTGGTACCTAGTTTCTTCCTAGCATCTTCCTCTTCCATGGGGAGTTACTCCTCTTCACCCATTTGAATCCTTGGGCTCATGATATGTCACTTGACACCTCTTCACCTTCCAAGAATTTTACATTACTCATAATTTTGAATTTGGTGTTAAGTCATGACATGTGTAAGGAAGAATCTAGCCACCCAAGGTCGACGTGACCTCCAAATATCATTATGAAGCAATGCCACTTTATTTTATCCATATTTATTATTTGTATGACCCAATTTAATGTTTAAATGAAAAACCAAGGTTCTCTTGGGTCCCATAGCTCCCTTATTGCAATATTTAGTGCCTCCTCCCCAACCTAGGGAACTAGTATGTGGGTGAAACATTGTCAACTAGTAGCCACCATTGAGATGGGTACATGCCAACCATAACCTGCTTGTAAGCCTAATTTTCTCTATGATATTAACAAACACACATATATACATGCAATGTACTCTAATACCTACCCATAAACCCAAAATAACTAACCTAATACCCCCATACCCTCATAACCCCTACCCCTAACCCACTCTAAACTCCTATGCATAGACCCATAACATCCCTAACCATTGCCTAAGTTGTGAGAACCATCTCTATTGTGTGCAACCTTAAAACAATCACCATATATTGCTCACACATCCTAGATGTTATTATTTCCCTTGAAGTCTTAGCATGGCTATAAAACATTATTATATGAATGAAACTATCTAATTGCACATCACTAAAAAGATTGGCAATTATTATTAAACCATTATGCTCATGCGAACAACTAATAACTAGAAAGGAATGGCTTTATCTAATTTCCCATGTGATAAGCTTGAGCTCTGCATAGAGTTAGGGATCGTTTATGGGTAAATGAAGGGTAATTAGTGGTTAATTAGTGATAATTTAGGGGTAATTCGTGGTCAATTATGGGTAATATCCCAACATATATCCCACTTGTAGATGAAATATTCCCTCTATAGAGATTATGCGATGTCTCAAGGATCTGTGCATCACTCGTGAGTGATAAAGGGAATTTTTACATCCTAAAATATGGTCCTTTGACCTTGAACCATTGTGTGGATTGTGAGAACCATGCATGGTGTTCAAAGCCTTTATATATGAACTAAAACCTTTGATTAAATTTATAATTTTGATTAAATTTCTTAAAAACAGGTCGTTAATATTCTTTAAAATATTAATTAACTTTTTGAAAAATAAGTTGTTGATGTTATTTAATATATATATTGTATTGTCTTGGGTTCATGTATGGAGTTATATGACATGAACTTTGTTTACCTTCATGAATAAATATATTCTTATTTAAATATTTATCTACATTTTTCTTTAAATTTATTGTAAGGTTTTATAGCTACTAAACCATCCTTGAATCAGTTTGAAGCAATGACATGATTAATTAGATGGGGATCAACTAAGTTATATAATGTTGGATAAGGTCATATATCCCATGTTGGTGATACTTCACAAAAATAGAATGAACCAAGTGTTTAGCTTTTGTCAAGGGCCCTATACATCTTAGTGATGAACTTAGAAGTGCACCCTTGGACATCGAATTTTTATCTAATAAATTCACTCCTTCTAAAGAGTTGATACTACATGCATGTATTAGCTCTAGAATTTATATAATTATCTTAGTAGTAAGGTACGCCTATCAATGAAACTATAGTTTATTTGAAGATCTATCCTTAGTTTCACACTTTTAATTAGTTCAATATACTTAGACATGCATCGATTTATATTCAATGCTATTAAATGACTACTCACATGATCCACTAAGTAGTTTTCATAACACGTTGGGGCATCAGAAGGCTCTATATTTCCCCATTTGCTTGCAATATGTCAAGGAAAGGGGATTAAAAAGATTCACATAAGTTAACTCATTACACAACATTGCACAATTTACTTTCAATGCAACATTGAAAGAGAGTATATGTTAGGATACATATTATTCAACTTGGAATCTTGATGGTGTATATTATGACATATATAATCTCTTAAATACAACACTACAAGGTTCTTATGTTGTTCCACCCACAACATCGAGTTGAGTGGTGAACTCCAACCAAATTTGTCAAAATGTACGAGTCTCATATTATTGTATGCAATTTCATAATTTATTATACATTTATCTGTCCTTTGGGGTCGGTCTAAGGTTCAAGACATGTTAAAATTTTTAGTTTTTTAGGAAAGTATAGATGATAGGGACTAATGGGCATTGTAAATATGTCAAATGTAAGAATTTGGATCTTCAAAACTTTGAGAGGTTACAAATGATTCCATATATTTTTCAGGTATTACACTTTCATGGCATCTTTATTGATGATTGGAATTCCTAATAATACATAATAGAAGTGCATAAACACATGTTGTTAAGGTATGCACATGCAAATGATGAAGTGTGTGTAGACACTTGAACGACCAACTGCCTAATGTATGATGATGCACTAACAAATTGTATTGACTCATCGTGCACCATTATGCATGTTGCCTTGACATGCCCTTCATCATGCCACTACCAATGGATAAACATAGGGTCGTTACAGACATCATATTTTTCTAGCTAGAGAAATACAAATACCATGGATTCCTTCAAATACTAGCTAGAGTAAGGCCTTAAATCCTATTTGAATTCCTAAGTGACTAATGGTTCTCTATGCTTCCTAACTATGTCAAACTCTTAGTGTAAAAATGGAGTGGGACAATGTAATAGTGCTAATAGGAATGATAAATATATACTCAAATAAAATGTGTGTATAATGAAATCAAAGTGTGGGAGGTGTAACATTGTTTGGATTTATTTCCCAAGATCACATTACATAGTTTTGATATTCTAGTAGTTTTTTGCATCATGGTTTCCAAAATAAAACTTGTATCCTATGGCTCTAACAACCTTCCACTCAAATGTAACTATTCCTTCAAAAATATCTCAACAAATGGTTGTCAATCCAATATCGAAGAGGACAAATAAAGGAATGAAAGAGTATCTTATAGTAAATGGCACTAGGGGCATGCGATCTTGATGGTATTAGTGACTTTTTCCAATGGAAAACACTATCTATATTTTTTTTTTGATAGTTAGGTTTCCAATGTAATCCCCATCTTATAACTATGTATATTTGTTGCATTCATCATCACTTTCTTAATTTAAATTATAATATATGAGTATTACACAAATATCTTTAATGAAAAAATATGAAATTGAAAATAGGGATAAACAAAATATTCCACAAATTAATTAAGGTTCATATTAGTGATTCAACTACTCCAAGGGTTGAGAAATTATAGCTCATTTCATATCCAAACTCTCCTTCATACAATATAATTCCAAAGGAAATCTTAAGAGTTTTGTATAATGTATGAAATGAATACATGGTGGATTTGATCCTCTCAAAGACATTGAACACATTTCTAGAAGATATTCGATAATTGTTGGTTTGGATTTGAGATTGAAATGATGTTTGAGTATCTTAGAAACAACATAATAATTACCTCTAAAAGTACAAGTTGTATGAAATAAGAGAAATTTCAACCCTCACTTCCACATTAAAATACTCCATGACTAGTTTTCACATTTGGGGGGTCTTTGAACCCCCCCAAAAAAAAACAATTCATGAGAATTGGTATTTTGGGGGAAGCCCTAAACCAATCGCCCTTGAAACTCCAATTCTCATGACTTTTGGAGGGGTTTTTTAAAAATCACCTTGAAAATACCTTTAAGGGGGTTCTTTCAACCGCCCCCCACCCTAAAAATTTCTGACAATTGGACTTGTAGGGGAGAATTTAAAACAACCACCCCCATCTTAGATTTTTATCATTCAAGCTAGCATTATCTTAGGATCTTTAACTGAGAGAATAACAAGCACAACAATCAAGCACAAGAGACAATTAACACAAATTTTTTCCTCAGGGAAACCATAAAGGAGAAAACCTGACAACTTCCTCAAAGATAGAATCAACATCAAAAGCAAAACCCCAAAACAGTAAGATGATCTCCCGACAGCAGTAGTCTCTCTCTCTCTTGTCCCAGCAACTTCTTCTCTCTCAATTTTGCGCTACAACTGAGTGTGAGTGAATGTGTGATAAATAGAGAAGCTCACTCTCTATTTATACTAATTCTTGACTTGACAATAACTCACTAGGGCCGACTTTTCTAGGAGAGTCTAATAACCCTAGGGCCTCACAATTGCAAGGAATTTAACCCTTGATCGATAGGAGGGTTACCCACAATGAATTTACATGACTTGTTTACATTATTGAATCTCCTGATAGGAACATCGGGGCATGACATGACTCAAGTACATTACAAACACTTCTTGGAATAAACATCGGGGTACAATACATAAGATATAGAAGTGAATACATTCTGAAGTTAGAAATACATCAACACTCCCTCTTAACTAGGAAGGTATTCTCTCGACACAATTTATCTGCACAAGTATTCTTCTCTGTATCATTTGGATCATCATCAAGTAATATTCATCTTCAAGTCTTCTTCATCGTCAATTCATCTTCATCTTCAAGTCTGGATCATCACTTGATCTGGAGCATCACTGGATCATCACTTGATCTGGAGCATCAATGGATCATCATCAAGTTTGGATCATCACTTGATCTGGGGAATCACTGCTGGATCATCACTGGTGCTATCTCAATTCTACTCGTCACAGGAAGTTCTACATAGCTAACCCCTTTTCATGCTGGTTGTAGGCCTAGCCTTCATGTAGGTCTTTATCGTATTCAACACTTATATCTGACCATGGAATGAAAAATGTCAGAAATGCCTGCCCATCACTTACATTTGACCATGGGAGGAACACATCCAAGAACCATGTCAGAAAGGCACGCCCAACACTCACATCTGACCATGGGAGGAACACATCCAAGAACCATGTCAGAAAGGCACGCCCAACACTCACATCTGACCATGGGAGGAACACATCCAAAACCCATGTCAGAAAGGCCCAGCACTCACATCTGACCATGTGAAAAACACATCACATCAGAATGGCTCTGCACTTATATTTGACCATGTGAGAACGCACTGCATCAGAATGGCTCTACACTTACATATGACCATGTGAGAACACACCACATCATAATGGATCTGCACTTATATCTAACCATGTGATAACACACCGCATTAGAATGGCTTTGCACTTATATCTGACCATGTGAGAACACACCGCATCAGAATGGATCTGCACTTATATCTGACCATGTGAGAACACACCGCATCAGAATGGATTTTCACTTATCATGTAGGAACACATCCCACAATCACATCATAATATCTCTGCACTTATATCTGATCATGTGGGAACACATCCATCAATCACATCAAAATGGATTTGCACTGATCATGTGGTAACACAACCCATAATCACATCAAAATATCTCTGCACTGTGGCATGTGGTAACACAACCCACAATCACATCAGAGAGTCTATGCACTTCCATATGACCATGTGAAGCTCAGGCTTCCACCATGTCAGAATGGCCAACAGACACATCAATTCCCTTTGGAGGGAAACTCGATCTGGAGAACACCAAGCTTCTCCTTGAAGTACTCAAACTTTACTCTGGCTAGTGGTTTGGTCAGTACATCAGCTATCTTCTCATCCATCGCAACATACTGGAGCTTCAGTGCTCCTTTCTGTTAGTTTTTCAACATTCAAGCTAGCATTATGTTAGGATCTTTAACTGAGAGAATAACAAGTACAACAATCAAACACAATAGACAATGAACATAGTGTTTTTCATCGGGGAAACCATAAATGGAGAAAACCCCACAACTTCCTCAGAGATAGAATCAACACAAAAGGTAAAACCCCAAAATAGTAAGATGCACTCCCGACAGCAGTAACCTTCTTCTTGTCTAGCCCTAGTGTCTTCTCACACTTGAGTGTGTGAGTGATGTGTACTAAATAGAGAGTCCAACTCTATATTTATTCTAATCCCAACATGGCTAAAACCCTACTAGGGCCGACCTATACTTGGAGAGTCTAATAACCCTAGTGCCCTGGAACTGTAGGGACTTTAGCCTTTAGACAATCAGAGGGTTACCCACAATGACTTGAAATGACTTGTTTACATTATTGATTCTCCCGATCAGAACATCGGGGTATGACATAACATGATAACATCCTGGAATAAACATCGGGTTACAATAGATAAGAAATACAAGTGAATACATTCTGAAGTTACAATTACATCAACACTCCCTCTTAAACTAGGAAGGTATTCTCTCGACACAATTTTCATCACTGGTATTCTTCTTTGGATCTTCTCGTCATCTGCATCTTCAAGTCATCTTCATCTAGATCTGGATCATCTCTCGATCTGGATCATCGTCACTAGATCATACTCGGTCTGGATCATCACTGGACATCATCACTAGATCTGGATCATCACTGGATCTGGATCATCACTGGATTTGGATCATCACTCGATCTGGATCATCATCACTAGATCATACTCGATCTGGATCATAATTGGACATCATTACTAGATCTGGATCATCACTCGATCTAGAGCATCACTGCTGGATCTGGATCATCACTCGATCTGGATCTCTCAGAGTCATCATAACTGGATCTGGATCATAGCTCGATTTGGATCATCTCTAGTCATCATCATGTGTGTTATCGCATGATTCTTCTCGTCATAGGAAGTTCTACAGAGCCAAACTTTTTTCACGCTGGTTGTAGGCCTAGCCATCATGTAGGTCTTCTTCAGTGCTTATATCTGACCTACTCGTCAGAATGGCCCTCCAAGAACTTACATCTGACCTACTTATCAGAAAGGCACGCCCAACACTCACATTTGATCATGTAGAGGCCTACAATCACATCAGAAAGGCCCAGCACTCACATTCACTAGCATGATAGGACATCACTATCATCTGTGAAAAGGCTTCAGCACTTATATCTAACCTAGTAGGAACCAAATCCTACACCCTCGTCAAAAAGGCTTGCACTCACATCTGACCTGGTAGGAACTAAATCCTACACCCTCGCTAGAATGGCCCCCAGTCCCAGACTGAGCTACTTGGTAATGGACTAGGTGCCTCCATTCTCCCGGAGAATGGTAGTTGCCCTTATATCTGACCTGGTAGGAACCAAATCCTACACCCTTGCCAAAATGGCCTGCACTCACATCTGACCTGGTAGGAACCAAATCCTACACCCTCTCCAGAATGGCCCCCAGTCCCAGACTAAGCTACCTAGTAATGGACCAGGTGCCTCCACTCTCTAGGAGAGTGGCAGTTGCCCTTACATCTGACCTACTCATCAGAATGGCCAACACTCATATCTGAAAAGGAAGGAACTTAATCCTTTATCCATGATAGAATGGCTCAGCCCTTATATCTGAACTACTCGTCAAAATGGCTATGGATCTTAGCAATCATATCTGACATGGAAGGAACTAAATGCTCTCACCATGATAGAATGGCTCAGCCCTTATATTTGACCTGCTCGTCAGAATGGCTACCAGACTCGTCACTTCCCCTTGGAAGGGACCTCGATTTGGAGAACACCAAGCTTCTCCCTGAAGTACTCAAACTTCACTCTGGCCAATGGATTCGTCAACACATCAACTATCTGATCATTCATCGCAACATACTGGAGCTTCACTTCTCCCCTCTGCACCATATCCTTGATATACTTATACGTGATCTCGATATGCTTTGACTTGTCATGGAACACTGGATTCTCTGATAACTTCACACAACTCTGGTTGTCATAATGTATACAATTAGCATCCAACTGGAGATCAAATAAATCAGACAATAGCTTCCTTAACCATACTACCTCACAACTAGCTGAACAAGCTGCGACATACTCTGCTTCAACTATACTCAGTGCCACACAGGATTGCTTCCTGCTAAACCAAGAGATCACACCTGATCCCATACTGAAGCAACACCCTGAAGTGCTCTTCCTATCGATGGCACTGCCTACCCAATCTTAATCAACATAACCCTCCAGGTTAATCTTATGATTCACATCGTACTTGAGCCCATACTCAACTATACCCCTCAGGTACCTCAGAATATGCTTTGCAGCAATCAAGTGAACATTTCTCGGATCTGTTAAGAACTGGCTCAAGGTGTTCACAGCAAAGCAAATGTCTGGTCTCGTGTTCGTCAGGTACATCAATGAACCAATAATCTAATGATACATCGTAGCATCAACCGACTCTGATGAAGCATCGCTTAATATCTTCAGGTTCGATGCCATAGGTGTGGCCATAGCCTTGTAGTTCATCACCCCAAACCTCTACAAAATATCTACTGCATACTTCCCTTGTCCAAGGAAGATTCCATCTGCACTCTACCACACCTCCATACCTAGAAAATAATGCATCATACCCAAGTCCTTCATTTCTAACTCGGAAGTAAGCTTTCTCTTTGTATCAGCAATCAACCCATCCATACCTATCACAAACAGATCATCTACATATAGTAGAAGCATCATTGGGTTGCCATCTTCAACCTTGTAGTAAAGGTTGGAATCTGCTTTACTCTTGGTAAATCCCAAACTAGATAGAAAGCTATCAATTCTGCCGTACCATGTCTTGGGTGCCTATTTCAAACCGTACAGGGCTTTCTTCAATCTGCACACATGAGACTCCCTGTCATGTGTCTCAAAACCGAGTGGTTGTTCTACATACACTTCCTCTTCCACTACACCATTCAAGAAGGCAGTCTTGACATCCATCTGGTGTATCTTCCATTTCATTACTGCAGCCAGAGCAAGTACTGATCTGATGTAAGTGTATCTGGCTACAGGTGCAAAGGTTTCTTCATAATCTATTCCTTCTTTCTGAGAGAAACCCCGAGCTACAAATCTTGCCTTATATCTTTCAATGCTACCGTCTGCAGCATGTTTGATCTTGTAGATCCATTTGGAAGTTACAACTAACTTCCCATCTGGTATTGGGACAACATCCCAAACATCATTCTTCATGATCGATTGGTATTCTTTGATCATAACATCCTTCCATTCTTTCCATTCTGCCGCTTCTTCATAACTGGAAGGTTCTTTATCAATGAAATCACATAGTAAAGCTACATACCCAGAGCAGGATCTGGTCCTCTTTCTTTCTCTGTGATTCTCTTCTGGAGTCCCATATCTTTCCGCACATTGGATAAGTTCTCGTACCCAAGCTGGTTTCCTCTTATGAGGATTCTTCTCCAGAGGTGGATCTATAGGTCTTTGTGGTTCTTCAAATTCTCGATCTTCTTCTTGAGCTTCTTCGTTCATGGTTGTATCATGAACTATGGGTGCTTCTGCTTCTTTAGGTTCTTTAGCAGGTCTCTTTCTGGATTTGTTGTAAGCTGTGTCTTCATCAAATGCCACATCCCTGTTGATGTCAATCTTCTTGTATCCTGAGAAATATATTCTATAAGCCTTCGAGCTTTCAGAGTATCCCACAAATATACCCTTCTTTCCTAAAGGATCTAATTTAGTCCTCTTCTCTTTTGGAATGTGTATGTATACTGGACAGCCGAATATTTTGAGATGGCTAACTTCTGGTTTCTTGCCGGAGAAGACTTCTTCAGGAGTCTTGTTCTCGAGTACTCTATGTGGAGTACGGTTCTATACATACACTGCTATTTTGGCAGATTCTGCCCAAAGATGCATAGGAAGGTCTTGATCATGAAGCATTGCTCTTGCAACTTCCATGATAGTTCTATTCTTCCTCTCTACAATCCCATTCTGTTGTGGATTGTAAGGAGTGGACAACTCCCTCATAATCCCTGATTCTTTGCACAGCTCTTTGAATTCATTTGAAGTGAATTCTCCACCATTATCTGATCAAATGGTCTTGATCTTCTTTTCAGTGTGGTTCTCGATCAAGGCTTTGAATTCCTTGAACTTGCTAAATACTTTGTCTTTGTTCTTCATGAAGTAAACCCATGTCTTCATAGAGAAATCATCAATGAAAGAAACATAATATCCATACCCGCTTAGTGAATTTGATGACATAGGACCGCATACATCGGAGTGGATTATTTCCAAGATTCCTTTTGCTTTGCTTTTGCTGCTTGGAAATGTCTTCTTTGTATTCTTTCCTTTCGCACATCCTTTGTAGACCCCATCATGTTTTGCTTGGGTTTTTGGAAGACCTTCAACAGCTTTGCTTGCAATAGCTAGTGCTATGTAATGCACATGTGCAAGCCTTCTATGCCAAATTTCACTTGGCTCTACTGTGTCATGGACCAAGGCTTGTTCTGGATGGCCCTTTAATTTGTACAATCCTCCTTCTTGTTCTCCAATCACTACCGCATCATCGATAGTCTTTCCTTTTGGCCACATGATGACTTGACCATCTATGAATGCAAATCACATTCCTTTTGCATCTAATGCCGATATGAAAAGGAGGTTCTTCTTGAGTCTTGGTACAAACAATACTTCTTTCATTGTTAGAGAATTTCCAGAGTCTAGCTTATAGGAAGATTCCCCACTACCTTTTATTGGATATTAGTAGTCATCTCCTAGCTTCACCTCGTGAGTGTCACATCCCCATGCCTCCGACCGGCGAAGAGGACGCGAATACAAGCTTCAATCACACGGGCTAAGAGCCCCATGAACATGTACAGGCATAAAATTTGCTGAAACAGGACGCTAAAATAAAACGCATTGCAGTATAACATGCATAAATGCAATTGCTTATCATACACAGCTATAATTATTCATCTTGCACAGTGGAATCAACATGCATTCACACAATCATTCATTTTAAACATGTTCATCATATCATTAATAGGAATCATGGTTGCAGAAGTAGAATTGGTCAAGATTACTTATCTTATGAAGAATTCGTTCTGCAACCAGCTACGTCGCTGCAACGTTCCACCCAACCATAGGCCAGCGTGCTCCTTAATCTCTCAGCAGCGCTGCCACCCCCGAGTTGGGCATGATTCTCCAAGGAATAAGGGAACAACAGGCTTACACATAGCCAAGGATATACAAACACAGCCAAGCCAACACAGTTGGGTTTATCAGGCCACCAAGGAGCTGGAGAAGGCAAATTGCTAAGCTGGTGAGCTCATTACAGAGCCAAGAACACTTACACCAAAACTAGCTTGACCTCTAAGACACCCAAACACACCCAACACAAGGAATCAGTCCCTTCTCTGCTACACAGTCCCTCAGGCCTTGCATTCCCTTCCAGTGCTATTCAGGGGTGATGGAGAAGAAGGCTAGCCATCTAGCTCTGTCTGTGTGGTTTCCAGCCACCAGGTTTATCAAGCAAATCTAAGCCAACATCCCTACTCCTCTCACAGTCCGAAGACCAACCATTGCACTCAGGCAATTAATTTAGCTGTCACAGCTTAAACAGGGGAAATGAATTCCTGAGTCATTCTTGGCCCTATCGTGGCCAAAATGGCTATCCAGTGAATTCACAACAGTTCCCAAACACAACAACAAACACAATTCCAACAGGGGGAAATCAGTAGTCCATCCAGGGCAAGGAAGCAAGTGGGAAAGGAATTGCACAGGCCGCCCCACAGTTCTTGAGCGTGAAATGACTCCCTACAGGAAATCGTGGGTGATAGTGGAAAAACGGCTCTCAGCTTACTGTGCGTGAGACTAATGAGCAATTGCTTGTGCGTGAGGCTGAATGACTCTGTCCCAAAACGTCATTAGAGGAAATTTCAATTCAAAATGGGCCTCCTAAAATGAATTAATAAAATAATAGTTAAAATAATAAAATAATATTTATTAATTTTGGAGGAAGAAAAGAAAAAAACTACTTTTTTGTTTGTATTTTTGACATATCTCCCCGTGTTTTTAATCAAATTTTGATCAGGATAGCTCATTGGATGTGGAATTAAATTCCACATCCAACAAGTACCCACTCAGCATACTTTTGATGGACCCCTCTACCCCAAAAACAAGAAATACCTGAAAAAGCGAAATGATGACATCATCATTTCATTTTTTCAGGTGTTTCTTTTTTTGGGGTAGCGGGGTTCGTCAAAAGTATGTCGAGTGGGTAATCGTTGGATGCAGAATTTAATTCCGCATCCAATGAGATCTCCTGATCAAAATTTGAGTAAAAAAACGGGGAGATATGTCAAAAATACAAACAAAAAAAGTAGTTTTTTTATGATACCTATCCCCAAATTTATATTAAAAAAATGTTTAAGACCTATACGGTATTTCAAATTTAAAGCAATTTCATTGGCTAACACATGATGACATGGAATTTGCATAAAAGTTAAAAGGCCCATTTTGAGTTGAAATTTCCTCTAATGAAAGAAACCACAACGAAACACACTGTGCATGAGAGAACCACAGTAGCACAGTAAATCGTGGATAAAAGAGCACGGCTCTCAGCTCGCTGCATCAGTTGGAAAAACCAGGAAAATACCTGTGCGTGAGACCAGAAAAACAGAACATGGTTCATGTGTGGAGATGAACAGCAAAATCATGAGCTCGCGAATTGGAGAGAGTGCATGAAGGTTTTTCCTCCCAGAGTAAAGTCAATAGTGGGTGGAGTGTGCATGTGGGTGAGGACTGACAGTCCTTCCACCCCACTCCCAATGACCATAACTACCTCAACCACCAGCAACCATTCTTAATGAAAGTGGTTGGGATAAAACAAGGTAAGAAGACACATGGATTTTCACCCCATTGGCCAAGGTTTGACAAATTTCCCCCACATCCTTATCCTTGTGAAAATTATGCCCCATTCGATTTAGTTGCCGCGATCGTAGCTGGTCGGGTTCATTTTTAATTATAGATGCATATTTACATGATGACCGTCATAATATATGCCGCATGCCTCGATATACCATCAGTGACAATTCAAACCCAAAACATAACATAACCGATCAATGGTGGGGCCTTGGCCTTTAGCTCCACACCCTGATCATTTACAATTTATACATCATATACATCTAATGTAACGGGGTCAAAAACGGGACATTATAGTGAGGTGATTCATGTTCTGACAGTCTCACAAAGGATTCCTTGAATCCTATCATATGTTTGGAAGCCCCACTGTCTATAAGACAATCATCACTTCCATGAGTAATGTTACTCGTGAGAGCGGAGATCAAAACATATTCATCCTCACTTGAAGAATCTTCACTTTCATATCTGGTTCTTTTCTTGGATGGTTCATCATCCTTTGCAGCATGAGCATGATGTCTTCTTTTGTTGCTCCTCTTTATTAGTTTTTGTTTCTTAGGACAATTTCTTGCATAATGTCATGCTTCATCACATGTATAACATATGATCCTAGATAAATCTTTTCTAGTGTTATCTTTGTGAGAGTGCTTACCTCTGGAGTTATGAGATCTTCTTTTGGTTGACTTGAAATGTGATTTGGAGTGTACCGTGAGAGCTTGATCTTCACTTCCCATATTTTCTTCTCGAGCTGCTATCCAAGCTTCTTCTTGAGAGCACTCTTCCCATAGTCTTCTGAACTTGACTAACTTCTTTCTAGCACAGATTTCTTGGATGAAAGAATCCCATGACCTAGGAAGGCCATTTAAGGTAGTCATTACAATCTCTGCATTTTCCACTTCTTCATCTACAGCTTCTAGTTGTTCCTTGATCTGAGAAACTCTTGTGAAGTAAGAATGGATTGTTTCTGCATTTTGAATCTTCACATTCTTCAGTTGGTTTCTCAGAGTCATCTTCCGATTTATGTTCTTCCCTTCAAACAATTTGGTTAGGGCATCAAACATAGCTTTAGGTGTCTTTAGAGAGGACACCTATGGTATGAGATAGTCCTTGATAGAATCAGCAATGATTCTCTTTCCCATAACCAATTTCTTCTTATGCAAGGCCTTAGCCTCATCTCCCTCTGGAACTTGAACCTCCTCATGGATGTAGGAGTCCAACTCATTCTCTTCCAGTACCAAGGAGATCCTATACTTCCAAGCTTGGAAGTTATCAGCTCCCTCAAGCTTGGTATGGTGAGACATCTTAACTAAGAACCTCAAATGGAAATACAAAATATTTTAGATCTTACTAGGTCAAGATGTCGGATCTGAAACTTGAGCTGAAATCCTGCAGAGCTGGTTCAGGAGCAAATTAGGATTTTTCTTTTCCGGAGTTCTATCCACCCAAATGCCTTGAAATTTATCCCTAACTTTGATTTTGGGGAGGAGATCAATCCAGACCTGGGCTCACTGAAAAATTCCTCTTCTATGAAAAGCCCTAATTTCCGGTAGTAATGTCGGGTCCAAAACTGAAAAACCTCAAAATTGGATTCTACTTCGACAGAAAGATGCGCCCTAAGGAGGAGAGTTATTCCACCTTATTTTGCTGAAAATTTGTGGAGAGAGATCCACAAAGTAGGAAGCCCTAGTTCCCATAGCTGCATAGTGTCTTCTTCTCAGGTTAGCTCTGATACCATGTTAGTTTTTTAACATTCAAGTTAGCATTATGTTAGGATCTTTAACTGAGAGAATAACAAGTACAACAATCAAACACAAGAGACAATGAACACAGTGTTTTTCATCGAGGAAACCATAAATGGAGAAAACCCCGCAACTTCCTCAGAGATAGAATCAACACAAAAGGTAAAACCCCAAAACAGTAAGATGCACTCCTGACAGCAGTAACCTTCTTCTTGTCTACCCTAGTGTCTTCTCCTTCCTCAACTATGCGCTACACTTGAGTGTGTGAGTGATGTGTACTAAATAGAGAGTCCAACTCTCTATTTATACTAATCCCGACATGTTTAAAACCCTACTAGGGCCGACCTCTACTTGGAGAGTCTAATAACCCTAGTGCCCTGGAACTGTGGGGACTTTAACCCTTAGACAATCGGAGGGTTACTCACAATGACTTGACATGACTTGTTTACATTATTGATTCTCTCGATCAGAACATCGGGGTATGACATAAGATGATAACATCCCGAAATAAACATCGGGTTACAATAGATAAGAAATACAAGTGAATACATTTCGAAGTTACAATTACATCAACACTCTCTGCACCATATCCCTGATATAGTTATACTTGATATCAATATGCTTTAACTTGTCATGGAACATTGGGTTCTTTGATAGCTTTACACAACTTTGGTTGTCACAATATATACAAGTAGCATCCATCTGGAGATCAAATAAATTAGACAGTAGCTTTCTCAGCCGCATTTCCTCCCAACTAGCTAAACAAGCTGCAACATACTCTGCTTCGGTTGTACTTAGTGCCACATAGGATTGCTTCATGCTAAACCAGGAGATCACACCTGATCCCATCCTGAAGTGCTCTTTATATCAATGGAACTGCCTCCCCAATATGAATCAACATAAACTTCCAGGTTAATCTTCTGATTTGCCTCATACTTGAGCCCATAATCAACTGTACCCTTCAGGTACCTCAGAATATGCTTTGCGGCAATCAAGTGAACATGTCTCGGATCTGTCAAGAACTGGCTCAAGGTGTTCACAACAAAGCAAATGTATGGTCTCGTATTCATTAGGTACATCAAGGACCCAATCATCTAATGATACATTGTGGCATCAACCGCTTCTGATGAAGCATCGCTCAATAGCTTCAGGTTCGATGCCATAGGTGTGGTCATGGCTTTGCAATCCATCATCCCAAATCTCTTCAGGATATCTACCACATACTTCCCTTGTCCCAGGGAAATTCCATCTACATTCTACCACACCTCCATGCCTATAAAATAGTGCACATTACCCAAGTCCTTAATTTCGAACTCGGCAGCAAGCTTCCTCTTCGTATCAACAATCAACCCATCCATAATTTTTACAAATAGATCATCTACATACAGTAGGAGTATCCCTGGGTTACCATCTTCAACCTTGTAGTAAAGGTTGGAATCTTCTTTACTCTTGGTAAAGGCCAAACTGGATAGGAAGCTATCAATTATGCCATACCATGTCCTGGGTGCCTGTTTCAAACCATACAGGGCTTTCTTTAGTTTACACACATGAGTCTCCTTGTCATGTGTCTCAAAACCAAGTGGCTGCTCCACATACACTTCCTCTTCTACTACACCATTCAAGAAGGTTGTCTTGACATCCATTTGGTATACTTTCCACTTCATTATTGCAGCTAAAGTAAGTACTGATCTAATGGAAGTATATCTGGCTACAGGAGCAAAAGTCTCTTCATAATCTATTACTTCTTTCTGGGAGAATCCACGAGCCACAAATCTTGCTTTATATTTTTCTATGCTTCAATCTGCAGCATAATTGATCTTGTAGATCCATTTGGAAGTTACAACAGACTTCCCTTTTGGTATTGGAATAACATCCCAAACATCATTCTTCATGATCGATTGATACTCTTCGATCATAGCATCCTTCCATTCTTTTCTTTCTGCCACTTCTTCATAGTTGGAAGGTTCTTTATCGATGAAGTCACATAATAAGGCTACATAACCGGAGTAGGACCTGGTTCTTTTCCTTTCTCTGTGATTTTCTTTTGAAGCCCCATATCTTTCTGCACCTTGGATAGCTTCTCGTACCAAAGCAGGTTTCCTCTTGTGAGGATTCTTCTCCTGAGGTGGATCTATAGGTTCTTGAGGTTCTTCTAATTCTCGATCTTCTTCTTGAATTTCTTCATTCATGGTTGTGTCATGAATTCTGGGTACTTTTGTTTCTTCAGGTTCTTCAGCAGGTCTCTTTCTAGATTTGTTGTAAGCTGAGTCTTCGTCAAATGTTACATCCCTGCTGATGTCAATCTTCTTGAATCCTAGGAAGTATATTCTGTAAGCATTTGAGCTTTCAGAGTATCCCACAAATATACCCTTCCATCCTGAAGGATCTAACTTTGTACTCTTTTCTTTCGAAATATGTATGTACACTGGATAGCCGAATATTCTGAGATGGCTGACTTCTGGTTTCTTGCTGGAAAAGACTTATTCAGGTGTCTTGTTCTCGAGTACACTATGTGGAGTATTGTTCTATACATACACCATAGTTCTGGCAGATTTTACCCATAGATGCATGGGAAGATCTTGATCATGAAGCATGGACCTTGCAACTTCCATGATCATTCTATTCTTCCTTTCTGCAACCCCATTCTGTTGTGGATTATATGGACTGGTTAACTCCCTCTTAATCCCTGAATCTTTGCATAATTATTTGAATTCATTTGATGTAAATTCTCTGCCATTATCTGATCAAAAGGTCTTGATCTTCTTTTCTATGTGGTTCTCGATCAAGGCTTTGAATTCCTTGAACTTGCTGAATACTTCATTTTTGTTCTTAAGAAGTATATCCATGTCTTCCTAGAAAAATCATCAATAAAAGAAACATAGTATACATACCTGCTTAATGAACAGGATGACATCGGACCGCATACATCGGAGTGAATTATTTCCAAGATTCCTTTTGCTTTTCTCTCGCTACTTGGAAATGTCTTCTTTGTGTTCTTTCCTTTCACACATCCTTTGCAGACACCATCATGTTTTTTCTGAATTTTTGGAAGTCCTTCAACAGCTTTGCTTGCAAGTGGTAGTGCTCTGTAGTGCACATGTGCAAGCCTTCTATGCAAAAGTTCATTTGGCTCTACTGATTCATGGACCGAAGCTTGTTCTAGTTGGCCCTTCAATTTGTATAGACCTCCTTTTTGTTCCACAGTCACTAATGCATCATCAATAGTCTTTCCTTTTGGCCACATGAGAAATTGGCCATCTACAAATGAAACCCTCATGCCTTTTGCATCTAATACAGATATGGAGAGGAGTTTCTTCTTTAGTCCTGGTACAAACAATACATCCTTCATCTTTAGAGACTTTGTAGAATCTAGCTTATAGGAGGATTCCCCACTACCTTTTATTGGATACTGGTAGTCATCTCCAATTTTCACCTTGTGGGGTGATTCATGTTCTGATAGTTTCATAAAGGATTCTTTGAATCCTATCATATGTTTGGAAGCCCCACTGTCTATAAGCCAATCATTTCTTCCATGTGTGATGTTTCCCGTGAGAGAGAAAATCAAAACATATTCTTCATCACTTAAAGAATCATCATTGTCTTGTCTAATTCTCTTCTTGGAAGGTTCATCATCTTCTGCAGCATGAGCATGATGTCTTTCGTGTTTACCTTCTTGTTGAGAGATCTATCTTTTTTTCTAGGACAATCTCTTCCAAGGTGTCCTCTTTCATCACATGTATAGCAAATGAACTTAGACATATCTTTAGACTTTCTAAAGTTACTCTTCTGGTGAGAGTGCTTACCTCTGTGATGGCTTGTTCTGGTTTTCTTGGGTTGTACTGTGAGAGATTGATCTTCACTTCCCATCTTTTCTTCTCATGCTAATATTCGAGCTTCTTCTTGTGAGCATTCCTCCCATAGTCTGCTAAACTTGAATAGCTTCTTTCTGGCACAGATCCCTTGAATGAAAGAGTCCCAAGCCCTAAAGAGACCATTCAAGGTAGTCATCACAATTTTTGCATTCTCTACTTCTTCATCTACCGCTTCCGGGTGTTCCTTGATCTGAGAGACCCTTATAAAGTAAGACTGAATAGTCTCCGCATTCTGGATCTTTACATTCTTCAATTGGTTTCTCAGAGTCATCTTCTGGTTTATGTTCTTTCCTTCAAATATTTTGGTTAGGGCATCAAACATAGCGTTAGGTGTCTTTAGGGAGGACACCTGTGGTATGAGGTGATCCTTGATTGAATAAATAATAATTCTCTTAGCCATGACCAATTTCTTCTTGTGTAAGGCCTTTGCCTCATCTCCCTTTGGAACTGGAATCTCCTCAGTGATGTAGGAGTCCAACTCATTTTCTTCCAGGAATAGGGATATCCTATACTTCCAGGCTCGGAAGTTATCAACTCCCTCAAGATTTTCATCAAGCTTGGTATGATGAGACATATTTACTGAGAACCTCAAATGGAAATACAAAATATTTAGATCTTACCAAGTTAAGATGTCGGATCTGGATCTAGAGCTGAATTTATGTAGAGCTAGTTCAGGTGCAGTTTAGGGTTTGACTTTCTTGGAGTTCTTCCCAACCAAAAAATTTGATCTTGATCTCTAAACTTCTATTTTTAGGAGGAGATCAATCTAGGCCTGGGCTCACTCAAAAATTCCACTTATGTGGGAAGCCCTAATTTTTGGTAGTAGTGTCGGGTCAAAAACTGAAAATTCTCAGAATCAGATTCTGCTTCGACAAAAAGATGCACCCTGGAGAGGAGAGTCAGTCCAACCTTCTTTTTCTGAAAATCTGTGGAGAGAGATCCAAAAAGTAGGAAGCCCTAGTTTCCGCAGCTGCACAATGTCTTCTTCTCAGGTTAGCTCTGATACCACGTTAGATTTTTATCATTCAAGCTAGCATTATCTTAGGATCTTTAACTAAGAGAATAACAAGCACAGCAATCAAACACAAGAGACAATGAACACAAAGTTTTTCCTCGGGGAAACCATAAAGGAGAAAACCCTGCAACTTCCTGAGAGATAGAATCAACACTAAAAGAAAAATCTCAAAATAGTAAGATGATCTCTTGACAGCAGTAGTCTCTCTCTCTCTTGTCCCAGTAACCTCTTCCCCCTTTTGTTGTATTTATCTTGTCTTAAATATTTCCATGCTTTTGGATTTTCATTCCACTTCTTGCATTTATCATAACAAAACCTTTCCTTATACATGGCTTCTTCCAATGTTTTGGGGTCATTAAATTATATCTGATCCTTGTAGGCTTAGGGTAAACAAGCCAAGAACCATTGTATCCTTTCCTAGTCCTCTTTGATGTATGGAACATATTAGAGAAGCTCCAGGGATTTATTTATCATGTCCTCCATGGACATATCTCCAAGCTTTAATTCATAGAATTCTTTTTTTCTGTTCTCATATTACCGTTCTGACAAGTACTTGTGTCTGAAAAAATTCTTAAACATTTTCTAGTCCAATTTGTTTTCCTTTATCCATTTTACCAACATTAGATATTGCCACCATATGTTGTCCTGTCCATTTAAATTGTAAATGGAAATCCTTGCTTTCATATTGTTGGAATAATTATGAAGCTCGAAGTACTTACTCATACCAGAAGCCAGGTCTCTACCTCAGCTTCTATTTTTGTCTCTCTGTCAAATGTAGGTGGATCTAATATTCTTCAATTCCCCTACTATATATTCCTGATACTTTCTCTTTTGCTTGGTTTGTTATTTATTGTTTCTTCCTTATCCTCCATTTCTGTATCTATTTTACTAGAGGAGTTTTCAAAATCACTTGTCTCATCATTACCGAGTTGAAACTCAATTTTCTATTTGATTTTAGTTTCAGGATAGTTCTGATCCTTTCTCCACTTAAAAATGGATAGATTTTATAATAAAACATCATTTATATCTTGCTTCTCCTCATGTGCTTTCAACAACTTTCCATTATCATTCTTGTAGCTTTTTATTTCTGCAATTAGACTTCTCATAGTATCTAACACCTAAAAGGGTGTGATATATCCACTATTGGCATTGAGGTCTATAACTATGTTAGCCTTTGGTGTGTGTTGATTAATCTCCTTCGGCTAAATCTGTTCTCCTTCCATTTTTAGAATTTAAATTTATCTATACTGCTGAAAATGATATGAAAATGATATTATTATTTGTACTATTGCTTGTGACAACATTTTTTTTATCTATTAGATCACTTTGTTCTATGGAAATTTGTTGAAGTGTCGGTGTAGGTTTAAGTGTTGTAACTTTAGTTCTGATACCATATGTAACAAAACTAAAAATCATAATTTACACACACATGTAATCCTAGGACTACTATTATCATTATTATATTGTTGGACTTTCATCCCTTTGTTGACTTGCAACCATAGTTTTATCACTATTTCAATTGTTGTAACTGTCGCAACACTATTTATGGTGACAGGTCATTCTTGTGACCTACAACTTATAAGTTCACACTTCCCTATCCATGTGTAATGGTATTATTATTATCAAGGATCTTTATCTTTGGCTCCTTATGAGCTCTTAAAAGTATTTATGCTCCTGATTACTTTGGTCTCTTGCTTTGATTCCTTTAATGATCTCTCAACATTGTTTATGCTTTGAATTATTTGTCTCAAGCTATCACCAAAAACGAATTGGTATCATTCTTGACTCGTTGATCCACTCATTAAATATAGACCAAGAGATTAAATATATAACCATCCCTCTTATTCTATATTCGTAATCTTGTCCAAGGTTGGACATTAGACCTGCCCCTTTTGTGTATGTAAAGAACTAGTTTAGAAAGGGGGTGGAACTAGGCAAGCACATGCTTTGCATGCCTCCCTATTCATTACCACTCTAGGCATTGGGCCCCAATACAATTCTTAGTTATGCTTCCAAACTAAGAAACCGGATTCGCTGTACCCCCCCCTCGTGTCCCGTGGGGAACGAATCGGACACGATTCGTGTCCGACACGAGAGGGATTCGATCTTCGGATGAATCCTAATATGGGACACAACCTCAAGCACGAATCGGACACGAATTTCCATCGTGTCCCGAAAATCGGACACGTACCCAAAAAACAGGACACGTAACCGCCCGAAAAAGACAGTCTGGTTCACTTAAAGTCG
>LPNX010539147.1:181245-235066 GCA_001517045.1 Pseudotsuga menziesii | reverse complement strand
TATATATTTAATATATATATATATATATATATATATATATATATATATCCTACGTGTCCTGATTCCGGGGTCACCGTGCCTGTGTCGGACACATCGAATCCCCATGTCCTTCGTGTCCCGTGTCCCCGTGTTAGGTGACTTAGCTTCCAAACTATAAACTGAACGAAGAGAACATAGGGTGTGGGCGATGGTGGAGTCCACACGCGCCTCCGATCCTCTCAGGTCTAGTTGTATTAATGTTTCATTAAATGTATGCCTAAACATATCTCCATGGCATGATATTCGTTGTGAGTTGGCATCATAGTTGGAAATACCCCGACGTTTACTTTCCTAGCCTAATCATCATTAATCAATAGACTTTGGGTTGGTTATCATTGTGGTGTGGCGACTATTCTCCCTTACTTGTACATGTTTGTCGTTTTGTCTATTGCAATGTCCCTTCCCTTTATTACATTTGTGTAGGGTGGTGGTTTCACTTGCGTGTATGGGTTTTGGGTTACCCTCCACTTTATCCTACCCACATTTCTCATTGCATTTTTTTTGTTATGTCTTGTGGCTGTCGAGGCTCACATCTCCAATCTCAATCAGATTTGAGGGATCGACTCTCTCTGTAGTTAGCGCCATCTCCTATGTCTGGATAAAGAGAGTTATGGTTATTTCCTTGTGTTGCATTATTGTTTATCATTGAGCGTTCAAATATATACTTGCGACTGATGGTGGACCTTTGTGATGCGAGGTACCCACTAGACATGGATCGACTCCCTCTTACGTCTCAGCATTGTGAAGGTAAGTACATTCTCCCATTTTTGTTTACACATATACCGATATTTATTTTGTTTTTATTGATCATTGCTGATGTCGTTTGGCAGGTGGTTCATTTTCTCTCACTGTGAAGACTTCCTTGGTTGGGCATTGTTGCTTAGGGTTCATTACGATGGGTAAGAAATTTAGTAGTTTAAATGTATTATTCATTTACTTCATATTTTTGTTATTTTTATAGTATTGTATTTACGCTCTTTTATGTTTTGTTGTTACAGTCTTTTGATGTCAAGTATTTGATTTATATGGGTATAGGTGGACACCTACCTATTCCACTGGCTTAAAACAATTTTTCATTTTGGCAATTTTTTTATAATTTTCCACGGATTTTCGGGGCCTTTTGAGGCCCTAAACGACATTTTTTTGGCAAATTGCAAGGTCAAATGGTTTCCAACAAAATGCATTTGGTCCTGGTTTAAAGTTTTAAATCTCTAATAGATCTTTCTAACAGGTTATCGAGTGCCCCAAAAAGAGATTGTATGCAAAAGTTATGACCCCAAGAAGTTGGTTGTTCAACTAACCACCTTGGGGTCGCAAACTTTATGACGATTCATCTCCTAGGGTTAGATTTTGGGTTTCTACCTCTCCAAGGATTTATGATTAAAGGCCCTTCAGAATACTTTTGTATTCATTTTGTCACAAGTGAGCGTAGCCTCCACATCTCTTCTGAAAGATACATCTACCACCTTTATAGCTGCTTTTGTTTTACAATTTGTTATTCTTCATTCATTTAATATAATCCGAGTTTATAGTATCATTGTGTCTATTTCCATATATCTGTGTATGTGAATATATATATGCTCTTTCATTTAGTTCTCACATAAATCCATATCAATGGTATTAGATCCTTCTGCTCTTGTGGCTTCTCAGTGCATGTCGGAGATGAGATATGAATATTGAAAGTTGGGTCTTGAACTAGTTGAGCTTGGGGAAAATACCTCTCGTCATCCCAAGAATCCTTACATGGAGGAAGAAGAAAATAGAGATGACTGAGCAATATATCCTATTAAACTGTTGCTCGAGGAAGGCCTCACGTAAGAGAGGAACGAGATCATGGATAACTTCGCCCAGATCCTTCGAAGAATGTCGACAGTGGTGAATGCACATTCAATGAGAAACCATTTTAGAGGTGCGACTCCATTCAAGGTATAAGTTAACTTTGACATCCCCTTATTGGAAGGAAATATAGATGCAGATGCTTTGGAAAAATGGTTAGTTCTATTAAAGGGTAACTTTTTTGTTCAAAATATTTCTGACAGTTAAAAGAACACCTTCATGCTCCTTAAGTCCCTCCCCCATATCAAAGACTTGTAGGATGGGTACTGCGAGAGGCATGTGAGGGATGAATATGAAATATTCAATACAAAACCAACTTGGAAATCTTTTTTCGAAGCTGTCAAAGATGAATTCTACCGTGTCGGAAACTATGATGACCAATACACTCGGTGGACAACATTGCAATAGGAAAGAGACCAAATGGTACCATAGTATACCAATATATTCCATACTTTATGCTCAAAGTTGGGTATTATAGATTCTGAACGACACTTAGTTCTAAATTATCGTAGTGGCCTACACAGGTACATTCAATTGAAGATGGATTTCTTGGGCATATCCTCACTAAGAGTAGCTTATCGATATGCTGTCAAGATTGATAAAAAGTTTAAGAAAAAGAATAAGCAGGATTTTGGGTCTGCAAATCAGCATCATAAGCCGGGAAAAATTGGCCCTAATTCACAACCCAAAGGACAAAGAAAGGACAAACATAGTCCTGACAACCAATCCGAGCCACAGGAAAAGAAACATAACTGGAAATCAAAGGACATTGACAAGTGGTGCGAATTCCACAAACTTTACCCTAGCACAAAAATGATGAGTGCTACTCAAAACAATCATTGTTGGCCGAGACAAAATCCCCAGATGTAGACTATGACTCAGACATTGATGCAAAGAAAGAAAGGGGAAATAATATCATTGACGCAGAAACTAGTACCAGCATCTTAAACACAAATATCCAACTAGAAGAGTCATAGGAACCAGAGGAAGGGGAGTGCTTCTTCCATTCACAACTATGGGTGTATGGGACTCTGCTACATTTCATTATTGATAGTGGTAGTCAGAAGAACCTCATCTCGGTCGAGGTTATCAAAATATTGACGCTTCCAATGTTTCTACATCTAAAATCCTATAACATTGGTTGGTTGAGCCAGGGACGAGACATCCGCATCAGTCAACAATGCCTCCTCTCTAACAACATAAATCCCTTCAACTATGAGGTAATCTATGATGTTTCCCCACTTGAATTTTCAGATGTTCTTTTAGGATAACCATATAGTGGAAACATCATGTTGTGTATGAATCTAGACCTCGTAGCTTCATTATTACTTTAGGAAAGAAACTCTACAAGATACCAAAGACACTTCCTGCTACTGTAGTGTCTCTCATCACAATGAAGTTGTGTAGGAAGGTGATCTACCAAACATGGAAATTCATTCTCTTCATGGTTCATTTTGAGGGTGAACAAAATATCATACAAGCAGACAAGATCGTGGAAGCATACAAAGCCATCTTCACCAGGGCCTGTCAAAGTTCCAATACATTTCCAGGTCAAGCATTCCATTTATTTGATCCCTTGTGTGAATTTACCTAATGGGATAGTATATAGGAATTCCCTCATGGAAAATGAAGAAATCAAACACTGGATTCAAGAGTTAATCCAAAAGGGGCATATTCAACCCAGCTCCTCACCTTCTGGGAGCCCAATTGTGTTGGTACAAAAGAAAAATGGTACATGTCAACTCCGTATTGACTATCGAGATCTAAATAAGATAAAAGTCCAGAACCAGTATCCCATTCCCACGATCGATGAACTCCTCAACCATCTCAAGGGAGGGCAAGCATTTCAGCAAGATTGACCTAAAGTCTAACTATCATCAAGTTCCAATTGAGCAGACTGATGTTTGTAAGAATTCCTTTAAATATCGGGAAGGCCTTTTTGAGTGGTTGGTCATGCCTTTTGGATTGAATAATGATCTAAAAAATTTCACGAGGATGATGAATTACATTCTACGGTCGTTCATCAATTCCTTTATGGTCATATATCTAGATGATATCCTCATCTAAAATAGAACATGGGCAGAACATTTGCATCATATCCACCAGGTCCTCAGCACCCTATGACAACACAAGTTATATGTAAATCTAGAGAAGTTCTCATTTGGCATGGAAATGGTTCGGTATCTGGGATACATCATGGACGAACATGGTTTTCATGTATATCCAACCAAGATCCAATCCATTCGTGATTGGTTGACCTCGACGACTCCCATAGAGCTTTGCATCTTCCTAGGCCTAGCAAACTTCTATTAGAGATTTGTATTGAGATTCTCTAATATTGCTTGGTTTCTTATCCAAGTGACCAAAGGTGTATCTAAGGCCAATTTCATCTGGTCCAATCCACAACAACACACATTTGAGGAGCTAAAGCAACGCTTATGTTTGACACCCGTACTTACCTTACGAAATCTGCAACAACTCTTTGAGATCAAGATAGATGCTTCAAACTATGTCATTGGTGCGGTCTTTACTAAACAAGGTCATCCAGTGGAATATCACAGTTAGACACTTTCAGATATATTCCACAAGTACCCCACCTATGAAAAGGAAATGTACTCCATTTTCAAAGGATGCCGCCAATGGAAGCATTACATCCTTGGAAAAAAACATTCATCCACACTAATCACAATCCCTTGAAGTTCATCCAAACCCAAGGAAAGTTATAGAATGAACACCACCATAAGTGGTCCACTTACTTACAGCAGTTTCACCTGAAAATTAAATATAAGAAGGGAAGCACCAATTGAGTCATTAATTGCCTCATTGGACCTCCAATAGCAGCATTAACCATGGTGCTCAACTCTTGTAGACACGATACCTCTAGGTGGCCTCAATTATATGATAGTGATCCTAAGTTTTCTCGCATATATCAATCCTTATGTGTAGATACACCAGTGGTAGACTTTCATCTTCAAGAAGGATTTATATTCCACTTGGGCCATATTTGTGCTCCTTTAAGCTACTGTGCGAAGATGATTTTGGAAGCGCAATATAGTCAGGTGGTAGGGAGCTTTGGCACTGAGAAGATAATGGAAATCTTGCAGAAGTATTTTTACTGGCCCAAACTTTGACAAGACGTTGGTCAATATATCATATCTTGCACTACCTACGCCATCACAAAACTAGACATCAAAAAGAAGGAATTGTACATCCTCCTTCCCACTCTGAATGGGCCATGGGAATCCATATCCATGGATTGTGTGTCAGGACTACCTTCAACTAAGCATGGTAATGACTGTGTGTTTGTGTTCGTGGATCGCTTCTCTAAGATGGCCATTCTAATAGCTTGCAAGATTAGCATATCTACCAAAGCCACTGCTAAGCTCGTCTTCGAGCAAGTTTGGGTTCATTTCATCCTTTCACATACTTATTGAGAATATAGTTGTCATTGATGTCAAGGAGTTCATGAATGACAAAGGAATAACCAATATACATGTAGCAAAATGAAATCAGTAAAAGACAAAGGATTCATTACATGGATTATCTTTGATGTCAAACGAGTTCAACAATGACAAAGGAAAATTAGTAACAGGATCGATGACAAGGGGAAATCAGTAACAAGGTTGATGACAGGATAAAGATCTGCAAAGAAAAAAGTGGAAGATCCATAGATCAGATAAATCTACGGTTGGAACTTAATTTCGCAAAGTGGAGTTGTGAATGAGATAAACAGATATACCTCATCCATGTGCTTTAAGATCTTGTGGTGGAGATAGAAGGTGGTTGAAAATCAATGGACAAGGTAAATTTCACTGATTTAATAGAGAGTTAGATAAAAAGGACGATGAGTTGCGAAATCCGAAACCAATCGCTAGGAATAGGATCGAGATCGACGGATAAGGTTTATTATTGAAACAAATCAACTACCGTCAATGATTTTTTTGGGAGAGTTGCGCGGTCTAAGAAAGTTTTGATGTGTATGAAATTTCTATGAAATTCGCTTCATCTTATTTGAATTCCACCATTGATTGGTGGGGATCCTGATCCGACGGTGGTACAGAAACTTCGCTGGGTAAAGTGATAGGAGGTTACAAAGGGCTAATGGGCATGAAATATCCATCAAATATAGTTTAATTCATTTAGAGTCCACCGTTGATCCTACCAGATCTAGATCCGACGACCCTCAAGGGATTTTGTTGATTTAACTAGTAAGCTAGTTAACGTTCTGATGAGAGCGAAATTCCATTTACAATGAAACTTTGGATGGTTAGGATTGAATCCGCAAGGAAATCTACGGTGGGGAATTATTTTCCACACAAAGAAAAGGGAATATCCACAAATCTGCATTTGATTGTAGATCAACAGTTAGGATTTAATCCGTGAGGAAATCTACGGTAGTGAATGAGAATTGTGAAAAGAATTTGGGAAATGTCACAGTTTCGCTACCTAAAATTCGGAAGATTGACAGTCTGGTAAACATTTGCATAAGATCAATGGTGTGGAAGAAAAATGGCAGAAAGCAGAAATCTCGAAATGACATGTTGAAAAAGTCACAAACCCACAATTCACAATCCGGAAGATCGACGTCCAGGATAGAACTTGAATGAGATCGACGGTGCATAAAGATTGGTTCAGAAAGCATAAATCGTGGAATGATATTTGGAAAAGTCACATATCTGATATCCACTTTTTATCTCATATATACAATTAGGAAAAATCCCGAAATGAGATCAATGGCTCAGGATGATTTCAGAAATAGATATTGTGGAAGAACATGATTTAATAGAGAATTGTTTTAGTTGTTTTGTAGAATCACAACATAGGTAGATGACTTGTCGGCTCAGTGCTAGAACGAGGAATTAAGTTCTAATGAAGAGGAATGATCAAAGAATGAAATGGTGCATTGATGAAGAGATGCATCCACAGGAAATGTGGAGGTATTGATCAACATAATAGTTGAAGGAAAGAACTTGTCTCTGTGAATATGAATGACAGATTCCAAAAAGTGAATAGCAGAATGATAAAAATCAGTCCAGGGTGGTAGGGTGGTGCTAGGGTAGGCTATAAGTCTGCTAAGGGTGTCGTAGCATCCTTGTCTGTTGGAGCAGGAAGAAAACCTGGGTGTTGAAGAATCCATGTCTGTTGGAGCAGACAAAAGCCCTCGGTGTTTTAGCATCCTTGTCTATTGAAGCAGGAAGAAATCTTGGGTGTTGGTGCATCCTTTCTGTAGCAAACATATAAAGCAATTTTGTAAATTCATCTTATTAATGACTATGAATTGGTGGTTTTTTCTTTGAAGTTTCCACGATAAAATTTGTGTCTTAACCTGTTTGATTCATTGTGTGTTTTGTTATTTTTGGAAGAAAAAGACAACAATGATTCACCCGCCCCTCTCAGTATTATGGGGTAATCCAACAATTGGTATCCGAACAGGTTCGTTCACTGTAGTTTAACCATTGGAAGGTAGATCCTATTTAAAAACCACTATGGATCAACAAGAAGGTTTAGCCACCAACAGAACTCCATTATTCACAGGAGAAAATTATGCATACAAGAGCATGAGAATGAAGTTCCATCTGATGTCCCTTGGATGGAAGGTTTGGACAGCAAGTG
The DNA here is from genome assembly GCA_001517045.1 of Pseudotsuga menziesii. NCBI lineage: Eukaryota > Viridiplantae > Streptophyta > Pinopsida > Pinales > Pinaceae > Pseudotsuga > Pseudotsuga menziesii. Next base: position 227,578 of record LPNX010539147.1, on the reverse strand, counting down.
AGAAAGAGTATAAAATATATGACCAAGAACCTATAGACCCAAAGGAACTAGGCCAATGAATATAATTCCAAAGCCCTAAATGCAATCCTGTGTGGGTTGACAAACTCTGTATTTACAAAAGTTTTTCGATGCAAGACTGCCAAACAAGCCTGGGATAATTTAAAAATGATCTATGAAGGAGAATCTAAAGTCAAAGAATCCAAGCTTCAGACATATAAAGGGCAGTTTGAGAGCCTTAAAATGAAAGAAGAAGAAAATATTGGGGAATACCTTCTAAGAGTAGATGAGGTTGTCAATGCTATTAGAGGTCTTGGAGGAAAATTAACAGAGAGAGAAGTTGTGAGTAAGGTACTAAGAACGTTGCCAATGAAATATGACTCAAAAGTATCCACCCTAGAAGAATGAGATGATATTGACCATGTGAAAGTAGATGAACTACATGGAATCCTCACTGGATATGAGATGAGAACGAGACTAAATGAATCCTTAAGAAAAGAAGCAACGTTTAAAGCCTCATCCAAAAATCAATCAGAGAACCTAGATGATGAGTGTTGGGCCAAGAAAGAGCACAAGGAAGAAATCGAAGCACAAGAGGAAAAGCATGTGCGCGACAGAAAAAGGCAGGAAAAGGGACAAAAGGAAGCATAGAATAGAGAAATATCTGATGAGGAATGGTGTGACGAAGGAAAATCTGACCTAGAGTTGGTGGAAGATTGGCAGGTAGAAGAGTAAAGGATGGAAAGTGACAGGTTAGAAAGACCGTAGGAGTTCGAGTCGATGGAAAACTAAAGGACAGTTTTTGCGGCTAATTATGACCTATAAAAGCAGACTAAAAGAAGTTTCCACAGCTAGTTATGGACTGCGATTAATGTAATGAAGGATGTTTTTGTGGCAAGTATGGCCTGTATTAAATATGAAAGACGTTTTTGTGGCTATTTATGACTATAATAATCGAGCTGTACTCAGTCGACCCTGTGCGGTCTTGAAACATATATAAATAGGAAAAACCTGCTCTGTATAAGGGGTCATTCAGTTAGGAGAATAATTAGAAGTATTTTGAAGAGATCAGAGGGAATTCTGATAGTATAGTAGGCTATTGAGGCGTGGATATGCAGTTGAGTGCGCAGATAGTAGACTAGAAGAGTCGATCCAGGTGGTGTGTGGATCAATAGTAGTAAATAGAAGAAAAACATAAAATGGAGAGCATGAGAGCAAGAAAGAGTCTGAGCTAAACAGACATATCTCAAAACAGTCTACAAGTCATAGACTATAAGGTGCCATATATTTATCATGCCAAATGAAGAGCACCTTGGTGGTTTTTCCCGGTTGGGTTTCCACATTACATCTTGTGTCGAATGAATGTTGAATGTTTGATTATGATGCATTATTTATGGTTATTGCTTGAATTAATGTTGCAATAATGACAAAAGTAGTGAATGAATGAATGATTAAAGCATTGTCGAGCACCAGTTGTTAAGTTGTCAAGGACAAGGTTGTGTCACACTGTTGCACCACTGTCAAGTAGAAGACTCCATCCTTCGAACTCTGTCGAGTACCTTGGCCATGTGCCAAGGGACTGTAATCCATCCTTAACTGCGGAAACATGGTTCTAGCAGTTACATATTAATATATCTTGGGTGAGATTGCACCTTCCTCGCAGGTGTTACCGGCCGAGCTTGCTCTGTCAGATCGATGTCTTTGGGTGTTTTGTTGGTTTCATGGGTTTTTTGAACTCGGGTTGCGAGAGTGGGGAAAATTAGGCCAACAAATGGTTTCGTTGTCGGGACCCTTAATCATTTGAGTCAAGGGAAATGTTGTGGCATCCAACAAAGAAGGAAATCGAGGACTGGCTAGAGTCTAAGACATTAGCCTTTGCGCAAGAAGAAAGCATAGGATCGCGGTTGAGCACAGAAAACTGGTTAGACCGATACATATACACTGATATTCATGAGACATTCTTTGCAGAGTTTCCTATTTTGTTGCATGAGTGGTTATCAATATTGGAAACTCAACAGACAAATTTCCAAAGAAGAGAAGCGGTCGAGTGGAGTGCTCATTTGATTCGTGAGTTAACCAATGTAATTAACCCCATCTCTAGAGCTGTTTATTTTTGGGTCGACTATATTTTGCAAGGGTATATTACTGAGTTTGCAGTAGAGACGATAACCTCATATAGTGAGGCTGATCGAAATTTTTTCCAAGGACCCTAAAGAAGGTATTTGTTGTCTATAAATACATGGATAAAGATGCTCGTCTATGAGAAGGACATTTTGCAGTTGAGTAGTTGAGTCACATATATAGAGGAGGGGATATGTCACGGATGACCTATAAAGAAAATGGGAAATGGTGAGCTGATATGTTCCCAGGAAGTATAGAAACTAAACTAGAATATGGATTCCTAAGGAGTGGAAAGAGATTCAAGTCAGGAAAAATAAGAAAGACAGTAGGAGGTAGACGGACTCCTAGTTTGTTCGAATAAAGTGAGTACGAAGTTGAGTCACGACTAGACGAAGGGTCTTGCGATGAAGAGGAATACTATAGCCCGATTTTTGAAGGAGCAGAAGAATCCAAGGAATATGCAGAGACACCAATATCCTGACGCAACTACACCACGCTAGGAGTATCACCGGAGGTAGGGTCTAGAGCCTCATCTACTAAACGAACTATTAATATTAATAGTGCTAGTACTACGACTAGCTCACAAGAGAGTCCACCTTCATTAGATTGTCCATTGAATATCCCCGATGCCAACTAAATGGATGGGAAATATATTAGATTACCCACATTCAATGGGAATGGAGCAGAAGATCCAGAGTAGCATTGGTTCCTTTGCGAAGCTGTTTGGATGGTTCTCCAAGTTCACAATGCATACATAAGGAAAGCACAGATGGTTATGACTCTGCGGGGTCGTGCACTAGCCCAGTTTATGAAGTTTTCTGTAGTACCAGCAGGAACCCCACAGAATACCCTTGATGAGATCCGACTCGCGATGATTTGTAAGTTAAAAAAACCTAAATTTGAGTCGCAGTGCATCACTGAGATCAAGGAGATAAAGTAGTTGCCGACAGAATCCATATGGGATTTTGATCAATGGTTTAAAAATTTGATGGCCAAAGTTAGTTTCCAGATGTTGAATGTACAACATAAATAATGGTTTATTGATGCGCTATTACCACACATTCGATCTCCTTTGATGCAATAAAATATTGTGTCACAAACGAAAGTGCTAGAACTAGCGATGAAGCTGGAGTCCTTGCCGATCAGAGATAGTGGCACATGAATGATGCAGATTCAGTCACAATTGGCTAATATGACAATGTAGCTCCAGGATATCAAGAAGGGAAAATAGTTCCAAGAGGAATTGTGGTGCACAAGATGTCGAACGGATGGACACACCAAGGATAATTGTTCATCGTACATGAACTATATCTCATCAGGTGCACCTAATCCATTAAGTACCCATAGAATACCCTAGTGCCGAATATGCCATACTAGAGGGCATCACGATGATGATTGTCTATACTTGTAGAATATTGTAAGTACCCCATCCAACCTTTTCTGTAAATTTTGTAAATTAGTAGGGAATGATGAGAAGGATTGTAGAGCATATCAACTCCTAAAGGAGAATACAGTAGACATGTATTTGATGAAGAACGACGGGCAGGATCAGGATGAATAGGAGCAAGCACACTACCATCCTACACCTTTCCCACAAAGCCAGTATTAGAATTAGTACGCACCGAAACAACCACACCCTTAGAGAAAGGGGGTGGAACTTTCAGAGGCAAAGGAGGAGGAGGATTTGGTAGAGGAAGAGGTCAAGTCGTATGCTATAAATGTGGACAGTTGGTCCATTATGCCAGAGATTGCAATGAACCTACAAATACATGTTCATATTGCGAAGAGAAGGACCATAATGTGGAGCAATGTCCCTAGTTGATTTTAAAGTGGCAAGCTCAAACTGTCGGAGGTCCTAACCCCATACAGCATCCTAACCCAAATGTTAAGATGATTACTGCTGAGCCGAGAGAACCCAGTGTTGCTGTCGTAATGCGAGGAGGTCCTGCAACTTAAGCGGATCAGAATATACCGCAAGAACAACCTCAAGTGTGACCCGCGATGCAAAAGAAAGTACCATTCGACGTTCAAAAATAGAAGCAAGTATTTTTGGACGTACGACCAAAGTTTATGGATCTAGAACAACCGTCGATCTCAGCCGAAGTCTTGGAGATGGTTGAATGCTTCCAACATATGTTCTAGAAACAATCTCCAAGAAAGGTTAGTAAGCTCAAGCCATTTATTTCAAGTTTCTTAGCATTGCTTCATGATAAAGATGCTATTGCAAAACTACAAGCACTTATAGAAGAAATCCGAGTCAAGTCACAACCTGAAAGAAGGGTTAGCCATGTCAAAAAGAAATTTAAAACAGGGTGCAAGTTAAGAATGACTGTGGAGATAGGGGACTACAACATGGATTACATTATTCTAGATCTCAGGTTGGACGTTAATATTATGACACGAAAAACTTGGGAGAGCATTGGAAAGTTGCACTTAGAGTGGTCTCCTGTCTAGTTGAGACTTGCAAATCAGGAGAAGGTCCTACCAATTGGTAGGTTGAGTCAAGTCCGTGTCGACATTGAGGGGTTGCACACATTCACAGACTTTGAAGTCATCAACATTGTTGACAACACGAACCCATATCCCATGATTTTGGGGATATATTGGGCCGTATATAATCATACCATTATAAACTTTAAGAAAATGATCCTATTGAGGATGATGAGATGAGGGTAGTGTCTCCCATTGATCCACTAGAGGGACAAAGATATGTCGAACCAATCAATAATGAAGGGCAGGGTGATTATGTGGAAAAGATCTATAATGCCACTTCCTTGAAATATTATTACATACATCCTACAACGGACGGAAACCTGAGCTGGAGGAGTACTAGTTCTTGCACATCAGATTCAGGAGAGGCCTTGGAGAATTGGCAAAACAGATTCTATGAAGTCTCTATGCGAAGATGTGCTATTATTAACAGGTTTGTGCGATGAGTACAGAATCAGCTGAGGGAGTTACCCACATATGATGGCTTCCCTAACCTTGTGACCTTTATAAGCGATTTTGAAGGGATAGTAACAAAACCACAGTGCTTGTCTGTGTTAGGCTATGTACTGAAGGATACGCCTCCTAGATGGTGGGGTATGCATAAGCAATCCATATCAGAATGGCCACAGTACAGAAGGTTGCTGGAATTTAGATTTGGTGAAGAAATATGTACATAGGGTTCTCAAACCCTATCGAACATCTCAATCAGTGTCGCACAACATGTGTAGATTACTCACAATAGGAACAGGTCCACCATTTCATACACACATTGGAAATGACACCCAGAAGCTGGTATAAATCCATGGAGTTGCGAAAGGAACTCATGATTGGGATGAGGTGGTTAAAAAATTCGCACACACCTTTGCATCTGCTGATGAGTAGCCAATAGTCAATGTTGTGCTTCAAACGATTAAGGAGAAAATATTTGTTGAAATCCTTGTCGAAGAGAGAAGTTTCCACCAGTGCAACGTGACCATCCAACAATGGATGGCTTGTTACAATCGATATGGAGAACCTAATGATGATATGACTAACATTAACATACCATATTCTAAGGGTACACATGAAGTCGAAGGAAGTGGTATATCGAGCGATCAGTTCCTCAAGCCGCTAAAAATCAAGAAAACAAACATTGGTTCGCCGAAAAACCCAAAGTTCGCCAATATAGGAGATTATTGGGATGATGGAATAGTATCAAAGATCACATACTTGCTGCATGAGTTTCAGGACCTATTCCCTGCCAACTTCTTGGAGATGAAGGGAATAGTAGGAGATATGGGGAAATGAAAATACCCCTGAAATCATATGCTAAACCAGTTAAGCAGAGAACTTATAGGTTGAATCAAAGGTATAAAGAGAAGGTAAAAACTAAATTGGATCGCATGCTTGATGCATGAATAATTGAACCTATTGAGGAATCAGAATGGGTCATCCCTATAGTGATCCAGGATAAGAAGACAACAATAAAAGTTAGAATCTGTGTCAGCCTAAGGAATTTGAACGATGCATGCTTGCATGATCCATTCCCAACACCATTCATATATGAAGTACTCGAAGGCGTCGGAGGGTAGGAGATGTATTCATTCATCGACGACTTCTCTGACTACCACCAAGTAAGAATCGTAAAGGAGGATAGACTCAAAATGAATTCGTCACAGAATGGGGATGCTATCAGTATATGGTAATGCCATTTGGAATCAAGAATGCACCTGCTATTTTTTCTAGAATAAGTTTATGCTTTTAAATATTTCATACATAAATTTACTGAGGTCTACTTTGATGATTGGATTGTGTTTGGTCTAGTAAGAGACCATATTGATATTCTATGCATGATGCTGGGCCGTTGTCGTGAGTATCGGATCGCGCTTAATTCAAAGAAATGTAGTTTTTGTGCACCATTTGGTGTACTGTTGGGATATGTCATGTGAAAGTTGCAATTATCCTTGACTTTCTACCGCCTACCTTAGTCATGCAACTCAGATCAATGTTAGGACACATAGGATATTACCGGAAATTTATCAGAGGATATATAGAGATAACTGCACCTATGGAGAAACTGTTGAAGAAAGATGTGAACTTTTAGTCGACAGAAGCTTTCCAGGGAAGCTTAGACAAGTTAAAGAACAAAATGGCCACTGCGCCAATATTGGTATTTCTCAACTAGAAGAAGCAGTTCCATGTCCATGTCGACGCATCATCTATCGCGCCCGGCATAGTCTTGACGCAACCAGGAGAGGGTGCACTTAACCGCCCTATTGATTTTGCTAGAATAAAATGGTCGACAATAGATAAAAATTACACAATGATAGAGAGGGAAGGCCTCACCATGGTATATGCACTGTAGAAGTTTGGACACTATTTGTTGGGTGGACATTTTAAAATGTACACTGATCATTCGGCATTAAAACACCTAGTCAACAAGCCAATGTTGGGGGGAATATCTATAGATGGCTCCTCCTGTTTCAAGAATTTGACTTTGAAGTCATTGTTAAACCTAGTCGACAGAATGTGGGACATGATCACTTGTCGAGGATTGAAAGTGGTGAAGAACCAACCAGCTTGGAGGACAACTTGCCCGACGCGCAACTATTTGCGGTCAGCGTGGTTGATAAAAAGTTTGAAGCTATCTTTCACCTCCTGAGTATAGGATGTGCACCTGAAGGATTCACCACTACATAGAAGAAACATTTGGTCATCAAGACCGCTGATTATACGTTGATCACGTGACACCTATACAAGATGGGACCTGATGAAATATTGTGACAGTGTGTCTTTGACCATGAATGACATTGGGAAATGAGTGAAGCACATGCTGGTGTCATGGGAGGACACTATGCTGGAAAGGAAACTATGCACAAGATATTGCAAGCTGGCTTATGGTGGCCAACTATACATATGGATACTAAGAGATTTTTCCGCAACTACAATATTTTCCAGAGAACAAGAAAACCGTTGAGATGCGATGAGATGCCACTAGCATCGTAGATAACCCTTCAAGAATTTGATAAATGGGTTGTTTATTTTGCTGGACCAATCGGTCTACTAGGAAAAGAGGACTAGAACATGCTACATTATCACTACGACATACTACTTAACCAGATGGGCTGAATCCACTCATGTTAAATATTGTACCGCTGCGACTACGATGAAGTTTTTATTTGAAAATGTGGTGACTAGATTTGGCTGTCCAAAAGTTCTCCTAAGCGACGAAGGTACGCATTTTGTTAACAAAATGATTGATGATCTTACTACAGAATTCCAGATTCAGCATAGGAAAATGACACCCTATCCGACCTCAAGCAAATGGAACGGTTGAAGCATTCAACAATATTATGGAAAATGCATCAACCAAAGTATGCGATGCGTGTAGAGATGATTGGGATAAAAAAGTTTCAGCTGTGCTATGGGTGTACCACACAACTTACAAGCGACTGACATGACACACTCCATTCAGATTGGTATATGGGAAAGAAGATGTTGTGCCGATGGAGTATATTGTGTCGAGCCTAAGAATTGTCGCGCTAACAGAAATGACCGATGTAGATGTTGTCGAACAAAGGTTGTTGTAGCTTGTTTATATGGAAGAAGAACACTTCGTTGTAGGATTTCATCAAAAAATAGAGAAGCAAATACATAAAGCATAGCATGATCACCATATCAGAACTAAACATTTTGAAGTTGGATGACTTGTTTTGCTGTACGACAACAAATTTTTGAAGCACTCAAGAAAATTGAAGATGCATTGGCTAGGGCCATATGTGATCGCACACATCACGGAGGCTGGCATAGTGAAATTACATAAGTTGGATGGAACAATAGTTGCATGGATGATAAATGGAAGCTGCCTGAAACCTTGCCATACTGGCTGTGACACGGCTGCGTAAGAAGGAAAATGTATGAAAAAAAGAGAAAAAGAGGAAATGGAACTCTTCTGTCGCACAACTATGATAGAAGTATGAAGATTGTAGTAAGAGCGGGAATGACAGCTGGACGTCATTAAAGCACAGATACCCAAAAAAATTTAGACGGTTGTGACAGTGAGGCGTCATTAATTCGACAAGTTCGAGGAGAATGGTGGCGTGATTTTTGGTCCCATCCATTGTCCTCACCATAACTTCCCTAACAAGTACATATCATAACTCAAGTGCGAGAGTTAATGTTGGAATGCGTCGAATGGGAATCCCTTGTGATTGATAAGACATCGATATGCCATCGAATGATCACATGCAGGACGAGTGCATCCCTATAAATATGAGCCTTTGGCGTCAATAATCCTTCTACTTGCACAAAGAGAAGAAGAGAGAACCAAAGTTTATGACTGTGAGAGCCAAAGCTAATGGTAATTTCTATTTATAGCACCAGTGAATAGTCTGACATTACCAGAGCATCCCCTTTCCCACTAGTTGAATAAATTACGTCATTGAAGGTACAAAAGCAAGATGAAGAACTAGAAACAATGGTGTGGCCAACTCCACAGACAGTTCCTACAATCGATTCAACCCCTAGTTCAGCCTTTGCGTCAATCTCGGTTCAAAACTCACCCACGAATCCACCTGTTAACATACCAGTTGCAGGTCCACGACCGTTTGTGTCGGACAGAGACATCCTAGGAATGTCAGGGCCTCGGGTAGGGAAGCCAAAGCTTACAAAGAAGCACAAGGCCACTGAGAAAGAATGAGTTTCTCCACTACGGAGAGAGGCAAATTCCACTATAGAGGAGCAGAACCTACTACCGCCATATGTTCGGACAAGGATAGCAGAGGCACCTGAAGTGAAGCTTCCAACGAAAGAGCGCTCCTCCTTGGTTGCACCCCAGATCCGCGCTAAAGTGCCACTATTGATGAATATCATCCCAAAGCTGCTGAAACTACAGTTTGAAGATAATGATATGAGGAGGTAGCCAGACCTAGAAAGACACAAATACATGGTAACGCTCCCAGTCGTGCCTCCTAAGCCACAACTTGTAGTACCGATGCAATGGGCTCAAGGCATAGAAAGCGCGAGCCTACTCAATTTACTACCCATGTCGCATTTTGGCCGCAGTAAGCAAGCGAGTACATATGTGTGACAACTCCTAGTCTGCTTCCATGGAGGCTATTTATGGCTCGACAGACCCTATTCTGTCGATGTCGAGCTCATTTCGACAATAATGGATCTCCCGCGTCAAGGATATGACCCTGTGCCATATCTACGTGCAAACAAAGATACGGCGAAGATAAAGGAAAAATACAACCTCCAGTGCACAAATAGAGGATTCTTGATTTCCTATATAACTAACAAAATGGTGAGGTTCATCGCAAAGATTTTATCTCACAAACTACTACGCAAGATGCAGCCCACTGAGTGCACTGTCGGGACAATGGAACTTGCGGAATAGTGCGCAGCTGGAGTGCTGTTTAATTGGTCGCAATACTTATTGAATGATCTACTAGAGGATGCCGAGCAAGTGCAAGAGGAAAGTAAGGCCAAATTCCACTACTCCTGGTTGCTCATTTTGATTTCTTTTATAGTCTGGTCCAACCCACCGGATTACCAGTCATTGTATTTTCTAGTACTTTTCCATGGCGCGAAGTATCAGAATCTGTGGGAGGATAAAGAAGACAAGATCCGGGAGAAGGACAATATCTTAGAGTTCTTTCTGCATGCAGAGGAGTTAAGAGAAGTTGTAAAACACCAACACAGACTGCGAGCTACAATAGTCCAAAAGTATACATCTTTCATATGCTTCCAGGATGGTGTCCACAATAATATCTTGGAGCTGCGGCAGGATTAGGAGAAACAAGCACAACCGAAACCATTCATGATTATTGACTCGGATGTGGAAGTAGCCATCTAGGACTGGCCTGAGGAATGGTGCATCCCGCTCGATGTGGAAATGGACCAAGGAAATGGCCAAGGAAATGACCAAGATGATGGATAAGGTAATGATGGGGGAAACAGGAAAGAAAACCTACTGATGAGGATGTGCAGATTCTAAAGAAGGCCCAGGAAGAGGCACAAAATGAAGAGCAGCCTCAACCGAAGCACAAGAAGCGTAAATCTGATAGAATGACCAACAATGTCAGCTTGGAAGAGGAAGACATGAACCTGCTTGCAGATGCTGTCGTAGAAGTGGCGAAGACCAACCTTAAAGGTATTGGTAAACAACAGATGAAATTAACCAACACACTCGCCACCCAGGTCAATAAGATCACTAAGGCCATTAATGACGTAAAAAGAACAGTTGAAGCTGAGACATACAACGTTGATCCCAGTGATACATTAGCCGCACCATTGCTTTTACCGCCGCTCCAGTTATAATTTCAAGCGCAATCAGTGGAAACAGGAACTCAAGAGTTTGACGATGTTATCTAGGCGATGGGAACACTAATGCTATATTTTTCCAAAATAGCGTTGGCTGATGTATATGTTGTTCAGCATGCGACCGTGACTAAAATTCGTATTAGAGAAAGTGCCTTGGCCTACCAGTATACAGAACAACAAAGGAAGGTGAAAATCCGCAAGGCCCTCTTGCACAAAAAGGAGCAAGATATTGAAGCGCGTGAACAAAGCAGGCTTGCACTAACTGAAGACATAAAATATGCAACCGCAAATTTCCCTATGGAAGAAGGCCAAGAAGATGTGGATGCATTTGCAAAGGTATCCCAGTAGTCCAGGATTTCCAAAGACCTAAGGAGACAGGTCGAGGATCTTAAAGTGTAGCAACAACCAAGCACACCTCTTGAGGTGCTAGAAGAGTGCAGGAAAACAATGTCTGAGGTTGTTGAGTGAATCAAGCAAGGGGAAAAAATCTATACTGAAGCAATCAACCTCATCTCTGCAATGTGGGAATTGATTTTGGAAGATGAAGCTATGGAGAAAATAAAGGAAGATGCACAACAAGATGATTTAAAGATCAGCACGGTTAAGGAAGACATGAAGAAGCTGCTGATCAAAGAGAAGATTGCAAAGGTTTCCAAGTTGAAGAAACTCCAGCAACAAGTCAAAACTCTATTAGACCAGGATCATAAAAGAAACAAGTAACGACACAACAGACAAAGTCCGAAAGAGTTATAGGGCTCATTCAAACTATACAACGGAATCTCTATCTTATCACTCATTTGCTGGAAGAAGAATCATCGAAACATATCAGTTCCAACTATGTGGAATAATTGTGAAGCAGGAAGAATAAGTAGGGAAAGAGGTTTCCTGAGTAGAAGGAATTTTGGGGTAAGGTTGGTCTCGTGGCACAGCCAGTGCCAGAACCATAAGAACCATTAGACCTTCTTAGTGGCTCAGGACGAGTCACATGTGAGTGTTGGGGGCCTGTTGAGCTAGGAAAGATCACAAGAAAGAAACCAAATCACAAGCACAAGAAAAAAAGTAGGCGCACGATGGAATAAAGGAAGGAAAAGGGAGAAAAGGAAGCACAAAATAGAGAAATCTACAATGAGGAGTAGTGCAATGAAGGAAAAGTGGACCTAGATTTGGTGGAATATTGGTAGGTATAAGAGTAAAGGCTGGAAAGAAGGTCAGCAATAGCGTAGGAGTTCGAGTTGACGGAAGACTAAAGGACGATTTTTGCGGCTAGTTATGACCTGTACAAGTAGACTAAAAGACGTTTTTGTGGCTAGTTATGATTTGCGATTAATGTAATGAAGGATGTTTTGTGACCAATATGGCCTTAATAAATACGAAAGACATTTTTGTGGCTATTTATGACTGTAATGACTGTGTTGTACTTAGTTGACCCCGTGTGGTCTTGTAACATCTATAAATAGGAAAAACCCGCTCTGTGTAAGGGGTCAGTCGGTTAGGAGAATAATTAGAAGTATTTTGAATAGATTAGAGGGAATATTGGTAGTATAGTAGGCTGTTGAGCTGTGTATCTGCAGTTGAGTACACATACCATTTTGTAAGAGTAAATCTGTAGCTGAGTGCACAGATAGTAGAGTAGAAGAGTTGATCTAGGGTGTGTGCAGATCAATAGGAGTAGATAGAAGAAAAAAAATATAGAGCATGAGAGCAAGAAAGAGTCTGAGCTAAATAGACATATCTCAAAATAGTCTGCAAGTTGCAGAATTCAAGGTGCCATATATTTCTCATGCCAGATGAACATCACCTTTGGTGGTTTTTCCCGGTTGGGTTTCCATGTTACATCTTGTGTCGAATGAATGTTGAATGGTTAATGCTGAATGTTTGATTATCTTGCATTATTTATGGTTATTGCTTGAATGCATGTCACAATATTGATAAAAGCAATGAATGAATGAATGATTAAAGCATTTTTGAGTACTGTGTATTATTTCATGTTAAAATATTGTTAAGTTATAATACAAGCATCGCATTGTCATTTACTATTAAGGAATCATCTATGTCACACAGTTGCACCATTTTTTAAGTTATCAAGGACAAGGTTGTCTCACACACCGAATGTGTCACACTGTTGTGCCACTATCAAGTAGTAAAAGACTCCATCCTTCAAACTATGTCGATCGCCTTGGTCGTGTGCCAAGGGACTGTAATTCCCTCGTCGACTATGGAAACATGGTTATGGCAAGTACACATTAAGATATATCGAGTGAGACTACACATTCCTCACCGGTGTTACCGGTTGAGCTTGCTCTGTCGGTCTGATGTCTTTGGGTGTTTTGTTGGTTTCGTGGGTCTGTTGAACCTAGGCCACAAGAGTGGGGAAAAGTAGGCCAACAATGAGGAAGCTCTTTTTATTAAAAGACTTGACAAGGGTACTAGAAAATATAAAGGAAAGTTACTCCTAAAATGTTTTAACTGTGGAAGAATTGGACATTTTGCTTCAAAATGTTCTTACCCTAAACGAGATGATAGTGATGATAGAGAAACCTAAAAATTCAAAAAGGGTAAAACAGGAAATAAGAAGAAGTCTTATGAGAAAAAGAAAATTGTCTACACCATGGAAGATAGTGAAGATTCAGATACAAGTGAAGATGAGGAAACTGAAATTCTATTCATGGGTCTAAATACTCAAGCTTCAAATAGTGACTCAGATATAGAAGGATAAGTAGACTTAAGAGCTGAACTTCTTATGTTTCTTGAAGAACTTGAGAAATGCAGGAAAAAGAACAAACAGTCAAGTCATATCATTAGTGAGTTGGAATCTCAACTTCTAGATGCCAAAAGGATTGAGGAGGAACTAAACCTGTAGCTCAAAAGAAGAATACAAGAATCTGAGAGACTTGAAGAAGAGATCATACAATTCAAGAAAAATATTGATGAAGGATCTATCAAATCAAAGTTTGAGGATAGCTCAAGGATTCTAGATGACATCCTGAATAGCCAAAGAGCATCAAGTGATAGATCTGGCATGGGTTTTAACAAAGAAAAGAAACCTGAATGTTTCTCTTTCACTAATCAAGGAGGAAATAAGAAAAATAATGCTGAAACACTAAAGAGTCCAGTTAAAAAGGAAGAGAGAAAGAAAGATGCCCCACACTCTCAAGATAAAAACATAAATAATATGGTGCCTATGAGACCAAATAGATATCTGCATATCTTTTTAGGTCATTGTTACTCTTGTAATAAATCTGGTCATAAATCCTTAAATTGCAGAGCTTATGGGAAGGTTCCTGAATACAAGAAGAAGTCATCAAGCAATAAACCAAAAGGAAATCATAACCTTTTTACACTTCTTCAAAAATATGACATAGAGTGTTACACATGTAATAACCATTGACATATGGAAAGAGATTGTAAACTGATGACTCCTACATGGAAGACTGTTGCAATTAAGTCTCAAGACACACAAAAAATAAGTATTGGAGGGAAAAAGAAGAAAATGAAAGTTCCATTATTGCTCTATGTGCAATAGAGAATAAAAAACTATGGCAGTTGGACAGTGGGTGTTCAAAACATATGACCAGTGACCCAAAAAAATTTATAACACTAAAAGATAATAAGGGTAAAGTCACTTTTGGAGACAATTTGTCTTCCAAGATAAATGGCAAAGGAACAACTGTTGTCACTAACAAGATCAAAGCATAAAATGTATTACTAGTATAAAATATCAAGCCTAATCTCCTCAGTGTAAGTCAAACATGTGATCAATGGCACATATGTATTTTTGACTTGGAGAAATGTGAGATCAGGAAAAAGGACTTAGGAAGAGTTGTTGGCATTTCTATAAGAAATTCAAACAATGCATACATCCTAGAAAATGAAAATCAATGTTACTTAAGTATGGTTGATGAAAGTTGGTTATGGAACATGAGGATGGGACATTTAAATTTTAATGATCTTGTCAAAACAAGTAAGAAGGAAGTTGTAAGAGACTTGTCTAAAATTGTAAAACCCCTAAACTCAGTTTGTAGACATTGTTAACATGGGAAGAAAAATAGTTCTAGTTTTAAAACAAAAGAACATATGACCTCACGTCCTCTGGAAATAGTGCACATAGATCTTTGTGGACCAACAAGAACTAAAAGCCTGCAAGGGGAATATTATTTCATGTTACTCATTGATGATTACACAAGGATGACTTGAGTGAAATTTCTCAAATAAAAATCAGAAGCCTTTGAGAAGTTCAAAATATTCAAGGAAATGGTTGAAAATGAGACACATATGAAGATTAAATGTCTTAGATCAGACAATGGGGGAGAGTTTACTTCAAATGAGTTCGATGACTTTTGTGAGAAACATGGAATCAAGAGACAATTTTCAGTTGCAATGACTCCTTATCAAAATGATGTGGTTGAAAGGAAAAATAGAATAGTCCAAGAAGCTTCCAGAACAATGCTTAATGAAGCAAAGCTGTCAGATGCATATTGGAAAGAAGCAGTATACACAGTTGTCTATATGCTTAATAGAGGACAACTCAGAGTGAATAAAGACAAGACCCCTTATGAACTATGGTATGGAAGACCAACCTGAGTCAAATATTTCAAAGTATTTGGTAGTAAGTGTTACATTAAAAGGAACGAGGATGATATTGGCAAGTTTGGCTCTAGGACTGATGAAGGAATATTTCTAGGATATTCATCCTCCAAGAAGGCATATAGATGTTTCAATAAAAGGTTACACAAGATTGTAGAAAGTGCAGATGTAAGAATAGATGATATAAAACCAAGAAGTCGTGACAGTGCTGAAAATACAAAAATTGAAGACTTACGAGAGGAAAAAAGTACTCATAATGAAGAAGAAGGAATAGAGAAGGAAGATACACAGGAAAGTGAAGAAGACTCCCCAAGGCCTGATACAAAAGTTCCATCTATAAGGATATAGAAGAATCATCCGAAGACAAAAATCATAGGTGATAAAAATGTTGGAATTAGTACAAGAAAACTATCATTTAATGAACAAGCCCTAATCTCAATAGTGGAACCTAAAATATTTATAGAAGCCAACAAAAGTAATGAATGGGTCAAAGCCATGAATGAAGAGCTAGATCAGATTGAGAAGAACGATACCTGGGAACTTGTCCCAAGACCCAAAGATAAGAATGTTATAGGGGGAAAATGGGTTTCAAGAACAAATTCAATCATGATGGTCAAGTGATAAGAAACAAGGAAAGATTAGTATGAAAAGGGTATGCTAAGGTAGAAGGGATTTATTTTGAAGAAACCTATGCCCCTGTGGCAATACTTGAAGTAATACGAATGTTTCTAGCACTCTCAAGCCATAAAAACTTTAAAGTATATCAAATAGATGTCAAGTATGCATTTTTGAATGGAAAGATAGAAGAATAGGTTTTATTGAACAACCTAAACATTTCCTATTATAAAAAAATAGACACTATGTTTGCAAACTAAAAAAGGCACTCTATGGTCTCAAACAAGCTCAAAGGGCCTAGTTTTCAAGGATGGACAACTACTTAAAACAACAAGGATTTAAGAGAGGTGCCATTGAAAGTAATCTCTACTTAAAAATTGAACATGAGAATATGATCTTTGTTGTTGTTTATATAGATGACATCATATTAGGAAGTAATTTACAAATACTAAGTGTAATATTTGCTTCTGAAATGAAGAAGGAATTCTAAATGTCAATGTTGGGGGAACTAAAATTTTTCTTGGAGTTACAAGTTTATCAAACAGACAAAGGAATATTTATCTCTCAAACTAAGTACATCAAAGACATGCTTAAAACATTTAAGATGGAAGACTACAAACTGGTTAGTACTCCTATGGTCACAGGTTGTAAATTAAGTAAGGACGACGAGTCTCTGGAAGTGGATCATACCGTGTATAGATCCATGATAGGAAGCCTGATGTATGTGACAGCTACAAGACCAGATGTGATGCAAGCTGTAGGTTTGGTTTCTAGGTTCCACTCAAGCCCCAAAGAAACACATGTAACTGCAGTAAAAATGATTTTCAAATATTTGAAAGGTACTATGGAGTACGGGTTATGGTACCCAAAAAGTCAAGACTTTATCTTAAAAGAATTTACTGATGCAAATTGGGCAGGAAGTGTGGATGATCGAAAGAGTACTAGTGGAGCAGCATTCTTCTTAGGAAATTGTTTGGTTTCATGGTTAAGTAAAAAACAATCTTCCATTTCACTCTCCACAGTAGAGGCCGAATATATTGATGCTGGGTCATGTTGCACCCAAGTCATTTGGATGAAGTAGACATTAGAAGACTTACTTGTGAACTATGAGCACCCAATAATAATAAATTGTGATAATACCAGTGCCATAAATATGTCAAAAAAAACTGCCATGCACTTCAGGATAAAACACATACCAATAAAATATCATTTCCTAAGAAAACAAGTGTCCCAAAAGGTTGTCAAACTGGAGTATGTTGACACAAAAGAATAGGTTGCTAACCTTTTCACCAAGCCACTACCTAAAGAAGTCTTTGAGCATATTAGAAATAAGATGGGAGTAATTCTCTTACAAAAATTGTAGAGGAGGATGCAAAATCTTAGGGGGAGATATGATGACAGGGGGAGTTGTCAGAAAGAAGAAAGACAAGAAATCCGCAATAGCATAATAGGTTATCATTTGTCATTGTTTTCAAAGGGTGAGAATGTTTATATGTTTCCATCAATGCCAAATAGGGAGATTGTTGAGAATATAGTTGTCATTGATGTCAAAGGAGTTCACGGATGGCGAAGGAATAACCAATAGACATGTAGCAGGATGAAATTGATAAAAGACAAAGGATCCATTACATGGATTATCATTGATGTCAAAGGAGTTCAACAATGACAAAGGAAGATCAATAACAGGGTTGATGATAAGGGAAAATTAGTAACAAGGGATGATAGGAGAAAGGTATGCAAACCAAGTAGTGGAAGATCCATAGATCATAATTGAAGATCTGTAGATTAGACAGATCTATGACTGGAACTTAATTCCACAAAGTGGAGTTGCGAATGAGATAAACAGGCATACCTCGTCCATGTGCTTGAAGATCTTGTGGTGGAGATCGAAGGTGGTTGAAGATCAACGAACAAGGTAAATTTCGTAGATTTAATATCAAGTTAGATAAAAAGGATGATGAGTTATGAAATCCGAAACCAATCGATGGGAATAGGATCGAGATCGATGGATAAGGTTGATCATTGAAACAGATCAATGACCATCAACGATTTTGCCGAGAGAAGTTGCGCGAAAAATTTCTATGAAATTTGCTTCATCTTATTTGAAGTCCACCGTTGATTGGTGGGAATCCTGATCCGACGGCAGTAAATACATTTCACTGGGTAAAGTGATAGGAGGTTAACAAGGGATAATGGGTGTGAAATATCCATCAAATACAGTCTAATGCATTTGGAGTCCACCATTGATATGATTAGATCTACATTTGACGACCCTCAAGATATTTTGCTGATTTAACTAGTAAGCTAGTTAACGTTATAATGGGAGAGAAATTCCATTTACAATGAAAACTTGGACGGTAAGGATTGAATCCGCAAGGAAATGTACGGTGGGGAATAATTTCCACACAAAGAAAAGTGAATATCCACAAATAATCATTTTATTGTAGATCAACGATTAGGATTTAATCCACGAGGAAATATATGGTGGTGAATGAGAATCATAAAAAGCCTTTGGGAAATGTCACAGTTCTGGTACTGAAATCTGGAAGATCGTCAGTCTATAAAACATCCGCATAAGTTTGAAGGTGTGGAAGAAAAATGGTTGAAAAAGTCACAAACCCACAATCCACAATCTGAAATATCGACCGTTAGGATAGAACTCGAACGAGATCGATGATGTAGAAATATTGGTTCAGAAAGCAGATATCATGGAATGATATTTGGAAAAAGTCACATCTCCAATATCCGCTTTTTATCTCAAATCTATGATCAATAAAAATACTGAAATGAGATCAACAAATTAGGATGATTTCGAAAATAGATATTGCGTAAGAACACATCTGGAAGATTAAAATGTAAATAAATTAACAGATAATTATTTTAGTTGTTTTGTAGAATCACAATGGAGGTAGATGACTCGTCGATTCAGTGCTAGAATGAGGAATTGAGTTCTCATGAAGAGGCACAATCAAAGAAAAAAATGGTGCAATGGTGAATAGATGTGTCCAAAGGAAACATGAAGGTATTTATCAACAAAATAGTTGAAGGAAAGAACTTGGATTCTCTGTGAATACAAATGACAATGTCCAAAAAGTGAATAACAGACTGATAAAAATCAGTCCAGGGTGGAAGGATGGCACTAGGGCAGGATATAAGTCTGCAAAGGGTGTCATAGAATCCTTGTCTATTGGATCAGGCATAAACCCTGGGTGTTGAAGCATCCTTGTATGTTGGGGCAGACAAAAACCCTAGGTGTTGTAGCATCCTTTTCTATTGAAGTAGGCAGAAATCCAGGGTGTTGGTGCATCCTTTATGTAGCAAGAAAATAAAGCAATTTTGTAAATTCATCATATTAATGAGTTTAAATTGGCAGTTTTCTCTTTGAAGTTTCCATGATAAAATTTGTGTCTTAACATGTTTGATTCATTGTGTGTTTTGTTATTTTTGGAAGAAAAATACAATACTGATTCACCCCCCCTCTCAGTATTGTGGGATAATCCAACAATAATATCATTTCAGATTGGGAGAAAAAGTTCCTAAGCACTTTCTAGTCTATTATATGGTCATTTATAGATACCAAACCCACCAAATTGACTGCCTTCCACCCACATACTAATGGAAAAACAAAGGTATTCAACCAAATGATTGTGCATATTTTGAGAATGTTCAATTCCAAACATCCCCACACATGGGATGAGATCCTTCCTTATGTTAAACATAGCTATAACATAGCTCTTTATATCTCTATCGGTCACAACCCTTTTTCAGGTGTTCTTGGGTTTCCAACATCTGGCCCTAATTGATGTAGCTCTAGCCCTTGCATCCCCACAGGAGGAATCTTCCCATGCTTATGATAAGGCTGACAATTCCACCATATTTGTTGAACGAATCTGACACATTGGCCAATATATCCATGAAATTTTGGAAAATGTCAATACTAAGTACAAGCAGTGAAATGACGAACATTGGGTTCCACACAAGTTCCAAGTGGGGGAAAAGGTTTGGTTGTAGTTGCAGAAAGAGAGGATCACCAAACCCCATCACAAGCTTCATCCATAAGACATACACTATCACAAAGGAATTTGGTGACAATTCCTTTAAATTAAGTATTCCTCCATTCCTTGGATTGAACCCGGTATTCAATGTGGATCTCCTTTGACCGTATTCTGCACCACTGTTGGACACCTTGGAGGTGGAAGAACAATTGAAACCTACAGAGATTAATCCCGATTGCATGGAACAAGCCCATATCATGGACACAGGGGTTAAGGGCACCCTCTAGCAGAAGATCCAACTATATCAAGTTGTCAAAGCAAAGTAGCTTCTCCACGAAGGCAAGTGGCTCAGTAAGAATAAAGTTTAGCAGAAGTTTCCCCATTTGATTAGGGAACTCAATGCAATGGAGACCATTTGTTCCTATTGGGAGAGGGATGGTTTATATGGGTATAGGTTTCCACCCACCTATTCCACTAGCTCAAAAACATTTTGCATTTTAGCAATTTTCTTGTAATTTTCTACGGTTTTTCGGGTCCCAAAATTAAGGGGACATTTTGAGGCCCTAAATGACATTTTTTTGTGATTCAAGGGGCCAATTGAATGTCAAAAACATGCATTTGGACCTAGTCAAAAGTTTTAAATCTTAGATAGACCTTTCCAATGGGTTATCGAGCGCCCCAAACATAGATTGTATGCAAAATTTATGAGCCTAGGAAGTTGATTGTTCAACTAACTAGCTTGGGGCTGCAAACTGTATGATGGTTTATCTCCTAGGTATAGGTTTAGGGATTCTTACTCTCCAAGGATTTATGATAAAAGGCCCTTCAACCTCCTTTTGTATTGATCTTGTCATGAGCGAGCATAGCTGCCACATCTCTTCTCAGAGATACAACTACCATCATTCTAGTTGCTTTTGTTTTACAGTTTTTTATGTTTCATTCATTTAATAGAATATGAGTTTATTGTATAATTGTGTTTATTTCCATATATATGTATATGTGAATATATGTATTCTCTCTCTTTTCATTCTCACATAAATATGGATCAGTACCTGACCAAGTGATGAAGTATTGAGGCCCTTGCAAAGGTACTTCAGGTTCTTTGTTTTTAGCCTCGGGGTTTTACTGTCAATGAGCATTGTTTGTTTCATTATTTTTATGTAACTAAACGCATTTGAGGGTTTAGGGTTTTAACTTATTTGTCATTACAAGGATATTTTGGCTTCATGCCATGCTTGTAAGTAGTTACGGTATTTTTCTCCGGGTGATAAATAATTATTAACAGTTTATTTTACAATGTTTCGTGATATAACGTTGTCTTTATTTTAGCAGTGTGTGTGTGGAATTTTCTAGGGTTTGATCTTGACTCATATTACTAGTGTAAATTCTTAGTTTTCTTTTTTGTGAACCACATTTGTTCCTCATGGGCACTAAATCTGTATTTTTCATAGTTTCATTACTTGGACATTAATGTCGACTTGTTTTTTTGTTTAAGTGATGCATAAGGATTTGATGCCTCATCTGTGCTTAAAATGTATTGCTTGATGTAGTGGAGATTTCTCTCAAGCTATGTGTAAAAGAAACTAACTTAGATCAACCATATCTAAGGGTAGAGTTCACGGTGCAAGGGAAATATTCAACCTCAACTTACAAATAAGAAACAACAAATAAGTTTTAGATTTTATGATTTTCTTCTAACTAATAAAATAAAATACATTACCTTTAATAAAATGGACCACTACAGTCATTTGAAGATGTGGTCTAACGGCTCCCATGACCTGGTTCTTCGATATTCTCCACCTAAGGTTTTCAAGGGAAAATGAATCAAGGAGTGTACGAAGTAAACTCGATGCACAACGTGGAATGGTGTGGCAAAAGTATGGGATTGTCTGAAAGTGACAAAAGTGTTGGGATGAAAAAGTGTAGGAATATGGTTGAAAGTTATTTTTGGGGAAACCTTCACAATGTATTTATAGGATGATCCAGGGTTTTTTTTCCCATGGTATTGGTCCATGGTTTTTCATAGTGCATGGTATGTGTCCATGATTTTGGACCCATTCTCATTTTAGGGTTGTTTTTGTCCTTTTTGGAGAGAGTGGGGTTATGCTGCAATAAATGCCCATCTTCCCTAAATTTATGAGGGAAGGAATAATGATGTTTTGGACCAATTTCGGTGGATTTTAATTGTGAAGGTCAAGATGGAGGGAATAATGGCGGGATTATGATGTATAATTATGGTTTGGACCAAAGAGAGCTATTCAGACAATTTTTTGTGTTAACAGATTGCCCTCTAATGTGTGAGGGTAGGATCTCATCGTATGGATGAAAAACATCATAGGATCAAGGGAGAAATGGTGACAATGATGGAGAAACTGGAGAGAACCATGGAGAGTCGGAGGCTCCTCATTCGAATTGCAGTGGATTTTGATTTGTATTACTTCTAAAAAATGGATGAGGTACATATACTCTTAGACATATATATGGATGAGGTGGGCATACCCATGCTTGTATCAATGTATCAATACAAAAATGGTGATCAAGGCTCAAACAAGGGGAGACGATCAATACATATAACTGATGGTATGTAATACCCCAGTTTTGACCCTGTTGCATTTAAATAAAATGATGTAAATAATCATGGTGTGGAGCTAGGAAAAAGACCCACCATCCATTTAGTATTTATTT
The DNA here is from genome assembly GCA_001517045.1 of Pseudotsuga menziesii. Taxonomy (NCBI): domain Eukaryota; kingdom Viridiplantae; phylum Streptophyta; class Pinopsida; order Pinales; family Pinaceae; genus Pseudotsuga; species Pseudotsuga menziesii. The sequence goes on along the minus strand of LPNX010539147.1, from coordinate 204,788 downwards.
TTCGGTAACTAAGGTGTGGCCGATCGTATTTTTTTTATGCTTGCTGAACATTAAAAACTAAACATTATGCTAAAATTGCAATTTTTAATTAAAACCCACAACCAGCTATGTCAATGCAACTAAATGAGATGGGGGCATGATTTTTCCTAAGGATGAGGGAGTGGGGGATTGGAAGAGTGGGGAAATTCGAATTGGAAAGAGCCCCACTTTGAGAAAAATGTTTTTTGAATTTCTTGGGCAAGAAAACACCAAAAACGACCACTTTTCCCTCATGCGGCAGCATTTCATCTTCGCACACGATTTAGATTGAACAAAACATTTTTGGAAACCCAATTGGGCATACACGTAGCAGCAAGCAAGCAAAAACGATTCGGAGTCTGAACCTTTCATGAATTTCTCCTGTCCGGCAAGCTGGATCCTTCATGTTTTTTTGGTTTTCCTATGTGGATTGTTTTTATTCACGTTTTTCTCCTGTCTGCTAGTTGTTTTCCTGAACATGATTGCCCTGAATCCAATTTTGTATATTTGATTTGAAATACCGGCAAAGTTTTTGTTTACTAATGGAAGTAATCAGTCTGGCACCTGCAATGTTCATAAATTCATAAATTTCTATGTGTGTATGTAATCCCTGTCATCTACTACGTTTTGATAAATCCCATGACTGTGATCATTGTGTGTGCATCCACGTTTGGCATTTGAATTGATTGAAGGAATGGGAAAAGAGTCTAGACTTGCTTGATAAACCTAGTGTGTGAAAGAACCTCATAGACTAATATAGAAGGCTGGTTTTCTTCTTTGCATGCCCTGAATAGCACTGGAAGGGAAGGCATGGCCTGACGGACTATGTAGAAGAGAAGGGAATGCTTCCTTGTGTTGGGTGTGTAATTCTTTATAAATTAGGCTAGATCCGGTGTGGGTGTTCATAAATATAGGGTTGATCTCACTAGCTTAGCAGTCAGTCTTTCCACCTCCTTGACAGCTTAATAAACCCAACTAGAAGGATGGCTTGGCTGGTAACCTGATAAACCCATATGTTGGCTTGGCTATTTATCATGTGAATTTGGCTAAGTGTAAGCCACTGCCTGTGTAAGTATGATAAACCCAACTGTGTTGGCTTGAATAAATTTTAATTGTATCCTTGGCTATGGGTGAAGTCTGCTAGTGTTCCTTATTCCTTGGGGAAGATCATGCCCAGCTTAGGGGTGGAAGTGTTGCTGAGAGATTAAAGAGCACACTGGCCTATGGTTGGGTGGAACATTGCAGTGACATAACTGATTGTGGGACGATATTCTTTCAAAGATAATTATTCTGGTGTATTTAAGTTCCGCAACTGTATTTGCTTATGAATTATTATGACACTATCATGAACATGTTGAATGCATGAATGTGTTGAATGAATGATTTTGCTTCCACTGTATATATCATGTACATTTTATTATGCATCTGTGTATTTATATGCTTTAAGTTCAAATGCATTATATATGTGTGTGTGTGTGTGTGTGTGTATGTATGTATGTATGTATTATGTTCATGGGGCTTAGATTTCCCGGGTTGATAGATGTTAGTCATGTCCTCTCCGCCGAGTAAGGGTTGGGGACGTGACATGGTACATAATGGTGGCCTCAATAAGAGGTTGAATACAAATATTAATATGAAGAACTGGTACATAGAAACAATGGCATTCTCTTGTAATGTAATATGACAATAACTGATGCTCTATTTAATATGAGGGTGTACATAATTCCATGGACTCAATGACGGAGATTCAAAATCTCTGAGGTACAATAAATATCAGCTAACACTGTAGACGTACAGAAGCATGATACTGAGGGGATTCTGAACACGGTCTCCAACGAAACCCGGATATCACAAAGGACATGAAACTATATGGGTCCCATATAGACTCGCTAATGTGCTAGAGTTAGGTGACAACCAGGGTCTTCGACCAAGTAATGAAGGAACCAATACCCTATACAAATATCAACAGTGAAATAATGTAGCTCATGGAGTCGAGCATGTGAGACACAACCAACCCAAAAGACACTAAGGACTCCTTTAAAGTGGTCCAAGGAAATCATCAATGAGGTGGATGAAACTAGGATACAGGGACCTCTGGGTCTATCCTCTGGAATAGATGTGTTGACGTCGACAAAGGGAGACCTGCAACTACGAAGGAAATTAGGTTTCATTGATAGAAGCACGAGGGGGATGACCAGAGATATGGAATAATAATGGTATTGAGATGTTGAATGGGGAATAAGGAAAGGGGAGTACGAGGGACCCAAACTTGCTTTGTTTAGAGTATAATGACAGGGCTGACCTGACAGCAGATGAAATTGAATCATGGGGATAGAATCACAATTGGGAAACTAGGGAGATGACTATGATGGGAGATACTTTGGGATGGTACTGAACAAGTGATATCCAAGGGATCTAAGGGAGACTCATCATAGAGTACTATGAACAAAGATGACCCAATGAGGGGAATGTTTCCATAATGCGATACTACGTGAAATATGCACGGGAACTTAAAGGAGCTATTTGGGGCTTCTTCATAGTTTAAAGAGCTCGAAGAAGAGATAGAAGTATGCTCAGTATGATATTGTCCAATGGAATTTTGTTGATCCCAAGACAGTAAATGCTCAATAGTGTTTTCATGTTTATAGAGTCTGAAAACATGAAGAAGACTTTAGTGGTTCTCTTTTTCATACAATAGTCTCCTAATCCCAAAAAAGGATAAAAGTGTACAAAGGAGAACAACCTAAAGAGGAAAACAAACTTATTTTTCATAGGTATTCCAACAAGACTTAAAAAGGATAAACATATACTGATTGGATGGTCATTCAAATACTTTTATGATCATGAATGAAATCAAGTTTGATCGGCAATATTTTCTTTATGAGAAGGATGGAAAAGAGCTTAAACACAACCCATAAATGAGATTTCTCATAATTTATGGTCCTAATGTCCAAAAAAAGCATAAAAGGATACAAAGGGAAACGTTCCTAGATGGAATATTCTAGGGAGGTCCTTTTCTTTAATTGGTCTACATAGTTCAAAAAAGGGATAAATGATACCACATAGATGCCCTTTCAACTACTTTAACAAGTGTGAAAGGAAGCAAGCTTGCTCGACAAATTTTCATTCTTTAAGGAGTCAGAAAAGAGCTTAATAGAAAATCCATAATGGTCAATCAAGAAAGGAGGAAGTTTTCAATGTGCCAAAAGGGGTGATGTTGTGATCATGGTTAACGGGGAGAAAAATAATAGTGGAACACTAGTGGGGCCTCCTTGCGGGATGATGAATGGTGGTAAAATAAAACAAAGTTTGATGTATGGATGGAGATGGGGGCTCATGGACATGCAAATATAGAATTCGTTCGACTTTCCTAGTGGCATGAAAATCAAGGTAAGTTCAGGAAATGGTCTGAAAAAAGATAAGGAGGTAATGAGACATGAGTCCCATAGGTAGATGAAGCATGGAAAATAGAACCCATAGGTCTGAACGGTATGAAAAATGGACGTTAGATGAATTTATTACGTATGGTAGAAGAAGTTGACCAAATGGAGGCCTATAAACAAGGGGGGACCACATGAGCCTCATATGAGGCGATGGTGCGAGATGATGATCTGGGAGGGAGGCGGTATAGAAGGTCATTTCTTCACTCGGGATTTGTTTGCACAGTGGTAGCAGCTTTTGATCCTCATTGAGGATTATCCATATGTAGACATGGACTACCAGGGAAATCCAGAGATGCCTCAACCGCTTGGACAAGTCTGGGTACGAGATGGTATGTATACATGACTCTTTGTGGTTTCAGTCATATATTGTGGCTTACTAGCATAGTTCTAGCTATATTATACATGTGGTTGATACTAGTGACATATTGTGTGCATGTGCATACATGGGACCACATCCTCTAGCGGGATACCAATGACATAGGGGAAGAGTGGAGGGATTAGATCCACCTGCTCATGGGAAGAGGAGGTGACATAGTGCTACATTAGACTCACTAAGGCTAGGTGTGGAGAGGCTATTGGAGGGATTCATTGACGATGGGTGGCAGTATCTAGATGACAACCTAATCGGCGCATGCTATCAAGTCCCTTATGAATGGATCTCTCCGATGAGGAGGATCACAGTGGCTACTGAGTATGTCAAAGCAATGACACAGGGAGACATGTCGATGGAGGGGGAGATCTCGAATGAGGAGGAGAACAATGAGGAGGAGACAGAATCAGAGGACTCATACTCAGAGTAGCAGCATGTGGTGTTGCCCCCAATGCATTTGAGCATGGGGAAATTTGTATTATATGTATTATCAGATGAGAAATACTATGGGGCTTCTCTTTTTTGTAGTCATTTGGTGATGCCAAACTGATTATGATATAGATTCACGTGGATGCACATTTATTTTTATTTTTATGTGTTTTATGAGTCTTTTATTATGATGATGAATATGTCTAAATGATGTATATGACACATGTATGCATGACTATATGATGATGCATGATGCAGTTTATGTCCTATATGTGATAATTGATGTGCCACTCTAGAAATTCATTAGCCATTTGATCTGCTACACTATTGAGACTTCTAGAAACATGCATGAATGAAATGGATTTAGAATGTCTAACCAATTGTCTAGTGTGCAAGAAATTTCTAAAGAGGCAAGGATCATGTACCTGGTAGTAGTTATTCAACTAGGAAACAAATAGCTGGGAGTATAAGAAGATATCAAGGTGAATAATACCCAAGTGAAGGGTGGAGACTAGGATACCAACGACAATGTCATACTCATCCTAGTTGTTGGTAGCAATACCAACACACATTCCATCGATATGGATAAATTTATGTGATGGGGAATAAATGACCCACACAGTCGAGGCGATATTAGGAGACCATCTACTTGCACCATCAACGAAACCAACCTAGGAGGGTGAGGTAGGATCCATTTGAAACAACCAAGGAAACAAACTGTGAGACTCGTGGTAAAAACAATGCAAAACAAGAAAGTCAAACTTGTTAAGATTTCATATGCTAGACTAGATATCATTAGTGAAGTGTTCAATCCAAATTCATAATAGTAGTATATGTAGAATCACTGAAAGAAACACAATCACAAGATAGACATAGTATTTATCCTGGGAAACCCTCAAGGGGAAGAAAACCCAACAAAACTTCCTATGTATAAGATATAACCCCAAAACAATTATTCTCCTCCTTGTTGCTCTTTCTCTCTCTCTCCTATGCGCTACACAAGTGAGTGTCTATGTCTTCAAATGAGAAGCACAACACTTATGTTTATACGCATTGATCCAACTAACTTTTACCCTAAACAAGTCCGCCCCACTAAACTGTCTAGGTCGACTTCATCTAGGAAGACTCAAAACAATATTTTATATTATTCATTAGGGTACTAATGACACAACGTACAATGGAGGATTTACCTCATGAATCTATGATGAACAAATACAATAGTAACACCCTTTTAGAGGAATAATAACATCTCCCTTGGGTTACATCAATAAAATACATTTAGAATATCCTTTGAAGTTACAATATTCAACACTCCCCCTTAACGAGAAGGTTATTATATTGAAAGCATCATCATAGACTATAGGAGAACAAAGAGACAATATCTTTAGCAATATCGAGGTAATACATATATACGTCATAGGAAGTTTTCACAATCAGTATCTAGATCAGTTACTCTTCAATTTATTCATATTCTTCATCACACGATCACTTGATCCTTTTGCAACAACGCTTCGACCTTTTGATCATTTGAAGCAGCACTTCGATCTTCTGATCCTTTGTAGTAGTACTTCGATCTTCTCGATCCTTTGAACTATCACTTCAATCTTCTCGATCCTTTGCAGAAACACTTCGATCCATTCGATACTTTGTAACAACACTTCGATCCTTTTGATCCTTTGCAGTAGCATTTCGATCTTCTCGATCCTTTGCAAAAACAATTCAATCCTTTCGATACTTTGTAACAACACTTCGATCCTTTTGATCCTTTGCAGTAGCACTTCGATCCTTTCGACCCTTTGCAGCAACACTTCAATCCTTATTGATCACTTGCAGCTGCACTTCGATCTAATTGATCCTTTTCCGCCATACTTCGATCTACTTGATCATTTGCCTCCATGCTACCTGTATTACACATGATCTCTTTGTGGGATGATCAATCCCTATCACTTTAGGACATAGGTCAAAGGATGATGCAATCCTCCATCAACCTCTTTCATAATTTTGACCAACTGAATCGTCTACAACTAAATGTAGATCTCGACCACACCTAGATGTAGGCCCCATCATCCTTGAGGGATCATCGTAGACCATCCATACCACTAAGGTTAGGACCACTCCTAAGTGAGTGTTATACTATGGTATATACACTTACATGTAGACATACTCTTCCATGCAAGATTATTTTCCACAGAGTAGATCTCGAACGCATACAAAATGTCAACCCTCATTGAAGAAAAGCCTTACCACTGAGGTTAGGACCACTCCCAAGTAAGTGTTATGCTACGAAGTCCGTGAGGACTCACCATAGAGAATCCATACCACTAAGGTTAGGACCATTCTCAATCGATTTTTATTATATGGCATCTACATATGAATGTAGGAACTCTCCATACAAGAGTAATGTCTGCAGAGAATATCTTGACCGCATACAAATGTCGACCTTGTCGTCCGTGAGGACTCATCCTAGAGAATCCTTACCACTGAGGTTAGGACCACTTCTGAGCGAGTGTTATTCTATGGTATCCACTAATGAATGTGGGTACTCTCCATGCGATAGTAACATTTGCAGGGCCATTCTTACCTAGTAAGGACCACTCTCATGCACAAAGTGCTATACCTGCCATCCTTAAGAGAGTATACTATCATCCACAAGTGAATGTCGAACCATGTCAGCATGTTTAGGCACACTTGGCCTCATTCATGATGGAGAATCACTGTCATCCCATCAAATATTTCAGCCTCATCATCACTCCCCCTTTCCTGGGAGGATCCATATTATCAACCTGCTCCCCCTTTGTTCAAGGAGGGTTCATGTATTCGACTTGTTCTTCCTTTTTGAGGAGAGTGCACTTGTTCCTCCATTTTGAAGAAGGTACATATATTCATTATCTATAGTCCCATCATTTTTCCTCCTTATGAGGAAAGTATTTTCGAACTACACCAAGCTTGTCATGGAAATATTCAAACTTTACTTGAGATAGAGGCTTGGTTAGTACATAAGCAACTTTCTCGTCGATACTCACATACTGGAGATTTATAGCTCCCTTTTGTACCATATCCCTTATATAAAAATATGAGATTTCTATGTGCTTTGATTTTTCATAGAACAATAAATTCTCTGTCATCTTTATACAACTCTGGTTGTCACAAAGAATCACTATGGTGTCCAACTCTATATCAAATAATCCTAACATCAGCTTCTGAATCCATATCGCTTCACAACAAGCGGAGCAAGTTGCAATGTACTCTGCTTCAGATGTACTAAGAGAAACACTGGATTGATTCTTACTAAACCATGAGATCATGGCAAATCCTCGACAATAACATCCACTTGAGGTGCTCTTCCTGTCTATGACACTTCCTTCCCAATATGAATCAATATATCCTTATAATTTATATTCATGATCTCTACCATAGTAAAGTCCCAAGTCTATGATACCTTTTAGGTACCTCATCACATGCTTTACAACTATCAAGTGAACCTGTCTAGGTTTAACTAGATACAGACTCAAGGTGTTCACAACAAAGCATATATCTGGCCTTGTGTTCATCAGATACATTAATGAACCAATAATCTGTCTATATTGAGTCATAACCACTAATTCTGATGTATCATTAGACAATAGCTTCAGGTTAGTGTCCATGGACTTACAATCCAACATATCAAATCTTTTCAATATTTCTACTGTATAATTTCCCTGATTTAGAAAGATTCCTTCTGGGCTATGCCACACTTCTAGCCCTAGGAAATAATGCATCAATCCAATATATTTCATCTCAAATTCTTCAGCTAGCTTCTTCTTGAAATATGTGATATGTTTCTCTTTTCCAGTCAGAAATAGATCATCCACATGCAGTAATATCCTGATTGGTTCATCATCCATAATCTTCATATAAAGGTTAGGATCAACTTTACTCTTGGTAAATCCAATGCTTTTCAAGAAGCTATCTAATATACTAGACTAAGCTCTAGGATCTTGCTTCAGTCCATACAAATCCTTTTTCAACTTGCATACATGAGTCACTCTATCTTCGACTTCAAATCCTTGTGTTTGTTCGATGTAAACCTCTTCCTCAATCACACCATTAAGGAAGGCAGTCTTTACATCCATCTAGTATAAGTCCCACTTCATCATGGAAGAAAGTGACATGATGGTTCCGATGGAAGTGTACCTTCCTACTGGAGAAAATGTCTCTTCATAGTCGATCCCCTCTTTCTGAGAGAATCCTCTAGCCACAAATCTTGCCTTGTACTTTTCAATACTTCCACCAGCAGCATGTTTTATCTTGTAGATCCATTTCGAAGATAAGAAACTTTTGTTTTTTGGTTTGGGTACTATATGCCAAACATCATTCTTCATTAGTAATGGTATTCTTCTATCATTTCTTCAACCCATTCTCTCTTTTGAGAAGATTCCTCATAGCTGGTGGGTTCTTGATCTACTAGGTCTCACATAAAATCTACATAACTTGAATATGGCTTTGATCTTTTGCTGGTTCTTGTGGAGCCTTCTGGAACTATATATCTCTTTTTCTTCTTGTATGATTTCTCTTACCCAAGCAAGTTTTCTCTTTCAAAAGATATCCATAGTAGGGGGTTCCTGAGGTTATATCATATCATGATATTCATATGCTACTATTTCATGAGAGGGTTCAGCTTCTACCATTCTGGGAGGTACATCCTCTTCATGTACTTATTCAAGCTGACATCTTCTATATTTATTAAGAGTTGTCTCTTCATCAAATGTTACATCCCTACTAATCTTGATATGATGGAATCCTGAAATGTATATCCTAAAGGCTTTGGAGACTTCATAGTATCCAACAAATATTCCTTTCTTTCTAGAAGGATCCAACTTGGTTCTCTTCTCTTTTGGATTATGTACATATATATACTGGACAACCAAATATCTTGAGATGGCTCACTTCAGGTTTCTTTCCTGTATACATCTCTTCATGAGTCTTGAATCCAAGAACACTGCGAGATAATCTATTCTGCACATATACAATTGTTCTTGCTACTTCATCCCATAGGTACATGGGGAGGTCTTGGTCATGAATCATAGTTTTCATTGCTTCCATAATAGTTCTATTCTTTCTTTCTGTAACACCATTATGTTGGGGATTATAGGGAGTGGTTAGTTCCCTCTTGATTCACGCCTCCTTACAGAATGATTCAAATTCATTTGAAGTGTATTCTCCACCATTATATGTTCTCAGTGCCTTGATTCTCTTTTCTGAAAGGCTCTCTATCAAGGCTTTGAATTCCTTGAATTTCCCCAACACTTCACTCTTGTTCTTCAAGAAGTATATCCAAGTATTTCTTGAATAATCATCAATAAACGTGACATAATATTCATATGCACTTAAGGATATGGAGGCAATATGACCACATACATCCGAATGAATTAGTTATAATGTACCTTTAGTATTTGTTTCACTTTTTGGAAAGGGATTCTTGATGTTCTTTCCACTTGCACATCCTTTGCAAGTACCCTCATGATCAATCTTCAGATCTGTTAACCCTATTACCACCTTTCTCACATAGGGAAATTCTTTGTAATTGATGTGAGCAAGCCTTCTATGCCACAATTCACTTGAGCAAGTAGTCTCATGGACAAGGGTTGTCTCTAGATGTCCTTTGAGTTTATACAGTCATCCTTCTTCTTCTCCAATGACCACAACATATTCAAGTACTTGTCCATCTATAAAAGCAACTCTACATCCTTTTTTATCTAGATATGAGATGGAAAGTAAGTTATTTTTCAAACCTGGTGCATACATTACTTCCTTCATCTTCATGGAAGTCCCAGAATCAAGCTTGTAGCTTGATTCACCAATACCTATGATGGGATATTGATCGCCATCTCCCAATAATACCTAGGCTTGGGAGAGTTATTTTCTTCAAGTATTAATAGAGTTTGCTTATTTCCTGTCATGTGCTTTGAGTCACCACTATCAATAATCCATGTACCTTCTAGAGGTGTTACATACCTAGAGAGTGCAGAGAATAATACATATTCATCTACATATTATTCCTTTGTTAGTCTCTTTTGAGGTCTTTCTTCTTCATCCTCATCTTCAGCTAGATGAGCATGAAATCTCTTGTTATTGGTGTTATTCTTTTGTGATGGACACTGCTAGCACCCGTGCTAAATTTTTGTTCTCACAGGAGTTGGTTTTTTGTCGATTTGGGAGGTTTGCAAGAGGAAAGAATTTCATTGGTCATTTGGGAAAAAAGAGAGGAATCCTGATGAATTAAAATGGGTTTTATTCATTTTGAATAAACTTATAAACATTGGTTTATATATATAAAGTTTGGATTATAAGTCAAAGGTTTTATATTTCATCAAAGTTTATTACTTTTTATTAAGTATGACCAAGAAAAGTTTGTAAAATTTTGCACAAGATCACTCAACACCAAGAGCATATGGTTAAAATGGGGGGGTCACACACCTGCCACATCAACTACATTACAATTCAGCAATCCATCAAAGTCCAAGCGCCAACCTCACACAATGAGTATTATCTCATGTTGTTCCTTGAGATACATTCAAATACTTAGTGTATATAAACAATAAAATGATTTCTTTCCTTTTGCATGTGGGATAATACCCTATCAAAAAGAAGCGAAATTAGGAGCGCAAAGGATGAAATTATTTGTGAGCATGCATTTAAGATGGATCACGCCTCAATTAATGGAGAGAAGACGACGTGGAAGAGAAAACAAATTAATAGGTTCTGAAGAACATGGAGGCATTTTTGCAAATGAGTTTTTCTGAAGCTCGTGAGAATATCACCGTTTTCAAGAAGGATTATGGGGAAGTCAGCATTGAGTCTTTTTGTAATCTCACAGGGGGCGTACAAAACTCTGCCTCAAGTAGATTCCTTTTCATTGTTCTATATTCATGGGTTGTGTAGTTTAATATATGGTTTTCTCTATACACATACTTATACTATGGCTTCTGCTGAAATGGCTAGTTGGTGTTGAAAATATGCCCAACAGCAGAGAGCTCTCTGGATGTCTATGGTCAAGTTTGTATTGCTAGATAGAGTCACCATTTTCTCCTGAATTGAGAGTTCTATAATATTGTTCATGTCAGGCCCCAAAAATTGGGCCTTTTCATCTACTATATCCTTCATTATTTTCATTTGTGGACAAATTGTGTCCAGTTTGTCGATGTTGTAAAGAGCCTGGTTTACCCACTGATGAGCTTGTCTTTCTAGCTTCTCTAGCTTCTCTGTTTCCAATACAACTTGATGTTGTATTGTGCTCCACATTGCTTCATCAAGAACCTGTTGATTCTCTAGTGTCTTGATATGTTCGTGGGTTTCTCGAGCCTGTTGAAATACTTGGCCATAGTGGGTGTACCAGTTGCACAATACTTCTTCTGTGATAGTTGATTCCTCTAGATGTTCTTGTAGTACTTTGTGTGCTTCTAAAAATGTTGTGTACTGTTGTCTTAATAACATAGATGTTTCTTCTTTGTGCTCTTCTTTCTTGGTCTGTAGTTGTGCTTGTATTGATGAAGTGTGAACCTTGGTCACTGATTAAGGTTAGAGGGTAGAAAAATATCATAATGATATTTTCATATATGAATTTGGTAGCTACCTCACTAGAGGAGGTGTCGACAGGTTCTACTTCTGCCCATTTAGTGACATATTCTACTGTTGTTATGATGTACCTTTCACTTGTCATTTTTACTGGCACTAGGAATGGTCCTATTAATTCGATGGCCCAAATTTTGAATGTTAGACTTGGGTTTATTGATATCAAAGGCATCTCTGCACTAGGTAATGGTCAAACTAGACATTGGAAATGATCACATTTTCTAACAAACTTTTTATAGTCCTTGTACAGTGTTGGCCACCATAGCCCTAACTGTTGTATTTTCTTGGCATTTGTATCTGACTAAAAGAATCCTCCCGTTGGTCCATAGTGTGCTTTATGTATAATATTTTCTCATTCATGTTCTAACACACATCGACAGAGTACTTCGTCCAAACCCATTTTATATAAGAATCCATTAATGAGACTATATGGTGCAGCTTTCATGGCTAAACTTTGTTTCTTTTTCATGTTCATTCCATCCGGTGCTTGACCATTATCCAAGAATTGTGTTATTTCTTCTAATTCTGCAAGAACAACTTCTATTCAAAATAAGTGTGTGTCCGGTAGGTCATCTTCGACTCCCATCGGTTCCTCCCCTGTGTCGATCCTCGACAAGTGGTCGGGTCTGACATTCAATCATCCTAGTAGAACTACTACTTCGAATTCAAATTCTTGGAACAGTAATAGCCAAGGAGATATTCTCCCGTGGTGCAAAGGTTTGTTGACGAGGTATTTTAGTGCTTGGTGATCAGTATAGAATATGAACGGGTTAGATAGTAGGTAATGTCAATACTTTTGAAGTGCAAAGGCCATACCTAATGCCTCCCTTTCTGTCATTGAGTAATTGTGTTCTGCCTTGTTTAATTTTCTGTTGTTGTATATGATTGGGTAATCCATTCCATCCTCCCTAGGTTGTGTTAGAATTGCACCTATTGCTAGGCTTGAAGCATCAATATGCACATGGAATTTGATCTACCAGTTTGGAAATCTGAGAATGGGTGCTTCGACTAGTTTTCTTTTTAATGTGTTGAAAGATGTATCACATTCTTCTGTCCAGTTGAACTCCTAATCTCCTCTTAACAATTATTCCAATGGGTAAGTCATATCTGAATAGTACCTGATGAATTTTCTGTAATACCCTGTATGACCCAACAATACTCTGACCTGTTTTGGGTTAACCGGTGGTTTTAAGTCGAGGATCATTTTTATTTTATCAAAGTAAACCTTGATACCTTTATTGCATATGATATGCCCTATTAGGATTCCTATAGGGGTTAAGAATATTGATTTTTTTATATTGAGAGATAGTTGAATTTTTCGGCATCGTTCTAGCATAATCCTTAACCATTTACAATGGTCTTTCAACATGGAATAGATTGTCCAATCGTTGAAGTATACTTCCATGGTTTTATAAATGTATTCTTCAAATGTTTTGACAACTATTCTTGAAAACACTGTAGGTGAATTCTTGAGACCAAATGGAATTAATCTGTAAGCAAATGAGCCAAATTCGAATACGAAGGTTGTATTTTTCTGGTCTTCCTTGGTTATTGGTACCTAATTGTATCCTGAGAATCCATCTGTAAATGAGTAGCATTCATGTCCTGCGAATTCATTTAAGATATCATCAGCATATGGAGTTGGAAATAGATATGTTAGGGTAACTTTGTTTAAGTCTTGGAAGTCGACACATATTCATAGTTTTGTCGGGTCGTGCTTTTTCAGTTGGACGACCATTGGGCTTTCCCATTCCGATTGGTCGATGGGGTAAATAATTCCCGCTGTCAACATATTATCGATTTCCTTTTTGACTATTTCTTTATATTTATGCACCAATTTGTAAGGTCTTTTCTTGATAGGTCCAGCATTAGGTTTGATGTCAATATTCATCTCACCCATTTATGCTAATAATATTTTTTAGTCTTTGTAATCTCATGCAAATACATCTTGGAACTCCTTTAATAAGTTGACGATTTCTGTAGTTTGTTCTTCGCTCCAATAATCACCAATTTTTTCCATTTTCTGTCTATTATCATAAGAAATGTCAATTTATTTAGTTTTTACTTTCACGTCCATCCATTCTAGCGCTTTACTTTTGTTAATATGTGGATTACCTTCTTTGAACTGTGAAAATGTTGTTGGAAAGTATGCTGCCGTCATCCGGTCGGTATCAACTTTGTCAGTTGATTCGATTTTTCAGTATCGTTTTGACTGGTTTGATCATCTCTAGGTGATCAGATTTCCAATGAAAGCTTTTCCCATGTGTATGTTCATTTTCCAATCGGAGTCTCGTTAACTGAGGTATTTTGTTAGATCAAATGTTATGGAATGTTGCATTTGGTCAGCTTTTATTTTGTGTCGACTTGTTAGTAGTCAACTGTATAATTTTTTTTATTTGTTTTGTAGCTTCGACTAATTTTCCGTCTTCTGGTATAAAGCTAAAGTCCTTAATAAAAAATATTTTAAGTTCCTTCCACAGGAATGTTTCACCTCATGCTTCTTCCATTTTATACCACTTGTTAGGTAGGTCATCTAATGTCAAGGGAAACAGGTGTGGCCATGTACGCTCATCTTTGTAACCAAGTCTTCTCCATTCTTTTTCACATATTCTTATATGATTTTCTGGGTCTTGCCCTTGAATGAATGATTTTCTCATATTCATTGATCGACAAGTGGGTCGACATCATTCTTGGCTGGGGCATGGTGGCTTTTGGTTTTTGTATTAATATGGTTCCCATCAATGGGTGAGATACAAATAATGTGTGACATGTATATGGACGAGGCGGGCATCCCCATGCTCGTGACAATGTCAAAAGAATAATTTGATATATGCTCTAAAATACAAGAGCCGATCATATACAACTGATGTTACAATAATGGTTGCCTCCATGTGAGGATGAATACAATGATGATCTGGTACATTGGACCCATGGAATTCTCATGGAATGCTATATCTTCATGACTAACGGTTTGTTGAATCTGGAATGGTACATAGCTGTGTGGACTTGCTGATTGAGAGTCAAAGTCTCTGTGGTACAAGTATGCTGCATCAATCATAAAGGTATATCGAATCACTGATGGGGCTTCTGAACACTGTCTCCAACGCAACCCAGAAATCAAAAGGGACATAACCTATTTAGGTCCCTTGAGTGGACTCACCAATGTGCTAGAGTCGGGTGACATCTGGGGTCTTCGACCAAGTACTGTGTGGAACAAACCCTGCATGAATCTCAACGATGCAATGATGGAGTTGAAGTCGAGCAAGTGAGAAGAAACCATCCCGAGAGGCACTAAGGACTCCTCTCAAGTGGTCCAAGGAACTCATCAATGATGCCAATGAAACCAAGGTACAGGGACCTCTGGGTCTATCCTCTAGAATATGTGTGTTGGCATTGATAGAGGGAGACCTACCCCTAGTCAAGGCAATGATGTTTCCTTGACCAGGAGTGCGAGGGCGATAACCGAAAGGTGTGAAGTAATCTGTGGACTGACTCACTAAATTGCGGCGGGGGGGAGGGAAGGGAAAGATTTGAACAGGGGCAGAGGGAGGGAGACTCAAACTTCCTTTGTTCAAAGTATGACGGCGGGGTGGACCAGGCAGCAAATGAAACTGACTCATGGGAATGGGATCATAGCTGAAATACTGAGGATATCACTGCAGATGGGAAATACTTGGAGGAGGTAGACACTTTTGATACTGATGGGATCCAAGGAAGACACATTGCAGAGTACTCTGAACAAAGGCGACCCAACGGGGGAATGCTGCCAAACTATTTTCTATGGGGTGGTGTCTAGGGACACCGTTATGGTACAATCTCATGGATTTTTGGCTAGCCCGAGCAAGTGAATGCTCGATGGTGCTTTCAATTTTAGAGAGTCTGAAAGCACAAAGAAGACTCCAGTGGGGGCTCTTTTTCGTTGGTATTCTCTTGTTCCCAAAAAGGGATAAAAGTATACATAGGAGAGCTCACCAATCCTATAGGGGATGAGAGACTTCTTTACCGTTGGTAGTCCAATCAGGCTAGAAAAGGTTAAACCTGTATTGACTGGATGGTCATTCAAATACTTTTCTTGTTGAGAAGGCTCGAAAAGAGCTTAACGACGACCGGTGGTGATATTTTTTGTAAAGTGCGGTCCCTCTACCTGAGAAAGCATAAAAGTATGTAGAGGGGTATGGTCTTGGCTTGAGTGTGCCAAGGAGGTCCTTTTCAATTGATGGTCTACATGGTCCACAAAAGGAGGTAAACAAGACGATGTAGACGCCCTTTCCTATACTTTAGCGAGCGGGAAAGGAAGCAATTGTGCTCAGCTATCTTTTCATTGTTTTAAGGAGTCAGAAAAGAGCTTAAATGAAACTCCAATATGGTCAACCGATTATGGTGGCATAGGCGGTGCCCCATGTCGGGACAGTGGACAGAGGTCCAAAGGTCAATTTCACAGTATGGACAGAGCAAAAGGCTCTCAAACATACCAATACATGCATGGGATAGATCACGCCAGAGGCTCACAGGTCAGTACGACAGAGGCACACAAACCGAAGTAGCTCTCAGACAGAGGTCAGGAGAGCGTGTGTGTGTGTTGCGGTGGATAGACTTGACTACATGCGATGTAAGTACAAGTTTGGAGGCATTTATATGCCAAATACATGCAAGAAAAATAAAGGGTTTTGTGGATGATGGTCCAAAAACTTGCATGAGTTGCGATCGGGAAGTGTGATACAAGTACAAGCCCATATACACTTGCATCGTCACGTCATGGCTCATAAATCGAGGTGACTAGTGGGAAATGGTCCCGAAATTTATTTGTTAAACATGAGACGTCGGTCTCATAAGGAGATATAAGTTTGAGCCTGAAGGTGTGAGAGGTGTCTCGAACCAGTTTTGGGTGACTTTGGATTAGCAGCTAATGGTGTTGCCCTTGACTTGTGCTGAAAAACGTTGAAAAAAAAGAAAGGGAAAAAGCTACGCTATAAGGGACTCATAGTGGTGGTATTAGGCATAGGCTCTCTTGAGGTGGAGCCCGTTGCGCAGCTTCTTCAAGAGGAGACCATATGAGTCAGTGAAGAGGTATGCCCCCTTGCCGAGATGAAGGTCATTGGCAAGGCGGGGTGACAGAATCTGGTCTGTTATGGGAAGAACTGATTCCACACTATGGTTTAAAGGGAATGAGGTAAAACCAGAGGTGGTCTTAAATATCTCTCCGTCATCGCGTAAGTGGTGCTGGGACAGTTCAAGTGGATCTTCCACAGCCGATGAGATGGAAGGGAAACTGGTGCTAGAGATCATGAAAATGGTATTGGTTTTGGTTTTTGTGGCCTTGCACCCAGTCTCTGTTGGAGGAAGAGGGGAAGGCCCGGAGATAGGAGGAGTATTTGATGGACCTGGAGGTAGGTGTAACATCCTCTCAATTGGATGGACATGATTCAACACATCCTAGGGCCTTAGAGGTAGGGTAGGTGGTTCAAGGTACCACATAGGATCTCCTAGTGTGAAATCCTGTAGATTGCAGGCTACCAAGACAGACTTACTGACGATCTAGGATGGTAAAAAAAGGAAAGGGAAAAGGAAAAGGAAAAGGATGGTGTTGAGTGGGAATGAACCCCACTGTTTCATTGGTAACTGAGGTTGTGACTGTGGTTGGGGAAACAAAGAAAGAGACAGGTCTGATGGACCGTCGGTGATGGTGGAGACAAGCGAGTTAGTTGAACTAGACATCATGTAAATGGACATGGTGTCTGAAGAAGGTGGTGGAGGGTGCACTTCTTTGATCAAGGTGATTTCAGACTCAAGGGAATGTTGACTGAGGTTAGATAAATCCATTCGAAATTCGGGTAGGTATTGGCAATGGTGGGAGTAATGGCCATACAAGCCGCAAAGGGCACAAGCATGGTTTGTTCTCAATGCCTTGTTCCGGACTATCGACACGGTTGGGAGTTCAACCATGGGGATGTTTTCATTTGTATCCATGGCATATAGATGCACATGGATCACCGAGATTTCAGGGCAATTCTGAGTTGGATGGCCCTTTTTTTCGTAGACAGTGCAAGGTGGGACTTGTCGTGGCTCTGCAGTGGCTTTGGAATTCTTGCCCCTGGCTCTTTTGGGTTGGGGTGGGGCGAGTGCGGGTGCGACTGTTGGATTTTTCGGAGCGGATGGAGGGTGAGACTTGACCGCGATGGGTTGCACCGGGGTTAAGACAACCTGGGGCATTACTGGTTGACCTAGTGGATCGAGATACCACACCGAGATTCCCAATGTAAATTTGGGTAGGCTTAAGGTGGCCATGACCGGCTTGCTCATGACACCAGGTGGGGGGAAGAGGAAGGGAATCGTATGGGCTGGGGATGATCCCACATAACTCCCGGCTGGTTGCATCTGGGGATGTGGTTGTGGTTGCGGCTACGTGTAATGCTGCTGCTACGAGTGATGTTAATGCTGCTGCTACGAGTGATGTTGTGGCTGCTGTTGGTGTTGTGGCTACAGACGATGTTGTGGTTGTGGTTGGGGCTGTGACTGCAGTTTTTTTTTGGGTGCAGTAGTGTTGGATGAGACCATGCACAAGTCCACAGTTTCATTTTGTGTCGGTGGTGGTGACACTAATGGGAAAGGATCCATCATGGTGGTATCGGTAAACAACCCACGGCCCACATTCAACAATGGGTAGGCTGGTGTGTTTTCAACCATGGTGTTGACTGTAGGGACGACATTAGCGTGTGTAGGCATCCCTTGTGGCTCAATAGTGGTGATGGTCGAGATAACATTGGCGAGTGCTGTTAACCCTTGCGGATCATGATAAGTAAGCTGATCAATAGTCACAATATTCCCTTCATGGGGGAACATCATTAGACAGAAGACAGTTGACGCGACAGCGCGCATGGCGTACATATAACTTCTCCTAAGGAGAAGTTTATAATCCATTTGAGCATTGAAAAATTCTATGTCGATCAGCACTGTCTTCTTGGCTAATGTGATGGGGATGTGGGGGAGGATCCCTTGGGCTTTAGTGGGATGTCCATCATAAGCCCGCAGAGTTGTGGAGGATGGTTGCAGAATTGGTGATCCAAGTTTCTTCCAAACCAAGGTAGACATAACACATGTGGATTCCCCCTCATCTACTATACACCGATGCACGACCAAAATCTGGATGGACACCGGGATTTGGAAGGCAATGGTTGAGGGAATGCATGGTTCCTCATTCTTTATGTCAAATGTGATCAACTTGGATTCAGAGGGGTCTACTTCCCCTAGAGCAGCTAGTAAGGCTTTCTGCTGCATTGGGCATGTTTTAAGTACCTCAAGAGTGGACATGGCGGTTGGCGTTTGGGCCAAATCATCCACAATGCTATAGCTGACTACATCTCTAGCCATGGCATTGTTGGAAACCCTATGTACAAGGGGGCATGAGAATGGGGGTAACTGAAGAGGTAGGTTGATTGTTTTGGACATTGATTCTGCTGATGTGTCAGCGGGTTCGGTGGTGGTACTGTACTGATTCCGTCGGGTTTGCAAGTTGACCTCTTCAGTCGTCATGGCTGGCAGGTGTTGAACACTTGTTTCGGTAGTGGGAGGTGCCCCTAGAGCATTGGGATTGGCCTGGGGAGGGGGTGCGGTTGCCACCAATCCTTGGACTGGCAGTGGGTTTTGAAGCACCATGGGGGGAGGTCCTTGTGGTGCTGGGTTGGGTTGGGCTTGATTTGCTGTGTTCGAGGCCTATTGGGCCTCATTTTAAATGGCCTGCTTAGCACAAGCCATAAGGGGACACTCAAATGTGTAATGCTCATAAACATCACAGAGTGTGCACGGTTGGTTTGTGCACAACGGAGTGTTGCGTCTTGGTGCATTCTGTCATGGAGGGTTTTGTGCTAACCGGTTTTCTGCAACATTGTTGGGAGGGTTCGGTTGTTGACCGCCTCCCTACGGTTGGTTATTGCCTTGGTTGTGAGGTCGGTTATTTCAAGCCTACCCTTGTTGATTATTGGGGGTAGGCTGGTTGGGACAGTTTTCTTGTGCGAACACTTGTCCCAACGAAGCAGGTGGAGCGAGGGTAGGGGCTTGAACTGGTTGTAGTGGCAGTGCATAGTAGATTTGTGGGGGTGGTGGTGCCACAAATGTGGGCATTTGCCCCACATACTACTGTGTTGTCCTGAGCCTATTGCAGTGGTGCAAGTTGTGCGTAGGAAGTTGTTGCTTCGGACTGGGACATCATTCTTGCATAGTCCGGATCTTGGTTCTGGTAAGCAAAACTAGCAGTGTTGCTTGCTTGTGGTGTAACGACAGGTGGTGTCGTTCGAGGCTATGGCTGTTGGGAGATTGATCCTATGGTGTCATTAGTAGCATGTGATGCCCTGGGTGCATTATGGTAGGAGGTACTCAGACGAGGGGCGTCTGGAATGATAGTGAATAGGTAGCCAGACTGAGCATAGATAAGGTCAAATTGTTGGGCCTTCAGTATGACCTCTTCTTCCGATTAGGGACGTTCGGATGCGACGTTCTTTGCTATGTATAGGAGCAAGGTCTTAAGGAACCAATCCAAGAAGATCCTATCGTCAAGTTGGATTTTGCATAGACTGTGACGTTGCCGCCATTCATGGATGTGGTCGGTTATATGGGTGGCAATGCTTTAGTGACAGAATAACAGGATCTACACCCCTTTGTCATATCTGACAGGGAGTTGGAAATACTGTAGGAACATGAAGGCTAGGGAGTTGAAGTTTGGATATTTGTCCTATGGTAGCTCAATGTACCATTTGGCTGCAGCACCTGTAAGGGTGCGTTGGAATAGCCTTAGCCTGATGGAGTCATCTACGATGCTATTGGATGAGAACCATAAATGGAATGTCATTATGTGGTTTTGGGGACATTCCCCTGCTTTGCCTTCAAACTTGGGGATGTTTGATGGTAGCTTAGTTGGCATTGGAGGCCAAAAAGATTGATGGTGAATGGGGTTGTTTGTTAATCGAGCCAAGTCAAGCAAGTCAAGGAAATCCATGAATGGAATATTTGACCCCAGGTTGATGTGGGATGGAGTTACAATGGTGGTGGGGTTTGCAAGTGCATAATGCATCTGCACAGCTGGTGGTGCTTATGGTGGCACCATTGCGGATGGGCTAATGCCCCCAAGTGTTGTGGGTTGTATAGTATGAGTGGCAGGGACATTTCCCCCATGTATGACAGTAGGGGAAATGTAAGTGGATGGTCCACTACCCCCCTGTGTGGCAGGGGGGATAGTGTGTGTGGAAGGGCCACTGCCCTTGTGTGCTGCAAGTGGGCCAGCTTGGTTGGTCACTATAGGTGGTGGTAGCTGACTGATGACAGTCTGCATGACTATGCTTGGGCCACTTGCCAGGTTGTGGGTGACAGGTTTTGATGTGGACATGGGTCCACTTGCTAAGGTTAGGCTGAAAAATGGATCCAGATTTGCACTAGCCATGGGGCTTGATGGTGCGGAGGTCTGGTTCAGATTGATATGGGTCTGAATCAGAATCAGAGGATGTGTGGCCCTCTGATGGTGTGGGATATCACTAAGAAAGGCTTCGACGGTGTCGATTGAGTGTTCCGAATGGTGGTGATTCGCCTCTTAGGTGTGAGGAAGAGCATGGAGGATTAATTGTGTTTGATTTTATGTATGAAACTGGAGGGAATGAGATTTGGACCCCAATTTGAGTGGCTTCCTATTGGCTGAAGGTGGTCTCTCAGCCACCAAGACTGCCAGAATACAATGCTTAGCTTTTTCCTCACATGTGCTTCTACTCAATCGAAAGGGGTCACTGCCCGTTTCGCTTGGAAATTCCTCTCAGCGGCCAACTACTTTGGGGTTCCTGTGGTACTCCTCACAATGAGTTTCTGGGCAGAGCCCAAGTACTTCTCATAGTTGAAGCAGTCAGGGACTTATGTCCTCAAAGACTGCAGAATTGTTTGTACTTAGTGTAAATTAGTAAATTTTAAGGCTTACTCAGCGTCATGAACTGAGTTGGGTTAATTATCTGGTATGGTGTATTTGTTTGTTTGTTTTTCTGGTACTTGGTTGCCACAAATGGTTTATGAATTCATCATGGTAGAGTTCATGTCATTGTGTTTGTGTATGCAAGCATAAATAATCAGAAATTGTTAACAAATATAGTGATTAACCCTGAATGTTTGTTGGCCTAACTAGATGTCTACCTCACACTGATATTCCTCTTCAACCAAGAGAAGGTGTTGGGATCTCAACACAATGGGACTAATCCCATTCGTAGATCCTCAGGTCACCCCCTGGATGCTAGGTTGGTTGATAGGGAGGACGCTTAGTGCCATGAGAAGCCCTCCTTCTCTACCCCCTCTACCTTCCAGGTCACCCGGTTTTAATGGTTTGGAACAATATAGTGGAGTGCCTAGATCTATATGAGATTGCCCTTTGTCATATCCCAGAATACCTCGGAGAGTGATGACTGGGTAGAGGAGAAGAGGAAGCAAGACAGTATGTTTTTAAGTTGATTTTAGTTAGGCTAGGTTCATTTAATTAAGCCATTAACCTTTACTTGGCATTTACACATTGTTTATGAAATAAATTGCAAAAAATGAAAGCAGAAACTAAAATTGACTTGCAGTGGTGGACAGAGGCGGCTAGGCCGCCCTAACAGTCCTCTGAAACTGAAATTTACTGTCTATTAAACTGAAATTAAAGTTCTGTTTGACAGGCCGCACATTTCTGATCAAATTTGGAGAGGGGGTGGCAAGATTTTTTCAGAAATGAGCGAGGGGGTCCCACAGAATGCAAAAATAGTCATGGACTGAGTTTTTGGGCTGAAGTCACACTTATCGAGGGATTAAGTGCGCCCTGGGCGCACCTATTTTCCCATTAAGTGCGCCCCAGTCTCACCTTTTTCCCTGATATGAGCGCCCTGCTCCAGATTGGGGTTTTTTTGTGAGACAGAGTTAGATCTGGCTGACAGTAACTTGTACTGTGGTCACCTGACTCAATTTTGCTTAGCAGAGGCTTCGGCAGTACTTAAAACATGAAATAAACTGAATCTAAGATGGATTTAACAAGAAATTTCTGAAAAACTAGGGTAAAATTTAAAAAACTTGAAAAATTAAAAATTTGGCCCAGGGATCCTGTGGGATTGACCTGGTATGGTCACCAGTTCTGTAGCAAGGATTTCTCCCTACTACAGGGGCAGGAATGGCTCCCTTCTATCTACAGGATAGAAGGGTGGGTTCCTGCGTGGATGGGAAATGCAAAAAATAAAACAAAACATAAATAACAGTAAACTAAGATAACAACAGAACATAAAGAAGAAGATGGAGCAATGGTGAACCCCTATGCACACAAGTGGTTAGGGTTCCGCCTCCATTAGCCTGGAAACAAATCCTAAGCTATGGTAAAACCTGTAAAACAATGTTAAGCTAAAAACCTGCAAATGGAAACAAGGGTTAGAAATCAAATAAAACAAATAAACAAAACATGCAAGACAACTTATACCTTCTCTAGTGGAAATGGGCCACCATGCCCAAGCTTGTAGAAGCACCTCTCTCTCTTGGATGGGGAGCAATGGCTCAATGGAGATGGAGATGGAGGAGAGGGAGTGTGGGTGGTTTGAGAGGAAAAGGTCTCAAAGCATCCACGGGCAGCATAACAATAGGCAAAGGGAGAAGTTTTTTTAGAGTGACCCCCCACCCTCCTTTTATAGCTT